>CM060604.1:29949366-30421866 GCA_030578255.1 Tiaroga cobitis
TTGCTGAAGCTCAAACGTGCTGCGTAACAAGAATGAACCTCATTGGTTCTTGCTGAAGCTCAAACGTGCTGCGTAACACGAGAATGAACCTCATTGGTTCTTGCTGAAGCTCAAACGTGCTGCGTAACATGAGAATAAACCTCATTGGTTCTTGCTGAAGCTCAAACGTGCTGCGTAACATGAGAATAAACCTCATTGGTTCTTGCTGAAGCTCAAACGTGCTGCGTAACACGAGAATGAACCTCATTGGTTCTTGCTGAAGCTCAAACGTGCTGCGTAACATGAAAATGAACCTCATTGGTTCTTGCTGAAGCTCAAACGTGCTGCGTAACATGAGAATAAACCTCATTGGTTCTTGCTGAAGCTCAAACGTGCTGCGTAACACGAGAATGAACCTCATTGGTTCTTGCTGAAGCTCAAACGTGCTGCGTAACACGAGAATGAACCTCATTGGTTCCTACTGAAGCTCAAACGTGCTGCGTAACACGAGAATGAACCTCATTGGCTCTTGCTGAAGCTCAAACGTGCTGCGTAACATGAGAATGAACCTCATTGGTTCCTGCTGAAGCTCAAACGTGCTGCGTAACACAAGAATGAACCTCATTGGCTCTTGCTGAAGCTCAAACGTGCTGCGTACCACAAGAATGAACCTCATTGGTTCTTGCTGAAGCTCAAACGTGCTGCGTAACACAAGAATGAACCTCATTGGTTCTTGCTGAAGCTCAAACGTGCTGCGTAACACGAGAATGAACCTCATTGGTTCTTGCTGAAGCTCAAACGTGCTGCGTAACACGAGAATGAACCTCATTGGTTCCTACTGAAGCTCAAACGTGCTGCGTAACACGAGAATGAACCTCGTTGGCTCTTACTGAAGCTCAAACGTGCTGCGTAACACGAGAATGAACCTCATTGGTTCCTGCTGAAGCTCAAACGTGCTGCGTAACAAGAATGAACCTCATTGGTTCCTACTGAAGCTCAAACGTGCTGCGTAACACAAGAATGAACCTCATTGGCTCTTGCTGAAGCTCAAACGTGCTGCGTAACACGAGAATGAACCTCATTGGTTCTTGCCGAAGCTCAAACGTGCTGCGTAACACGAGAATGAACCTCATTGGTTCTTGCTGAAGCTCAAACGTGCTGCGTAACACGAGAATGAACCTCATTGGCTCTTGCTGAAGCTCAAACGTGCTGCGTAACACAAGAATGAACCTCATTGGTTCTTGCTGAAGCTCAAACGTGCTGCGTAACACAAGAATGAACCTCATTGGTTCTTGCTGAAGCTCAAACGTGCTGCGTAACACAAGAATGAACCTCATTGGTTCCTGCTGAAGCTCAAACGTGCTGCGTAACACGAGAATGAGCCTCATTGGTTCTTGCTGAAGGTCAAACGTGCTGCGTAACACGAGAATGAACCTCATTGGTTCTTGCTGAAGCTCAAACGTGCTGCGTAACACGAGAATGAACCTCATTGGTTCTTGCTAAAGCTCAAACGTGCTGCGTAACACGAGAATGAACCTCATTGGCTCTTGCTGAAGCTCAAACGTGCTGCGTAACACGAGAATGAACCTCATTGGTTCTTGCTAAAGCTCAAACGTGCTGCGTAACACGAGAATGAACCTCATTGGTTCTTGCTGAAGCTCAAACGTGCTGCGTAACACGAGAATGAACCTCATTGGTTCTTGCTAAAGCTCAAACGTGCTGCGTAACACGAGAATGAACCTCATTGGTTCTTGCTAAAGCTCAAACGTGCTGCGTAACACGAGAATGAACCTCATTGGCTCTTGCTGAAGCTCAAACGTGCTGCGTAACACAAGAATGAACCTCATTGTATGGCGAAAAATCAATGGCAATAATAACCAAGCGCACAACTGATGCAGGCGCACACGGTAAAAGACTTCCGAGAGAGGATAACAGATCTACACGCGAGGAAACGGGAACTCGCGAGCTCATTCAAAAACCGCGAGCCCGCATGACATCTCTGCACGCAATACAAGCCATCACGCGCGCGCATGATCATTCCTCACTGAACAGTTTTATTTTTGGCAGTCGAGGGGCGGAACTTACTGTTTTAATAAGTACCTAATAATAACCTCAAATGCCTTTTCCAGAAGTCAGTTGATATTGAACGCCTGTCCAATGACTCATAATTCACTTGACTTGAGACATGAGACATTACTTAATTTGTTTTATTTATTGTGGTTAATGACGGCTATCCAATTATAAAACCCAGCTTAAACCCAGCAAATTAGATATTAAAATATTATATAGTGATCTTAATCATCTAACTTTTTGTAAGCTAATAACCTAATAAGAGAAATTACATGCAAAGTGAGATAACATGAGAGAAAGTGAGAAAACTAATTTGCTGGGTTTAAGCTGGGTTTAATAATTTGCTGGGTTTAATTTTGTTCCTCTGTATTCTGTAGCAAATTCTGAAAAGGCATTTGTAAGCTATAATTCATGCTGTCTTAACTTGAGAAGCCAGAACCCCTTTTACATTTAATAGAAAACACAATGAACCACTTATATTACGTAAAAATGTAAAAAAATGTGGGTACATTTGCAATGCTAATAACCATGGATATGCGTCATTACAGTCTGTAAATATCTCTTAACAACACAATGCAATCACTAGAAAGACTTCCTGTTAATAAAGTATCTGGGAAGAATCTACTCTATATTAACAATACATTAAATCACATTACACATTAATAAACCACAATAAATAAAACAAATTAAGTGATGTCTCATGTCTCAAGCCAAGTGAATTACGGGTCATTGGACAGGCGTCCAATCACAACTGACGTCTGGAAAAGGGGAAGTAACCAATGACATTTGAGGTTATTAAAACAGTAAGTCCCGCCCCTCGACTGCCAAAAATAAAACTGTTTGAGCGAGCAAAAGCAGTAGGCGAGAGCAGATCAAGCGCGAGAGCCTGGGGAATGATCATGCGCGCGCGTGATGGCTTGTATTGTGCAGAGATGTCATGCGGGCGAGGATTTTTGAATGAGCTCGCGAGTTCCCGTTTCCTCGCGTGTAGATCTGTTAAGCCCAATTTATACTTCTGCGTCGACCTCCCGCCGTAGCTACGTCGTAGGCTATGTGTAGCGCGCGTACCCTTCGGCGTACCCTGACGTGCACCTCTCCAAAAATGTAACAGCGCGTCAATTCTACGCGGACCCAAGCGCTGTGATTGGTCTGCTAGAACCCCTCCCTCGGGTTTCACATGTTGCCTCTGCGTGGATCAATGCGGACAACGACGCAGAAGTATAAATTAAAACCAACGCGTAGTCTACAGCGTAGAGGCTCCGGCGTAGGTCCGACGCAGAAGTATAAATCAGCCTTTATCCTCTCGCGGAAGTCAATTACCGCACGCGCCTTATCAGTTGTGCGCTCGGTTATTATTGCCATTGATTTGCCGCCATAATTGGCTCTTGCTGAAGCTCAAACGTGACGCATAACACGAGAATGAACCTCATTGGTTCTCACACGTCATCGTCAAGCAAACATGATTGAGCTTCCGTTTACCACAACTGATGTGTGAGTTGATGAATGTTTATATGTGAATAAAAGCCTAATTTCAATCTGTTCATCAGATAAAGCGATCGCGTCTCTTTATAAAATTTCGACTAAACCTTTTGACATATGTATTCGTTTTACGATCTCTTCATGAACTTTTTGAAGCGTCAAAGTGGTAGTTGCGTAACTGCTAATGGAGGGACAGAAATCGCTCCGATTTCATCAAAAAGATCTACATTTGTGTTTCGAAGATGAATGAAAGTCTTACAGGTCCAACGACATGAGGGTGAGTAATTAATGACAGAATTTTCATTTTTGGGTGAACTATCCCTTACAAAATGTATTTCATGTCACAAAACTCTCAATATTTTAACATGTTTTCAATGACATTGACAGTGACATTGAATGTTATTTGGAAGTTTAGGATGACACTCATTAGTAGTCCTTGACTGTACCCAGCAGAGTGAAGTTGTTCTCTATGTAGGTTGCAGTGTCCATAAGACGCTCTTCTTTCTCATCAATGGCTGACAATGCCTCCTGTCTGATAGCAAACCAGGCCTTGAACTCCTTTTCACTGATTACCTTCAGAGAAAAACACAGAGCTTTTCATGAGCAAGACTGTTAAACTGTTTTCAGATAGATTTAGCCTTACTACATTCTGCAAAACTTCTACCTTTTTGGCAAAGCACAGCGTTCGTAATCCATCCCTGGCGTACATATCAAGGTCTTTTTGAGTTTTTACAGCAATTTGCTTCGCTACATTATCCACTTGTGACATATCTGTGGAAAACAAACGACACACTTACATTCAAATCTGCCAGATTGACATTTCAATTACAACATATTTTAATGCTGGTGGAATTTCATGAATAAAATGTTTGCCTGTACTTCACTATCATAATATCATATGATGTGTAGGAGACTTGGAATAGTGCTCAAGCCATATGGAACATTATTATCATATGTTTTTTTTAGAGATTCATCAGCATCTTTTCATTTTTTTTCTCTATTTGTGTTCGATGAATAAAAAATAAATTCTATTTTTTGAGAGTTTAAGTAAATGATAATTTCTTTTAATTTCTTTTTCTTTTTCTACTTGATAATTTCTTTTAATTTTAAGAAAATTATCATTAAAACATTTTCTATAATTTAGCTATTTCCTTAAGTTGAAAGAAAAAAATGATGCTGAAATTTTTTGATCAGGAATGGCCCAATCTAAATGATTCTGACTCAGTCTTTCATGCTCACTTGAAAAAACGTTCCCCAGTCTTTCCATGATGGCTGAATCAGCTCCTTTAGTATACATGATGATTTCATTGGTGTGTGGGTGTCGTACTATTATGGACATCCTCCTCCGCGTCGAGTCAAAGGTCAGGACGTCCAACACCTCAAACTTCAGCAGCGTATCATCAGGCAGCTTGACGGTCACGTAATAAGGAGTGCGTTCCACCATGGTGAACCCATAAGCCTTTGCTGCATGTATCAGAGCGGCCTCATCTGGGCTGTGGGCCTCATAACACACCTCCTCTGTTCTAGACAGACTGCGTTTAATGTCACTTTCACTTGAGATGACCTTCTGCCCTGTGGTTGAGTCTGAGACATCAGAGCTGTAAAACAGGTCAGGCTCGTCTTCATCTTTGGCGAAAGGATCTGCGAGTGTCTCCCTGCCTCTCTTGAAGAACTTCATGGAGCTGAAAACGTTCCTCAGGGAACCCTTTCTGAACCACTGTCCCATAATATGAAATGAACCACCGGAGTATGCAGAGTTACTGCGCCCTTTGACCTGGAAAAGTGCATACATTTACTTGTGTGATAGATTATGTATATTAGAATACTGCTGACTGCATTATTACAGCATTATAACTGCCTTATTACGGCATTATTAATCTTTTTGATGTAAGACCTTGCCAAGTTGCATGTCAATTTAGTGAGTAGAGTTATCACATCTGAAATAAATGCGGCTATTTTTATTTCGAGCGTGCTTAATTAAGTCTTTTTCAAAGTCTGTTCAAATGATAAATCAAGGAAGAAGTAAAAAAACTATGGCTTGTTATTTCACAAGTGCATTGCATTGTGGTATACAGTATCCATGCAGTGCATTGGGATCTATTGTACACTACACTTTTAGACAAATGCAGTAGCTATTTCTGTGCTTAGTATACATGTTACAGACATAGCATGCATAGTATGATAGCATGCTTTTTGAACACAGCCTTATTCTTTCTTAACAATTCATGTGCAAGTTGGATGTGCAGTGAAATATTAGATCAGCGTTCAAAAGTTTGTGATCAGTGCGATTTAAAAACAAAGAAATTACTACTTTTATTGACCAAGGATGCATTAAATTGACCGAAAGTGACATTAAATACATTTATAATGTTACAAAATATTACTATTACAAATAAATTATGTTCTTTTGACCTTTTGACCTTGAAAAATGTATCAAGGTTTCCACAAATATATTAAGCAGTTTTCAACATTGACAACATCAGCATATTAGAATGATTTCTTAAGGATCATGTTACACTTAATCTGAGGTAATGATGTTGAAAATTCAGCTTTGCATCACAGGAATAAATGACATTTAATATATTAACATAGAAAAGTTATTTTAAATTGAAATAAAATTTCACAATTTTTGTTTTTTGTTTTTTAAGTACTTTCGATCAAATAAATGCAGCCAAAAATTGTACTAACCCCGAATGGTAGTGTAAATATTGATTACTTGTAAAATGACAAATCGATTTTCCGCAAATATAGCTGTAGAAGTAGTATTTATTTGCACTATATAAGTCACGGTTATTTTAAATCAATGGTAAAAATCCATTTCGGAAATGAATCAGTTAAATCAGATTTTCTGTATAACTGTGTTCTGCTAATTATGATAAAACTGAAATGCATTGCAAATATTGAAACGCTCTAATAATCTAGTTCTTCAGGTACTGTGGATCTGCATACATTGTGACTGCCTCTTAAGTTGAGATGGACCCAGGGTGATACAATCATGCTCCATTGGTAATCAACTTAATTAACGTTGACCCAATGTCTTTGAACGTCTCAGTGCTACAGGTCTGAGGCCAAATATAATTTCTACCCTGGACAAAGTACTTTGCTCGGGGTCCTCAAGTGCAATTTGGGAAATTAGTACTGACCAGCAGTGAAGGATACTCAGCTACGCTAAACTTCTCTCTCAGACTCAACTCATTACAGACGTGTGGGGTGGACTTGGGGGACGCCGTCCGCCCGACTGATGAAAAATCTAATTGCCTCCACCAAGTGAGCCATTGGTGCTTGCTTGAGAATTAAAATGTAGTAATCACAAAACATACCACTGGGGTGCGAAGCACTAGCCAGAGAAAAATTAGTCATGCAAGGGCAGTAATAAAATATCTCTGGGCAACGAGTCTGCGGCCACAGGTACTAATTTACATAATTTACATGGTGGGCTATTATTGTTATTGTTTTGACATGAGGGCAGTTTTTGTGTTGTGAGTTAGATCCCCCAACCCTCTCGGCTCCAGCAAGGTCAGTGCCGTCGCACGCTCTCACCCTCTGTCTCTGGGCCGTCACTGTGGAAACCACAACTGTGTTGCAGATGGCCAAAGCCAGAAAAAAGTCCAGGTAGGGCCCGCTCAGGATGCTCGCCATCTGACGGTCCACCTCCAGCATCAGCTTCCTGTCTGGAACCACCACTGTTTCCTGTTTGAGGAAATATGAATGGTTAGGCGCGTATCCGATTACATCATTCACAGCAAGACCATGTGGTATGTTTCCATAGGTGGAAAATGACACGATCATACAACAACAAAATACGCAACGTCATACGAGGAGGCAGCGGGACGCGAGACAATCTGTGCAGTATCAGTAGCCCATGTTTAATGCACCCCAGCAGCCCCATATGTCAACAGATCGAAACATAGCGGATCAGAGCCAGCATTGCTGTGCTCATAACTGACACCAAACTGCTTGGCCATCTGCGGGGCAGACCGTGAGCATGCAGGGGAATGGAAGGAAGATGGGTCAGGGACGAGACGTCAGAAATTACACACTTCAGCTCTATTCAAATGATTTAACCGTGGGGAATTTATGGCGTCATTTCCATTAATTGATCATTTTATTGACTGGGTATCTGAGAAGACATCCACACTGCAGCTCAATTTGCTTTGTCATTTTACCTTTTAGTGCTTAATCCCGTACTGTATACTCGGAGTTCAGTAGTTTACGGGAGTGACAACTGCATTCTACAACAGAATTAACTCCTGAAAAATTCAGGTAGTGACAACTGCATTTACAAATTGTCTGCGGTGTTACAGAACCAAACTGAAGGACTAGTTATTAATGGCTTATTTAAATGCGCATGTTTCTCTTTTTGTATGCACAGGAAAAACTAGACTAGAGCCTCATTTGTGTTGCCAGATTTTGCTAGTACAAAGAAAAGGCCCATTATATAAGCCTTAACAAATCCAAATGCTTTATATAAAAAAAAATGTAAAAAAATATCCACCTGCCTACTTTAATTTACACTGCAATGTCAAATGACATCCAGCTCCCCCTCTCTAGACATAATGGGTGTAACCTAGTTTTGTTTAGGGATACGATTATGGGTAGGGTTAGGGCAGGGGTAGGCAAGTTCGGTCCTAGAGAGCCGCTATCCTGCAGAGTTTGGCTCCAACACTGAAAAAAACCTCTCCTGCCTATAGCCTTAGTAATCCTGAAGTTATTGATTAGCTTATTCAGGTGTGTTTGATTAGGGTTGGAAATAAATTCTGCAGGACAGCGGCTCTCTAGGACCGAACTTGCCTACCCCTGGGTTAGGGTGTGGCTGAACCTTTAAGCCTGGGTCACACTAATCCGACGTCAAAGAACTAGCGGCGACGAAAGCTGTTGTTGCTTCTTGTCGGTTGCGTCTCGGCCAAAAAGCGCTTGAACACACGTGACTGTCAAGTGAATATCTGTCTATATCAATAGTCTATTTCTATTTCTATGTTTAACCGAATCTAGGACTGCAGAAATACAAACCGTAAACAAAGCCGAGCTTGGTTACCTTGCTTGGTTTTGAATATCAATCACGCTGATCACTTTCTTTATTCCAGTCGGCTCATGTCATTATTAAAATATTCATGCATTCGAATGCTCAGGTAAGATGACGTAAAATTATAACAGCCTTTGTCTGTACCGTCTTGACGCATTTGCTCGCTTTCATCACTTTTGCTTTTGACTCGTTCGCTAAGCTGAACAGCCAATCAAAGTTCTCTCGTACACCGTCGGCCCGACGCCGATTCAACTTGCTGAATCAGCCCCAAAAAAAACAGTCTAAATCCAACGGTGGAACACACCAAATAAGCTGACTGATGCTCAAAAACGGCCGGACATTGTCAGACGACACGCCGTCAACTTGGTGTGTCCCGCCTTTAAGCTCCTGTCCAGAGAGGATGTCATGCTTGGATGTCAAGTTCCAACCATTGGGTCTCCAGTGAGCAGCCTCTCCTTTAATATCTCCATAAAATGGATGCATAAAATTTATAAGCCAAGCTCTAACAACAAGCCCAAAAACACTTAAATAGCAGATGCCAAATGCGTGAGATGCAAGAACGTTGCTTTGGTACCACAATCATCACAATTGAGTCCATTGAGTTGCAAATAAGTCTGTTTCATACACACAAGGAACAAGAATTTATTCACTCCCCTATTTAAATGTGGTTGTCATTCCTTTACAGTGTGTACATGGCCAAAATGACTGGCAGCAAAATGGACCTCTTGTTTCTAAGGGGACGCTTACACGTCACCGTTTTCAACTAAAAACAGAAAACCTTTTATGCATTTTGGCCGTTCATTTACACAACAACTGTGTTTTGGGGGCTTGAAAACGCGAACTTTAGAAATCGGGATTCAAAGTGCAAGTTTCTGAAAACGATACCGTTATCGTCTCCGTGTAAACAACAAAAACACGAATTTGTGAAAACGGTGACGTCATGTGTATGCGTATTACGTGTTCAGTCTATAGGCGCGTTTGTTTCTTTACGAAGTGACATTTTCAACTAGTGGCCTAATACAGCATTTTTAGTCATTTTCGCGGATCCGTGTGAACGGGGACAATTTTGACAACATTGTCATTCTGTACACGCAAAAACACAAAGAAAAAACGTTTCAGTTTTTAGTACATCGTTGTCGTGCAAACGTACCCTAAATTGCCATTACATCGAAATATCCAGCTAATTTTAGGAGAGCATGAAAAAGACGTTTCTTTCAAAACAAATCATTCTGAATTCCCAATCTTCACCCTGAAACACAGATTTCAGCATCTTCTGATCTATGATCTCACCAGAGGAGTGCTGAAGGCCATGTCACTTTGGGCTCCCGCTGCCACTCTTGATCTGCGTCGATTGGCAGCTGTGACTTGAGTGTTGGCGTGATTTTTGTCTCCTGTGTGGCTGTCCTGTGATTCTTCCAGAGGGAAGAGAGGAGGAAGCTTTGTCTGTTGGTAGAGAGTGTCTTCCTCCTCTTCATTTGCTCCACTGACAACCGCCAAGCGAGCAGCTGAGGGATGCCAAAAATAAAACCTGTCCTTATTATTCCTTACGATAATATTAACAATAAACAGCAAACAGAATGAAACATTGAACTAAAACACAAAATAGTCATAGAAACAACAAAATGGTCATAAAATCAAAATAGAAAAGATAAATATTGTAGAGCAATAAAAACGTATGAAATATATAAAAAAGAAAAGAAGAATGAAGCTCTGAACGAACCGTTCTCCTCGTGACAGTATTCAGTCCCCAGGATGGTGCAGCGTCTGAATACCATCTTGTTTTCTGTAAGCGTCCCTGTCTTATCTGAGAAGACATATTGGATCTGTCCCAAGTCTTCTGTGATGTTCAGAGCACGACACTGGACCCGACTATCCAGCTCCTCGTCGTAAAGATCCACGTCCTGAGTGATGAAGAAGATCTGCCCCATCTTCACCAGCTCAATGGACACATACAAGGACACAGGAATCATCACCTAGAGAGAAAGTCCTGGAATAATTAGTGTTAAGAGCCAGAAAAACACCTGCGATGTCAATCTTTGGCAATTGTCATGAACAGGGTACAATATAAAGCTTAATAAAAAATGTATTAGCAGAACGAAATTGCTTAACCTTCAGGAAACACTGTACTGATTGTCAAGATATTTATATTTATTTGATATGAGATTGGCAACTCTTGCAACATTAGTAACAAAATGTGGGCTGTCTAAATAGAGTTTAAAATCAGAATCAATGAAGGTTCCAATGAAGGTTCCAAAAGGGAGTTTTCGCAGTGATGCATAGAAGAGCCATTTTGGGTTCCCCAAAGAACCTTTCAGTGCACAGTTCTTAAAATAACCATTTTCTTCTCAGTGTGAAGAACATATAATAATCTAAAATACGATATAAAGAACCTTTTGTGCAATGGAAAGATTCCATTGATTTTAAAGGTCTTCGTGGAACCATCGATGCCAAGAACCTTTTATGGTAAATTCATGTAACCTATTGGTAGAAACTGGCCATTGCTTTCACTAAATGTCTTTAACATATCCCGTGTGTGACAGATTGTGTACCTGCAGTAAGATGATCATTGTGAAGAACATGTAAAATCCCGCTAGCACTGAAGGAGTATAATTGCCATTTCTGTCAGGGACGATGTATGAGGGCATGGTGCTAAAAGTTTCCAACCAGATAGAATGGCCTGAGAGACATTTACATTCATTAATGACATTGCTTTTGACAGTACTGTATTCCAATAAAAGCAGATATTCCAATAAAGCATCACTGAACTTGAACCACAGAGAAAGACAGCGAGGGTAATCATTGCTTTCATAAGAGACCAGTGTATGAGGGAGCTATTCTGGGTATCTGTAGTGTCCTTCTTTGGCTCATGCCTTACAGAAGGAAAAGAGAGCGTGAGGGTTGTGTGAGGTTGTAAAAGCACTTTATTCTTTATCTCTGTAGACTGTAGCGAGATCAGAAGAACAGACACAGACCGAAGTGTCTTGGAGTTCAGAATCAAAGTGTCATTTTGGAGCTTGTATGTTGAAGTAATGTGCGTGTAGTGCGTTTTGAATTATCGAGGGGGATGTTCCCCGTACTGTACCCAGGGCTCCGACGAGACACATGAAAAATAGAAGAAGCACACAGAAGAGAACATCCGTATTCATCTTCCTCTCAATCTTGCTGCGTTTGTACCTGGGCCCGCTGTTGTTTAACATGGATTTGGTCTCCTGGCCTGTAATGAATAACTCACGATGTAAAAACAACAACATTTGTAAAATAGCAACAACCATTTACAAGCCATACCATGTGCATAATTTATCAAGGGAGAAATAGTGGGCTACAGACAATGCCATTTTCAAGACACGAGTACACTGCGAGTGTGCGACGCGACAGAACAAACTATAATACCCCCATTACAATCAACTAAGCTGTTACGCACGTTTGCACTATAGACGGCTTCATTGATTATAATGGGAGAATGTTCTAGTTTTTTGCGTCACTGCCAGTGTAAATGGGATGTTAAAGACTTAAGAGGAAAAAAAAAGAGTCCGGCTGTATAGCATGGGCTTATTGCACTATTAGATGTTAGAGTCACAGTATATTAGGCTTTATCATTATGAATGATGATGAACGGAAATGTGATTTATAAAAACAAAACAGCTTACAGATGATCTATGGGAAAACTAAAGAAAAGAATGTGAAAGTGATTAAAGTTTGGGATTGGTCATATTTTTTCAATGTTTTTTATAGGTGTCTCACCAAAGCTGCATTTATTTGAACAAAAAAATACAGTTATATTATTATAATTTTAGAAGGACTGTTTTTTATTCTTTTATTTTTATAATGTATTCCTGTGATGCAAAGCTGAATTTTCAGCATCATTACTCCAGTCTTCAGTGTCACATGATCCTTCAGAAATCATTCTAATATGATGATTTGCTGCTCAAGAAACATTTCTGAATATTATTAATGTTGAAAACAGTTGTGCTGCTTCATATTTTTTTGGGATAATATTATATATTTTTCAGGATTCTTTGATTAATAGAAAGTTCAAAAGAACAGCATTTACTTGAAACGGAAATCTTTTGTAACATTACGAATGTCTTTAATGTCACTTTTGATCAATTTAACGCATCCTTACTGAATAAAACTGTAAAAAATGTGATGGTACAATACATTTATGGTACAATAAATTTGACATTATCCAAATTACTAATACATTTACTATGGTAATAAAGGTAATGGTATGGTAATAATGGACATTTACTATCACAAAAAAAAAACAAGAAAGTACCATGGTTAACATTTAGCACCATGACTAATATCAAAATATACTTGTGTGGTACATCCACATTACTATACTATGACGCTACTATGATTCATTACTTCATTAAAAACAATAAATGTTTAATGTGCATCTCCACAATTTTTTTTTGTATATGTAATGTATTTTAGTGTGTCCCATGTGAACACACAGTACTGTGGAGGGTATGTGAAATGTGATGATGAAATGTACCTGCGTACACCACTATTCCAGCTGCGTCATCAGTATTTCTCACTGTGCACCCGCGCAGCAGAAGACTATCGATGCCGAAGCCTGTTCTCCTCTTATCAGGCCTCTCCCTGTGACATCAAACACAGCATCTTCCTTAGTCACCCAGACTAATTACCTCAGTGTGTGCCACGTGAGTAACGGGCCCGTCTTTGAATGGAAGAGCAGGATAAGAGCTTTATAATGCTTGGGAACATCACAATCATCTCTCAGCGTGATAAACCAGTTAATATGACTGCAACGGGACCAAAAAAGGGCCAAATCGGTTTGTCAGCCTACTTTATGTCCAGGCTGTGTGGGGAAACTTTGCAACGGCAATTTAAACCGCTGATGTTGGTGTAGGTAGAGGTTACATCTATGATATTTGAGCCTTACCCATTATTGTAGACGAATGTCCTCTTTATATGTTGTATTTATTATTTATGAAAAGATGAATTCAACATGGCAGACGGCATGGCAACTGCTGATGCATCAACCTCTCAAATATATTGCAGTGGACTATGGAAGCCCATTTCATGCTTTGATAAATCATAATTATGAGATAAAAAGGCAGAATGATGAGATAAAAAGTCTAAATGATGACATACTAAGTCATATTTCTGAGATTTAAAAGTCGAAATGATAAAAAAAGCTGAAATTATGAGATAAAGTCAAAATTATGACACGCTACGTCATAATTATGAGATAAAAAGTCCAAATTATGACATATTATATAGAATTATGTCACAATTCTCACTTTTTATGTCATATTTATGATGTAAAAAGTCTAAATTATGAGATAATTTGAAATTATGACATGCTATAATAAGTATATGAGATTAAAAAAATAAATTAGGACATGCATACTAAGTAAATTTTCACTTTTTATGCCATGTTATGGGATAAAAAGTCAAAATAATAACATACAAAGTCATAATTATCAGATTAAAAAGTTGAAATGATAACTTTTAAATGAAGTTCTTAATTTTTAGTTTTTATGTCATTGTGAGATAAAGTCGAAATTATGACAAAAAAATAAATTATGACATACGAACTCATAAAAGTCATAAAATTTTTTATAATTATGATGAAAAAAGTCGACATTATGAGTTAAAGTTGAAATTATGACATACTAAGACAAAATCTTATTTATGAGATTATAAAGTCGAAAATACGACTTAAAAATGACTTTTTATGTCATAACATTTTTTACTTTTCATCCCATAAGTATGACTTAGTATGTCATAATTATGATTTACAAAGCATTTGTTCATATGTGGCAGTAATGGGTTCCATAGTGGACCGATGTGTACCTCTCACAAGAAAACTGGTTATGTACTTGTTTTTAATTTAAAAAAACGAGAGACGTTAACATGTTTTCCTTTGTGATGCATCGGAGGGTTTAAGAAGTTTCCCTGATTAGGAAATGACAGATGTGAAGGCCAAACAAATTCTGCTCATCGGTGTGGATCTGACAAAAGAGGCAGTCACGATAGAGTCGTGATGTATTTAATCGAGCATGAAATTGAGTGAAATTGATTTCAGATACTCACACATAACCTTTGAACACGTTGAGGTTGTTGTTGGGGTTTTCACACACGACAGTACTGGAAAATGTTTGAGGTTGGAATGGTTTGCCCTGAAACACACGAGAAAGATGCCAAGCATGATTTCCTCCTCCTATATCCTCGTTGTTTTAATTATATTGTAATTTGAGCTGACTATCAAGGGCTGTCTAACAAGTCCTACTGTTTTACAGTAAAGCTACACGTAGCAAACTGAGCAGTCAGGAACACATGGCCAAAAAAAAACATGTACATGTTCAAAGACAGAAAGCAGTGTAACGTGTTTTGTGTGCCACTCAGACTTGTATGTCAGGTATGTGAGTGTTTGGGAGTTCTTAGTTATCTATTGACATTGGCTGACTCATAATGAAGAGTTATGCTTTTATAAACTTTGTGACCTGACCTGTGTAATGAAACTTCAGAAGCTGTCAAAATTAAAGACATATAAAATGGTGGCGATTTAAAAAACTAAAATCATATACACTTCTCTTAAATAGTTTGGGGTCAGTAAGTTTTTTTTTGTTTTTGTTTCGTTTTTTTGCAAGAAATTAATACTTTTGTTCAGCAAGGATGCATTAAATTGATTGAAAACGAAAACAATATATGTTACAAATGTCAAAAGATGTTATAATGTTACAAAAGGTTTCTATTTCAAATAAATTCTGGTGTTTTTTTTTTTATCTTTCTGTTCATTAAATCATCCTGAAAAAAATGCATCATGGTTACTGTAAAAATATTAAGCAGCACAACTGTTTTATTAACATTATTTTATTCTTGAAAGTTCTGGAATATACTTCTGTTGGCTTTACCAACAGTCCCGGTAATTATGGTTTTTATAATTCTATAGTACTATATATTCCACTTTACTTTAAACACCTTTTTTTATGCATATTTTGTGATATCGTATGGAAATGCAAAGACGCGCATAAATTCTAAAAATGTGCAAAAAAAACGGTATGCGCTCGTTTGAGTCGGATCAATTTTTTTATCCGATAAGGAAACATGAGCAGAAACTATGATGGAAACACATTTACAGAATAAATTCCTTGACGCGCTTCAAAAAAATCATGTGACTTTGCAAAAGGAACGACCTAACTGGAACCAGTTAGGTAACCAGCGGACCAATTTTTTTTTTTTATCATCATCTCATATTATTCTTAGTGAAATGTAGCGCCGGTTTATCGGATGTGACGATTTTGTTCTCTTCGACTCACTGGATGTACTGTAAAAAATAAAATAAAATAAAAAGTTGCAGCCTTAAATTTTTACGTACAATCAACTTGAATGTTTAAGTCATTTCAACTTAAATTACTTTAAACCGACTAAAAAAATCTTCGCAAATGTTTAATGCGCTATTCCAATTTTGCATGGAAACATATACTGACATTTATGAATATTTAACTGTGGCGCACAATGGGCTCATTGTAGCTGTAAGCTTTAGACTTCTCCCTAAGGTATTTTGTGATCCGCAGCGCACTTACCAGAGTAGAAAAGCCTGGCACCACCCTCCTCTGTTTGAGGTTGGTCTCTCCATCCAGATTGGCTGTTTCCATGTGGCACACTCCATTAGGGTCGGACGTGTGCAGGAGCAGGATGTCAGCTGGGATGATCTGGTTAGAGAGCACTCTCACGAAATCCCCCACCCGTACATCCTTCCATCTCCTCTTCACCAAACGCATCTTTTTCCTGTGAGAGGACGAGAATTAATGCCTCACACGGACCTCTTCTAAAGCTTGTGTGGGGGTTCAGTGTTTGTGTAGCCTACATATAAATGCACAGACACACTTGGGCTCTGTTATATGGGTAAGAATACACAGATGTAGACAGCATGATATACTGTATGTATGAAAAATGAATGGTTATGAATAGCAATCCAGGACACATTCATTGCTAATTTGAGCATGTTATGCCAGGCATCTCAATCTACAGGTTTTTTTATGTGCAACCTAAAACAATAACTATGAGTTTGCATCTTCAAGTATGTTTTAATGCCAGCTGTCGACACAGAGCACACAGTGAGAGAATACTGCAGTCACGATGTGAACGTCAGGTATCCGGCTCTACTGGCACAACTGGGTTGGGTGGGTTCTTCACAGACTGACGGCCCTCTTGAGAAAGGTCACTGTCACACTGTCTCACACACACCTCACACAAATGTACAGCAGAGGAGAAGCTTAAACATCACTTGGGTGCAGCTCCCATGTTCTCTTTACATCGCTGTCAAGTTGAATGTAGTCTGACAAAAAACATGTCCAGGTCACATTAATTAGATTCAGTATTGTTACTGTATTACAGCTAATAATAATATATATTTTTTCCAAAATACAGGAATATGGGATTTTTTTGCATTGTGACATTATGTTTATAACAATTAAGCACAATTAAGGACATTCAATTCACATTAATGTAATATAGTATGTTTACTGTATAAAATAAAATAACATATTTCACATCACAGTAATGAGATTATTTGCATTGCGACTATTTTTTTATAATAATTAAGCACAATTAAGGACATTAGATTCACATTAAAGTAATATAATATTTTACTGTATTACAAAAAACAGTATTATTTTTTTTCACATTACAGTAATGAGATTTTTTGCATTGTGACATTGTTTTTTATAACAATTAAGCACAACTAAGGACATTATTGCCATTAATGTAATAGGCATGTTTACTGTATAAAGCATTATATAATATATATTTTTCAAATTACAGTAATAAGATTTTTTTTCATTGTGACATTGTTTTTATAGCAATTAAGGACATTAGATTCACATTAATGCAATATAGTATTTTTACTGTATCACAAAAATTAATAATATAAAATATATATATTTCACATTACAGTAATATGATTTTTTTTTTATAACAATTAAGCCCAATTAAGGACATTATATACATATTGGTGTAAATATATTTTTTACTCTATTACCAAAAATACATATAATATAAATTTTTCAAATTACAGTAATGAGATTTGTTTCATTGTGACATTGTTTGTATAGCAATTAAACACAATTAAAGACATTATATTCACATTAATGCAGTATAGATACTGTATCACAAAACATTTATAATATGAAATATATTTTATCACATTACAGTAATATGACATTTTTTTGTATTGTAACATTATTTTTTTTAACAAATAAGCCCAATTAGTGATATAAGATTCATATTAATTCAATGTAGTATGTTTTACTGTATTACATAAAATAATATTTAGTATAATTTTTCACATTACAGTAATAAGAGATTTTTTTGCATTACAAAAATAAGCAGGGAAAAATTATACTTATACTTTTCCTTATGAAAAAAATATTTTCTGGGGTTTTTTTCTTTAGATTTTGAGGTACAGTATGACACAACTTGCTGTTGTCAAATTATGGATAAATGTACTATTTCAAACCACACTGCTGGCAAATATTGCCCACAAAACAACTTATTTTACTTCATGCAAACCTAATCAATTTCAATTATACCCCCAAATGAAAGAAAATGAATTCATTATGATGGGGTTTTTTTTTACTAATAAACGAAAACGGCTGACAAACGAATATTAGTTCCCCAAATCAGGCAAGACTGTTTTGTGCCGAGCAAGCATTTCTCTGAATGAAGTGCCTGATGTCTGTTTCAGATAGTGGCGTGAGATAAATCTTGCGAGGAGCGCTCCTCCAGAAGGACTCACTGTTTGCAGTCTGATTAGCGAGACGTCTATTTCTGGCATTTAACTGTCAGTCAAAATGTGTGAGTGTGAAGAAATGATTATGTGTCAGACAAACACCTACTCTTGAATACTCTATTTTGAACGAGAGTCAACGCCTTATACCATTTCACAGCATTCCACTGCACGCTGAATTTGAACTCAGTTTGTGACGTCCACACGGCATCTTTAAAGTGAAAAACTACAGTGGCTGAAGATAAAATATGATCGTGCGTGGCAGGCAATTTCATCATGATCATTATCATTTCATCATAATCAATCATAATCACCGGTTCTACTCTCTAACGGAAAGTCCTCATCCTATCATCTGAGATATGTTTTGAATTCAAGTCTCTGGTTTGATATTCATGTTAACTATGAACGAGTAGGTGAATCCACAAGCTTTTGTGAGCATTTCAAAGCATCTTTTTTCAATCTAATCCACCAGTATATCTGCATTCCTCTCAGTTAAATGGCAGGGGAGAGACCACAATTTCTTCTAGTTCTCATGACGGGCATCAGACCAAAGAAATGCATACAACACATTGGGTCATGTGTGCTCTAGCAGAAGCGTGATGATGACCCATACAGTATGTGGGAAAGGTGCATGTACTGTGCTGAAGCTTAACCATTTGTACAAGGTCGGCGTGACTCAACAGGAAGGGAGGCATTACTTACACTACGTCCTACTCACATTTTTGTTATACAAATGCATGCCATGTAAACTTCAAAGCTTGTGAAGTCGGCCAGCCTGGCAACTATTTGTTAAAGTTTGCCATTGTTTGCGGCAGATGTATTTCTTAATGAAAGTTTGGGGGCAGGATGTTCTATCACAAGGAAAGGGATCTATAAATAACTACCTGTCACACTCCTGACAATTCTTCCTGCATCCCTCCTCCACGCCAACTGCCCCTCTCCTCTCCACACATGTGTCCGGGAGCCTGATTATAGACTACAAGCCCAAACCTGCCTTTTTTTAGGTATCAGGGGTGTTTGGTAAAGCATGCATCACTATTAAAGGCGGGAGCAAGAGCCCCCTCAGAATTTGAGGCGAATGGATTTTGAATTGAACTTCGAAAGATTCACAATTGTGTTCCAGTTTATTGTAAGTACAAAATTAATGGTGCCCCAAAGTCACCTTTTTTGATGAATTTCAACATTTTGAAGCCAAAATATTTAATTTTTAGTGATTTGTGCAGAGCCAAGGAGTTTTTTTTTTTTTTTACAAATATAAAGGGTTACATTTTATTTTAAAGGTGTCATAATACATTTAAGTACTGAGTAATATTAATAAAGGGTTAGTTCGCCCAAAAATGTAATATTCTGTCATTAATTACTCACCCTCGCGTCGTTGCAAACCCGTAAGACTTTCGTTCATCTTCGGAACACAAATGAACATTTTTTGATGAAATCTGAGAGCTTTCTGTCCCTCCATTGACAGCTACGCAACTACCATTTTGACGCTTCAAAAAGTTCCAAAGTTCACACATCAGTTTTGGTAAACAGAAGCTCAAGCATGTCGCTTGACAAGCAAGAACCAATGAGGTTCATCACAAGGTTCTCGTGTTACGCAGCACGTTTGAGCTTTCGCAAGAAAAGCGATCGAGTCTCTTCAGAAAATTTGGACTAAACCGCTCAATTCATATGGATTAGTTTTACGATCTCTTTATGAACTTTTTAAAGCTTCAAAGTGGTAGTTGCTTAGCTGTCAATGGAGGGACAGAAATCTCTTAAATTTAATCAAGAAGATCTTAATTTGTGTTCTGACGATGAACGAAAGTCTTACGGGTTTGGAACAACATGAGGGTGAGTAATGACAGAATTTATATTTTTGGGTGAACTATCCCTTTAACTACTTGTACTTACTAGATGGTTAGGGTTAGGTTTGGGGTTATTTGCTTGTAGCTATGCATAATTTATAGTTATTACTATAGTAACTACATGTAACATGTAACAAAGACACTGTTAAATAAAGTGTTACTAAATAAAATCACTATTAAAAAAAATTAATCATTTTTCAACATAACCAAAGAGATTTGACATTTAACGAAATGTGCACACGTTGATAATGTATGTTCTCACTTCGGCTGAATGCAAGTTTAATTATAAATAACAATAGTTGTCAAAAAGTTAATTCTGATGTGTTCCATACATGCAATTGCAGGGGGATCACTGGAAGTCGAGATCAGTTAGATCATACTTATTATTGGGGATTTAAAAAAAAACAATCTAAGTAGGCCTATTACACTTCTATCCCATATCTAGACAGCAACCACCTAGCAACCATCCAGCACACTCTAGAAACACCCGAGCAACCCCCGAGAACATGTTAGCAACTGCATAGCAACACCCTGGCAACCACCACAACACCCATATCATCATGGTGGTTAGTTGCGTGTATAATCATGACTCATGCTTTCTTCAGAAACTGTAAAAGTTCTGTTTACTAAATGAATGTGATGACTAGCTGCTTATTTTCTTAAACGTTCCACAGCAGTAAAAATTCTCAGCAGGAGAGAATTAAACAGCTAAGATGGAATAAGCATCACTTTGTCTGCCCTGAGCTGTTTTAATGAAAGGGGGTTCGACTATGTGTGTGAACAATATTATAAAACACTCTCCCTTTGGGGTAGAATAGGAACTAATCAATCATAACCGCTGGAGGAAAGCACCACGGTTCATTCAGTCCGAATATGGGAGGGAAACGTGCACATTACAAGCATTAGCAACACTGTACAGTGTAAAAGCGTGTGAAGTATTAGATTAGCGTAATGATATTGTTGCTTTCAGACAGACGGTTCCCTTGTGGAGCCAGAGGAACGGGGGATCGTCTGACTGCTGGGAACCGTTGGAAATTGAATTGTTTATTTATGGGTATGAAACTCCAGCATGATAAAACAATGTCATAAAGAGAAAGCAGCCCTAGCAAAGAAACTGAATGAAAACATTGCTACTGGTTGTCATGCATCATGGTGCATAAGCACAATAAATGCTGCCTGTACATTTATTCTCTTGAAATCACATGCAAGACTAAAACAATGCATTTAACTTACGAAATGTGGCTTACTTAAGCAATATCACATTACTGTGATTTTAATATTGCTTTTATGGTGTAACAATTCAATAAACAAGAACTTAATATTGAGCTACTTCCATTTTAGACACTATATTGCCAGTTGCTTTGTCTGTTTTTATCCCGCCAACAAAAACACTTCAAAGCAAAGCCTCAGCAGATTCAACTGACACTGTAAGCAACACATTGCACTGGTATTTCGTTCCTGAACGAATCAGCGAATGAACCTGTTAAGTAAATTATTCAATGACTCACTCATTATGAATCAGAGTTTTTGAACGAATCAGTTTAAAAAATGACGATTTAATGACTCGCTCATAAAGTCTTGTCGCCACCTGGCATAACATTAAAAGTGACTGAAAATCATGATTTTGCAAACTGGTGTTTGTTATAATAATATTTTAATTTATTATCATGATCATCAACACATATTTGTTGCTTAAATAGTTTTACAGTTTACTACACTTGTTATTCTTCTAGTTATTTACCAATGACGGGAGAAACGGAGAATTTTTTAACTCTGAATCAATTGAACCAATTGAACCAATTGCTTCTCAGAATGATTCAGTGTTTCGAAGCGCTCTAAACACCAGAAGCTGGGCGACCCGCAGGTCAAAACAGTGTAAATACTTCGAAAACACAACCCAAACATGCATACATCTTTTACTAACCAATTGCAAATGTTTTCTTGAAAGTCTCTATTTCATGTAATTTACAAAATCATCAAATAACTTTAATGTCTTTATAATATTTGTTCTTTTATTAATTTGTCTGTCTTGTTTTGTGTGTGTTTTAGAGGGATTGGCTAACCAGGCCAATAAGAGACAACTACTCTTCCCTTTTTCTAATACAAATATGCCGTTAAAAATGTCTACATAACAAAACTGACCCTAGAAACTGGTTCAAGGGTTCCTGCAATGTTTCAAATGATTTTGACGTACAGAACCAAGAAGCTTCACAAAGCAGTGTTTCAAAAGCACCCACCACTACCTATAGCAGCTAATGAATCTGAAGCAAATAGTTTATACTTTCACATTGAAAAATAAGGTGAAAAATGTTCAACAGCTGAAAGAAACTGCGATCCCAGGCATTCTCTGCACCTCATATAGGCTAGCATTTAATACAATCATGCCAAAATGCTACACTGGTTGATCTGATCACAGATAGATAGGGTTGCAGGAATGAGGTCTCATCTCTAACTGAATGGTGCTGTGCTAACAACCTTGTGCTGAAATGAACTTACATCATCAAAAAAGCTCACCAAAGGCTCTTCTTCCTATGACAGCTCAAAAAGTTTTGAGGTATCAAAGACCGATGGAAAGCGTATTAACTTTATCAATCACACAGTGGTATGGAAACTCCACAGATCAGCAGAGGAAGTTGGAATACGGTATTGTGCTCCCTGCTTCAAAAAGTATTGACTACGATCTCAAAGTAAGGCCGGAAAATTCAGGATTCTACACACAATAATACCTACCGCAACATCACTTACTATCAGACTGTCCAAAATCCTAATTCCTTCACTTACACTGTAAAAAGTGGCAACCTACAGTTGTTACCGTAAAGAGCTACTTATACCTGATTTAAAAAATAAAAACTAGTTTGTTTTGTATAAATAATGGGTAAAACTTAAGTTTAGGGTCAAATTTTCACTATTAACTAGTTGCTTACTAGCATGCATGTTACAATGAAATTGGCTGTTTATTACCGTAGTTCTTTTAAAGTTTATTTTGATGTTTGTTTTGGATCACTCTTGAAGGAAAATCCAACCACGGCCCGTTATGAGAGTTTTTGGTAGTTTTTTATCTGTTGGTATTAGCTAGAATCAATGATACCATGTATGATTATTGTAAGATAAGGGGCCCTATTTTAACGATCTGAAACGCAAGTGTCAAAGCGCAAAGCGCAAGTAACTTTGTGGGCGGATCCCGGCACTGTTGTTATTTTCCCGGCGGGATAAATGCCTCTTGCGCCAGGCGCAAATCTAAAAGTGGTTGGTCTGAAGTAGCTTCATTATTCATAGGTGTGGTTTGGGCGTAACGGTAAAACAAACCAATAAGAGCGTCATATCACATTCCCTTTAAGAGCATGATGAACGAGGTGCGTTTGTTCCATGGCGCAATACTATTATAACAGCGCATTTAACAGGCGCGCTTCAGAATCGGTTCACAGCCGAGGAGATCGATGTTCTCGTCAGGGCCGTAAAAGACAGAGAAGTGACATTGGGGATGGGACAAACCCACCCAAATTAGCTTCGGTTAAACATGCATATAATAATTTGGGTAAATTTGAAAGCTTTATGCCTATTTTTCCCATCGTCATGGACACAACAATGATTTCCCTCGTGTTTTAATATTTTTCCTTATAATATTGTATCATTTGCAAAAAGTAAAATGCATCTGTGTAGATGAGAGAATCATCTACAGTGTATGCGCGTTGTCCACACTTTTTTATTATGGCCAAGCACGCGCGCTTAAAATAGCATCTGAATGTATGCAACACGCCACTGACTTTAGACTAGGGTTTTTTCTGGTCAGTGGCGCAATTGTTTTATAGAACAGCAAAATAGCATGAGGGAAAGTTTGCGCCAGAACACGCCTCCTCTTTGCGCTGAACCGCCCCGGCGAGCGCAAGTGTATTTCTTAGTTAACCGACGTGTGCCTGTGGAGGGAAAAGTCCGCTTTGCGCGGGTGCAAAATAGGAATGATACATGCATCAGTGTACAAAGTCATTTGCGGCGGGTGCAAGATAGGGCCCAAGATGTCCAGGACCTCAAGCAAAAAAATAGGCCCACAACATTAAAGATCCAGTGGTATATTTAACCGTGGGCATGGGGTACTTCTTATCCCTGTTTGCACCAAACACATCTGGTGTGTTTGCTGACAAAACAATTTTTTTCAGTTTCATCTGACCACAGAATCCGGTCCCAACCGAATATGCTGGAGTTTGTTTTGGAGGAGCGAAGAGGATTTTTCTGGAAACCCTCCCAAACAACATGAGGTGATGTAGGGGTTGTTTGATTTGTATTTTTAGGCTTTCTGACCCCAAGACTCAACTAATCTCTGCAATTCTCCATCTGTGATCCTTGGAGAGTCTTTGGCCCCTCAAATTTTCCTTCTCGCCGTGCATTAAGACATTATAGACATTATAATAGACATAGACCAGGGACGTGCACAGGGGGGTTGCTCAGGTTGCCCGGGCAACTGCCCATATGCCCTTCTCGACTCACGTTGCCCTTCCGAGGGGGGAAAAAATTAATAAACCGTACAATGGATGTAGAATTTCACGTAGGCCTAGATAAAAAAAAAAAATCACAAAGCCTCATCCACTTCCATTCGGGCACCGAAAGTAAAAGTCAGTAGGGGAAGGGCAAACTCTGTTTACGTGGCTGCAGCGCTGCACCGGTGTAGCAGTCGATTCTGTTCCCTACCGGAATTCCTGTTCCCTTTACGCAATCATAACACAAATCATGCGTAGTTGCCCAGTTACCATACCTACACTGTAAAAAATGATTGTGATTTTAACGGTAAAACACTGTAAAAATGCTACAGTGAAAAACTGTTAATTGGTTAACAGAAAGTTTCCTTATTATATACGGTAAATAACTGTGATATATATAATGGTACATTTAATTAATTTTACTGTAAAATACCGTTAAATTTACAGTTTTTGGAAGTGAAAAAGAACAAGTCAATGTATAATTTACAGTGAAAAAATGTAAATTGACATTCCCACAATTCCCTGCGTGACACTTCACGTTTGATGTATTTTGTTTTTAAATAACTGTTTCTTCATAATTTTCTTAGTTTTTTTTCTAATCAGTTATGTACATTAGGGTTTTATGTTACATTTAATGTTGTTAAATTAATGCTTATTGCATTTTTTAAATTTCAACATGTTACCATGATGGTGTTTAATGTTTGTGTGAATGACACTGTGCAGCTTCTGTAAACTAGTATTAACTCTCTTGTGGATGAGCTGCTTAAGATGAGCTTTGGTTGACCATTTGACTCTTATCACTGCTGTGATTGTTGGCTGTCAGATTATTACAATGGGAAAAAACAGATATTAATACTTCAAAAAGTCAGTATATTAACATTATATCAGATAATGAAATACGGTTTATCGCTGTAAAATAATATACGGTTAAAAGTTGTAAAACCTAAAACGTTGCTACCGTATTTTTAACAGGAAAACTCTGGTAACCACAGCTGCCAGGGTTTTCCTGTAAATTTAACGTTTTTTTTTTTACAGTGTACCATCAGAACTGAATACGGGCAAGAAGCACAACTGAATGTACGGGAAGCCAAAAGGTTAAAAAAGGATTGCATTTTTTCCCGAAATCTAAGCGTTTTATTTTGTGTGTTTTTTAGAAGCGAGTTTTTCCCCATCTGTCAATTCAATCCAGATTATTTCTTTTCAAATTTAAAATGAATAAATAAATAATTAAAAAAAACAATAAACAATAAGATGAGGAACTCTTTTTCCTCATGTGTATTTTGGTGACATTTAACAATATTGTTAATACATTTTGTATACTGTTTACAAAGTTGTATATCATAAACCTGTCATCTCTGATATTTTGCAATCTTTATAAATAATAATAAGACCATAATATGAGGCATTGAGTTTGGACATAATAAACACGGTCAGATAAGGCAATTTGTATGGGCAAAATTCAAATGAATATATTCAGACATAATACAAAACTATGAACAAGTGATTCATTCAAGATTAATTCAATTCACAGAAATATTACTGGAGTGTGAGAACCATTTTATTATGCTGCAGTGTAGCAAGACAATTAAATTTTGCGCCAATGCTTTTGGCCTTTTTCGCTTTCCGTACATCCAGTTGCTCTTGCAAGCACTGAGGGGGAACACGATTGCTACACCGGCACCTGAGCTGAGCCTGCATGAGCGGCCCTATTGGTGTAGGGATTTTCATGACTCAAGTCATGTTTTTCTGTTATTAGTAGTAGTAGTTAAGGTGATGAGTGCTGTATTTCAGTTTTTTACTTCTTTGTGTATATATATATATTTTAATAAAAACCCTGTTATTCTCAGTCCTTCATAGCCCGTGAGATTTTTTTTTTATGGGGGAGGGGGGAGGGGGGCTGGGGGCACCACCAGTTTCAGAACCCCAGCGCCAGAAACGGATGTAAGAGGCGGAGCGTACGTTCTAACACCAGCGCCAGGACCGGAAGTGAGGGGCGGAGCTTCCGTTCTAAACCGAGTAACGCCACCTAACGTTTTGGAGCGTAATTTGCTTAGACACGAAACGGCATTATTACACACGAAACGTCATACTTTATACTTATTATAATGATACATTAAGGTATGCCATAAGCATTTTAAAACATTGATTTTGTGTAATATAATTGTATATAGTCATTCGTTTCATTGTTTTATGAGAGTTACTTCCTGATCATGATGGTGAAAAATAATGCTTGAAACTTATGGGCATTTTATATAAAATATACTTTTTTTCACAAGAACATGTGCAGCATGCATTTTTCTTTATGTAAAATAATGTCAAAAATCTCAAAAAAGAGAGAAAAGTCGGCATTGTTTTAAAAGAAACAATAAAAATGTACCGTAAAACTTCAAATAATAGCCGAGTCCCAAATAGACAATTGTCTCTTTTACACGCCTGGTGTGGCTGCAGGTTTTGGGTAAATAAAGGCCGGTCTCAAATAGAGGTCGGATCTGTTTTTTAGTTTCAGGTTGTATTTAATCTTCTAAAACCCCTCAGGTCGTCCGCTTTTTGGCGGCCGCCAAAGCCTATTTTGATCGGTGAGTGATGTCGAATAGAATAACTGGCTGCTGCGCATGACAGGGCGCGTAACGAGCAGAGAGAGAGAGAGAGAGAGAGAGAGAGAGAGAGAGAGAGAGAGAGAGCCCCGGCCGCGCGCGCGCACTCTCACGTCTTCAAACAACACGAGCGCTGTCTTGCTCTTTATTTGTCACATACTAGTTATAGTTCATACAACGAGCAGTGAAATGTCTGGTATTCCTATAGACTCACTGTGTAATAAAAACATTCCCTAAATATTATTTAAAAGATGCAACAATTTTAAATATTTTAAATACTTGCAAAAATAACCATGCTTGTGTCATTGTCAATACCGGTAATTCCGCCCCTCCCCCACTTCCGGTCCTGGCGCTGGGGTTCTGAAACTGGTGGTGCTGCGGGTCTGCAGCTGGATATATCTCCTTTTTTCTGGTCAGAGCAACTGCCCCTCAAAATTCCTGTGCACGTCCCTGACATAGACATTATAATCTTCCAGGCAGATTCGTAACATCTTTAGTTGATTGCAACTTCTTAATTATTGCCCTGATGGTGGAGATGGGGATTATCAATGCTTTAGTTATTTTCTTACAGCCAATTTATATTGTGAAGTTCAACAATCTTTTGCTACACATCAGAACTATATTCTGTGGTTTTACTCGTTGTGATGGATGATTAAGGGAACTTGGCCTTTGTGTTTCCTCATATTTATACTCTTGTGAAACAAGAAGTCATAGCTAAATAATATCATGCTCGTAGTCACCCTGGTGTGCTAAAAACAAATGTGAATATGAATGGGAATATACTTCAGAGATATTTTACTCATAAAAAAGTATAGAGGTGCCAATAATTTTGGCCAACGTGTTTTGAAGAAAATACATTTATTTCATAATGTGAGTTTCCCTCCACTTTCAATTCTTTTACTTGGATGAAAGGTTAGATTTTTGTGAATTTTTCGAAGAAAAATCAAAAGGATAAACAATGCAGATTTATTTTTACAGCCATCTTTGTTCATATTTACTAGGGGTGCCAATGATTCTGACCACAACTGTATTTTATGTACCTGCATCTGTATGATTACAACTTATATTTAAGCTACAACGTAGGCATCCACTGTAATGCCACTCCATTTTACTGACAAGACAAACGATTTGAAGACAAACAATCTTCTTTGGAATGGCATGCACTGATATACTACTAGCTATAAGACCAGAAACAAGTAAATATATGTGGTCAATAAATAAACACATTTAGAATTCATGTTAAAATGATCTGAATATAATATAACCCAGCTGTCCAAAACTGTGACAAGATTAAATCAACAGCAAAGCACATATTGTGAATAATAGAAATGGCAATAGGGGTAGTTTTTCTAACACCCCCTCTGGGCATGACAGGCACGTCAGGACAGTTTGAGTTTCGACCGACCCGAGCCAGTTCCTGCCCCTGTGCTGCTGGGCCACCTGGGCTCCCCCGTATGGAAACACTTCGGGAATCACAAAATGGAGCAGAGGCTTAGCTCAAAATAAAATGAAAGAGAGTAAGTAACCATGGCAATAAGTGATGGATTTGGAATCTCTTTTGGAAGTAAAAATATATCTCAGGGTGTACCTGTGACTGCTGCGAAATATCTCTCTCTCTCTCTCTCTCTCTCTCTCTCTCTCTCTCTCTCTCTCTCTCTCTCTCTCTCTCTCTCTCTCTCTCTCTCTCTCTCTCTCTCCCTCTCTCCCTCTTCAAGTGTGGTGAATTACTCTTTTTTTCCCACCAGCTATTCAGTCATTTTAAAATAGATCTAAATGATGCCTCTCTGTCTACCCCTCTGATGCAACACAATGATGAGGATCTCGTCAAAATGCACACAATGCGTTGGATGCAAGACATTGTGCTGCTCTTCAAAAGAAGGAAAAAAATCTCCCACACAAATTTTATTTCTAGGTCAAAAATTCCCATGGGGTTTCGAAACACAGATGAAGTGAAACACAAATTCAAGCGAGCCTGCACCACGACACAGCTCACAGAAAGATGGGGGGGGGGGGGGGGGGGGGGGAGAGGCAAGAAAGAGTGCAGAGAGCAAGAGAGACATTTGAAGTAGTCACTGTATAGTCACCAGCAACTTCATCTATATTTATTTTTATATATTTATCAGAACCTCTACCAATTTTCCAGTGTAATACACCTAACAAGGAATGCAGAAACCATTCTGTTCAGATGCTAAATGATTTATGAGCACCCATCTGCAGTACAGTATTCATTAATATAAACGGCCGCATTTTTAAGATGCTATGTAGGCTTATAGTGAAAAGATGATTAACTTAAAATGTGTCTTGCACTTGACCCTTCGCAAAGACTCCTCCCCCTTAGTTACTGTTGCTAGGTTCGACAAGCCATGACACTCTCTCACGTCACACATAATTTTCTCACGCAGTGAAAAATACATTGCGGACCAAAGAGGACACTGACAACGCACCGACAGACAAGACATAGTTACTTCTGGTGTGAAACAATGTTTCAGCTTTCAAATTTTGTCACATCAAGACATTCAAACAATAGGGGGGAGACCGGGATGGTTGTAACATTTTTGACATTTCTGGCTGTATCTTGGGGTTATTTTTTTGTTTAAAATGGGATTCAAACTAGTTACGAGTGTCAGTGTTGTTACAATTAACCCGTGTTACAACCATCCCCGAAATACCTCTTTGTGGTTCTTTAATGAATCGGGACAGATCGCTGTAGCACCTCAGTTCAAGCGGCACGTGAACCGATCATCTCTTCCTAGTTATAGCACAAAATAAGCATAAATGAACATCAGAAGGTGTGTTGTATCAACCACGAAAATACGTCAATAGACAACTTTTTTTCAAATTTAAGCCCACCGATCATTAATCTTTTAACTCTCCTGTCTGGTTTGTTTGTCAGACAAGATGGTGGATTCAGCGTTATGATTGGTCAGATCGCCTGTCAACCAGATTCCCAGCGAAAGGTGAATACGCTGATTTCACACAGCCGCCATTTTGAAATGGCTCCGGTGGGAAGAAAACCGGAAGTGTCGCCTTTAATCATAGGAGAGTCGCGAATGCGATGGCGCATTGTTGTGTTTAATATAGAAATTAGTTTTTCTAAAAATGTACATACATTTCTTTCATACTTTAGACTATATACAGTGAAATTCATTTATACATCAATTTTTTTTTAATATGTAATTCAGAATGTAAAAAAAGAAGCAGGAACAAACTATAGACATATCCTATATTGGAAATTAACATCCAATAGTGTAAATCGCAGCAGCTGCTTCAGGTTGGTATAGTCCAAGGCATTGTTGTCTATCTGATCTTCCGGGGTTCTTCCCACCGGAGCCTCGCTTTCGATTTCAAAATGGCGGCTGCGTGAAATCAGCGTATGGAGTGCATTAGTGCCAGCCTTCTTTGTCAGCTGTGCTGGTTCCAGAAGTATTTTTCTCTTTCATGTTTCCCAATGGGATTTTTTTTTTAAAGTCTTCGTTAAAGAGTTATAAGCCATGATATCATTTTATACCTTTATAAATTACCGTTCAAAATCAATTTCCCTATGGAGAAAATGAATGACCTTTTTACTCTATTCCGAATGTTATTCTATTATTTTTTAAAGGGGTTATGAGATGAGAAATCAAATTTGTAAAAAATAAAATGTACATATAAGAGGTCTTTGTATCATTAAACCATCCTGCAAGTTTCACAGCGGGGTCTGTGGCTTCACATGGGCAATTATATTTGCATATGACTGCCTCCAGAGCTAGACAATAACGAATCATAGCACCACTAGCATTCAGTCACTTATTATTAGCATTCACCCATTATAATCACTGACGCTGTCTACTCTGGATACAGTATACAGATCCGCGTTCAGTTTCTGACAAGTGTATGTTTGTTTTATATGCATAATGTTTTTAAAACACCTACTCGTGTGCAATAGCGAGTGGGTGTTGATACTGTTCCATGCAATGACGTTAGCCAATCACAACAGCGGCCGTTTACTGACAAACCTTAAAGGACCTCCCCCTTAAAAACAAATCATTTCAGACAGAGGGTCAAAATGAGCGTTGAAAATAACAGTTTTTCCTCATATATATATATGTGTGTGTGTGTGTGTGTGTGTGTGTGTGCAAAAAAGTATTAACATTATAAGTGAACCTCAAGGAACATATTAAGGATGCAATATGTTTTTAATGCAATTTTTGAATGTGTTGTGTAAATGAACCATTTAAATGTTGCATCTCACTGTTCGTTAGCATTCAGCATTAATTTTTAGCACCTTAGCAGTTTTTCAGCATTTCAGAATTGATCCGATGGTCGGAAAGTGCCTTATGGAATGCAGGGTGCATGAATAAATAAATTTTTATTGTGTTAATTTTGCTTGTTTTAAAATAATTCATTTTAGTTCAAATGAAGCATGGCTAATTTATTTCATAAATTAATTTTATTAGCTACATTAAGTCAAAAAAAGTTTGAAAAGAATCAGTTTTATCAAAATTACAGAAGAAATAGGCCTTCTGTAAATATATTTTTTGAACGGGCTTTGAATATTATGTTGTACAACAGGGGGAAATAAGGTTGAGAACCGCTACATTAAAGTAACATGTTTAACTGACAACCCTATAATATATTTTAATAGTAATATTTTAAGAATATTAATTAAATACTGTATTTTCACTTCACAGTTATTACACCAATGACGTGCAAACTGTTTACCTGCTGAATATGAAGCAAGGCATATTGTTGAGCTGCTGGTCACTCTGGTACCTCCGGAAATCCTCCCAACCATCCTTGACAGCGGTCAGTGCCAGGATGACACAAATGGGAATGAGAGCCACCTCTGGCTGGAACGCGTTCACCACCGGGATGAAATTCAAGATGGCCAGGCCCACAAAATAAATGTTGGCCATGCGGTGGAACTGCTCGAATAAGTTCATAGGGATGAAAGACCAAAGTCTGTATTTGTTGGTTTTGATCGCGTTGCCCTCATACTGGCGGTTCGGCTGGTCACGTTTCTTCAGATCTTCAAAGGGCAGGTTGGAGACCACCATCCTGATGGGTCTGTCCCGGTCCCTGTGCCTCGCCCAGCCCTGCCAAAGAAGGGTCAGAGGGTTTGTCCAGGTCATGATGTCTCAGCCAAAATAAACCTGCCCTGCATGACACTTAGATCTGGAGCTTTAATAGGAATCCTGCAGTTTTGGGGGTCCTCCTGCACAGCTACCAAAATTTATAAGAAGCTGCCCTGTATGCCTCTCATATCACCTGTACGAGTGAGAAATGCGGAGAAAAAGAAAGAGAGAGTGAGTTAGAAAGTGAAAGAGAGAGAGAGCAAGAAAATGTGGGTTGAGACCACACCTGTTAAACTCCCCTGACCGCCCTCTATGGGAACAAACACCTGTCTGAGGTGAAGGTATGCTGTCAGAGCACCGTATGCCACAGATACAGTGCCATAATCAAAGCTGGAAATAAAGATTCAAAGACACAACGGCACCCCAGTGACCCAATTACATTAATCAAAGCTCTGAGCAGGATATACTCAAGCTCACTGCAGTCATCCGCATAAATAATAGTGCATGTTCACTGCAGACACAGTGTTCACATTACGAGTCAGAAGCCAGGACATTTTGTTACTTAAGTTAAAAAGAAAATTATAAAATCATTTGTTCTGAAGATTTATGCTTAAATGCTTGAAATTAGATTTCTACAGTACACTCTCTGAAAAAAAAGGTACAAAAGCTGTCACTGGGGTGGTATCTTTTCAAAACGTGTACATTTTTTAACCCCTGAAGGGTGCAAATGAACCTTAAAGGTACATAAGAGTACCTAAAGTGTACCAGCCCAGTGACAGCTTTGTATCTTTTGGTACAAAATGGATTTTTTTTCAAAACAATCATTTTTAATATATATTTATTTTTAAATTTTTTTAGTTGAGGAATTTAATTGAAGATGGTGAAGGAAAAGTGGCCAAAAAACAAAACAAAACTCTAGTCTTCATGTGAACTCTTTCAGTGCTGTTTCAAATGCATCCCAGGATGCACCTTATGATGCTGGTTAGAGAAAGAGTGGCTGCATCTGAAATCGCATACTTCCCTACTATATAGTGGGCGAAAAACAGCATGTGACAAAGGAATTACTCATAAAAGAGTAGGCAAAAAGTACCGGGATGACCCACTACTTCTGGTGAGATTCTGAAGTGTGCATTTGATGGACACTTTACTATCCCATGAAGACACCGGAGAGGATTTGTGAATGGAAGTGAAGCAATGTAACTGATGCTGGTAGGTAACATGACAATGCCATGGCGAATGTAGTACGTCCAGATTATATTCATACTGCATAAAACATACTTTTTTTGTTGTGAATTAATTGCTTATTCAAAATAAGTATCTACTCAAAAGCTTGTTTGACATTTTTGAGCGCTACATTATTCACATAATTCCATTTTCGTTTCGTACTTCAATGACTTTGATTATAAAATGTGGAAAATAGAAAAACCTTTTCTATCTGTGTATTTTAAGGATAAAGCCAGTCGGTGATGTCATGCCCATGCAATGAAGACAAACTTGTTCGCAGGCGGATGTCATCATTTCCTGCAGTATTAAGACCTATGTGTCACTTCACCTGAAACGAGTACAAAATCACCTTCACTCGGGCCCATACTAATACAAAACATTTATAAATTACATGTGCGATAATGGTGAGGTTTGTCAAGTCTTCCATCGAGAGAGAAGTGACGGATGAAAATTTAAAGAGAACTAGATTTTTTCTGACATGCATTGCTATGTGGTTGCTAAAGTGTTCTGAGCGGCTTCAAGTGTATTGCTATGCAGTCGCAGGTTAAAATTGAAAGACAAATTACTACAGAAAAGTGGTAACACCTCACAATTAGATTTTGTTTTGTTTACATTAGTTAAGTAAACAAGTTGGGTTGGGTTAGTTCACCCAAAAAGGAAACATTACTCACCTTCATGTCATTTCAATCCTGTAAGACTTTCGTTCATCTTCGAAACACAAATGAAAATCTTTTTGATGAAATCTGAGAGATTTCTGTTCCTTCATTGACAGCTACACAACTACTACTTTCAATGCCCAGAAAGGTAGTAAAGACATCATTAAAGTAATCCATGTGACTCCAGTGGTTTAACCTCAATTTTATTAAGCGACGCGAGTGCTTTGTTTTTCTTGCAGGAATAACATTTGCTTTTGAATACTAAGTCCCCGACACTTGGGACAAAGTTAGTGTTTCTGAATATAACAAAAGGGGACAGCTGTCTAGTTTTGTAATCTAACATCATGACCCCAACAACAGGCTGAAGTATCAATGAATCATAATTTGCTTTTACCTAGTAACAGAGAGTTATACATATGAAGAACAAAACATATTGGAGAAAAAATTTGTAATGAATCATGTCACATTTTCCATGCTCCTTTTCTATAAAAACTGTTGTACTCTTTATGGATTCTCTCTGAAATTAATCCGAGATCCTCCCGGCCGTGATTAAAACATATTGAAAGGCATTGTCTGGAGTCTGTCTGTCGGCTGTGCAGCAGGTTAGTGGAGCACTAGAGACCTTATTCCCAAGTGATAGTGTTCATAAGGGCCGAGACGTCGTCCGACTCAGCAAGACATCCATCAGGAGATGCACTAGAGGATAAATTTGTAAGCATTGATTAGGAGACTCTATGCTTGGGTGTCGATTAGGAGATGCTTTAGTCAGGTCTGTAGGGGAATTTATACCACAGTAACAATGGCACCTTTCAAGGGGTGAGATATACTAGGCAGCAAGTGAACAGTCAGTTCTTGAATTTCATGTGTTGGAAGCAGGTAAAATGGCCAAGATCTAAATTACTCTGACAAAGACCAAATAGTGATGGCTAGACGACTGAGTCAGAGCATCACCAAAACAGTTCCCGGTCCCAATGAACACCTGGTCCTGTTCATTCAGCTACAGCAATATTATGATGCCCATAGGGATGTCCTGGAATGACATGCATTATCTATTTCTGCGGGGCATATTTGGTCGCGCGAGAGCCGTGCTTCACTGACAAGCTGCACATAAATAATCGCAGCTTTTACCAAATCGTGTGAGGATTCATTTTGATTAATCATGCAGCCCTAGTTAGTACCTACCAAAAGTGAAAGGAAGGACAACCGGTGAACCAGCATCAGGGTCATGAGTGCCCAAGTCTCATTGATGCACATGGGGAGCGAAGACTAGCCCGTCTGGTCCTATTACACAGATGAGCTACTGTGGCTCAAACTGCTGGCAAACGTAATGCTGCCCTATGGGAAGAAGGCAGGCTGGTGGTGGGAGTGATGCGCTAGGCAATGTCCTGTCGGGAAACATTGGGTCCTGGCATTCATGTGGATGTTACTTTGTCACGTACCACCTACCTAAAGATTGTTGCAGACCATGTACACCCCTTCATGACAATGATGTTCCCTGATGGCAGAGGCCTCTTTCAGCTGGATAATGCAACCTTCCACACCAAAAAACTGGAATGGAATGGTTTTAGGAACATGACAAAGAGTTCAAGGTGTTTCCTTGGCCTCCAGATTCCCCAATCTCAATCCATTAAGCATCTATGGGATGTGTTGGACCAACAAATCCGATCCATGGAGGCCCCACCTCGCAACTTGCAGGTTTTGAAGGATCTGCTGCTAATGTCTTGATGCCAAAAACCACAGGACACGCTCAGAGATCTTGTGGAGTCCATGCCTCAACACATTAGATCTGTTTTAACAGCATAAGGGGGACCTACAGGATAATAGGCAGGTGGTTTTAAAGTTGTGGCTCATCAGTCAGCTCAGACAAAAGTCACTTTCAAATCACAAGCAGCTTTCTATTCCGCATGACTAACTTTCACCCTAACTCACAATTCCTAAATCACGTGGACTCCCAATAAAAATGACCGGATTTCACCTGCAAATAATTCGCTGAACAACGCTAAATGTGACCGCATGAACCCAAGCGTTTAAAATCCAGCAACTTCTGCAATATAACCACTGCACCTCAAGCTACTGCATTCATATGTGAAGTGACTAATATATAAATACCATACTGTGATTAAAAGCAGTGAGCTCATATATCTGTCTCGGTGCAAGTATAGCAGAGCGCGCACACACACACACACACACACAGAGAGAGAGAGAGAGAGAGAGAGAGAGAGCCCATTCTGCAGCTGTCACTAGCTGACATGGCCCTGCAGCGCACCATGTGTTGTGTAAGTCTGATGAAAGCAGAGGTTCAGTAGTGGAGCGTACGGCTGCCTCGTCCCAGGATGCCTGGCCCTCTTGTTTCGTGCAGCGCGGGGGAGCAGCTGTTATAGTAGAGCATCACCCCTCTCCCTCCATCCCTCTCTCTTTCTCTGTTTCCTTACCCTCTCTTCCATCTCTCCACTTCCTGACAAATAGGACAAAGATCTGTGAATCCTTAATTCCTCCAGTGGCACAGAAGCATTGAAGAGAGGAAAGCATCTGGTTATTCCGCTTTTCTCTTTTTTTAGCCCTCTCGCATCTCAACAACACTAGGGCCCTTTCAGAGAGGAAAAGAAAAGAACGAAAAGGGGAGGGAATGAGATCTTGCTTTAAATGCTATATAAGCGAGTAGGCCTACGATGTTGTGTGTTGAAGGGTCTCTTGTTTCCCCATGTTTTTGTTATGTTTGCTTATAGGTCTCATGTGCATTTCTTTCTTCCCTGAGTAAAATATTATTGCTCAGAGGTTGCTCTTTCTTAGCCCAGGAGACAGCTCAATTATGTAGCTACCATTTAAAGTTGATGTGTGTTATTATTTTGAACACTTTCCAGTTTAATACACAGATATGACGATCAATAAACCATTATTGATTATTGAGGCTGCAGGATTGCCGAATGACTAAAGAAATGTCATCAGCAAGATGGAATAAAACTGTTCATTTCTTGTCTATTACCACCCACTGCTACTTATACCAACGACGGAATTTAGTGATGATATTGTATTGCAATAGGTAACACATTCATGTTAATACTGAATCAAAACTAGCTAGCACATCATTTTTCATTGGAAAGGTTTAATGACAATATCTGGCTATGGTTACACAAACAGTGTTGGGGGTAACGCATTACAAGTAACGCAAGTTAAATAATCAGATTACTTTTTTCTAGTAAAGTAACGCATTACTTTTAAATTTACAACAAAATATCAGAGTTACTTTTTCAAATAAGGAACACAAGTTACTTTATTTTCCAATTAATTGACTGACAGCTCTCCTGCCTGAACATGATAGTTATTGTAGTTCTACACATTCATTTGTTGTTGTTTTATTGCTGAAGTAATGGCGCTTTTCCACTGCATGGTACGGTACGGCTCGCTTTAAATGGTACAACCTCTGTTGAGGTTCCAAGCGTTGCGTACCGATACTAAAATGTGACGTGAACACACTGCAGATCACTGATTGGTCAGACAGAATCGTCACTACCAGCGTCATTGTATTTGCGAGACATCAGACCCGCTAGATTTAAATAGCCACTTTAGCCAGTAACAGCCACTGCTGTAGCACCTGTTTTAAAACTACTTGCTTGAAGAAAAAAGAAAACTTCCAAAAAAGAAATGGCTGAATCGTGGTCAGTGGACGAAGTGCAGACGTTCCTCTCGTTGGTTGCCGAGGAGCGGATAAACGATAATGATCAGACTATAATCCCACCCACTTTGAAGCGGTACTAACTGCAGTGGAAAAGCAAACCGAGCTAAAGCGAACCAATGCGTACCGTGCTGAGCCGAGTCGTACCACGCAGTGGAAAAGCGAAGCGAGCCGAACTGTGCCGCGCCGAGCCGAACCGTACTGAGCCGTACCATAGACTGTAAAAAAGATGGACGACGCCCCTTCGCTCTTTTCCATCGGAGAGAACTAAAGCCGCCAGTGTCCCGAAATGGCGCTGACATCTTGGAACTTGAGTCTGCGCACTTGCTTTTTCAGGACCAGTCATGCGCAGTCGTGAGCAGGAAGTAAAGCCGCGAAATCAAGGCCCCGCCCTCACTCTCGCAGAATCAATCGCAAGCACACGCCCCTGCACTTTTCTTAAGTGGCCTCTGTCTGCTCCGTTCCTCTCCAATGATGTCTGCTGATTGCAGTACCTCGTTAAAATAAGGTAAATACAACTAACCACAAAGTCAACATTATGAAAAAAAGTCCGTTGGTGCTTCAGTGACTACTTCGCACAGAGAACCTGTCAATCACAGCTGTCAATCATAATGTCACAGCACCGTTTTTATAGCATCAAATAACTAACTAAAAACAAACTTATTTAAAAACAAACACTTGAAATTACGATCAACGTGATAGAAACTACAGTAAATGACAGAAACTATCTTTAGAAAAAAGCCATTTGAAATGTACTTTAATTATTTAGTTGGTCTCACGTCCCGTTGAATAACATGGGGAGGCGGGGGCCTGGGCTTATGAGCTATACTAGGACCGGTCACGGGGGGGCAATCGAAGACGTTTTGGCTTCACTTTTGAGCAGGGACGTGCACAGACATTTTGAGGGGCAGGGGCTCAAGTGAAAAAAAGGGCACTTCTCATGATTACATTTTTTTTTTTTACTTTTTCTAAACAGAAAATATATTAACACAACTCACGCAATTGTTTCATTTTCAAAAGATGTCTACAAAATAATCAGTTCACACAGAAACCATGGTCTCCTTAGTATTCATAGGTTTATAGAGCAGCAAAGGAAACCATGCAACAATGTGCATGTTTTCTATGCTACTAGTTTCAATCAAGTTCAATCCCAATATAGTATCAACTATATATCTGATACACCTGATGGTGACATGGACTTAGTTTCACATTTGAGGGAGGACTGTATTATCATCATCATCATCAAATAAAACCTTCAAAATCCACATTTAGATGGAGTTTGTTTTAAACCTACTATCCTCCATCTGTTTGCATCTGTAGATTTCTTCTAAATTCACCAATTTAGATTTCTACATTTCAGGGGGAAAGACTCTTTATGTATGTAAGTCATTAACTTTAATAATAAGAATTTTAGGCCATAAAAAGTCATAAAAACGTCCGGATTTTCCATACAAGGTCATAAATTACATTTAGCCACGTCTTAAATTGATATGCTCATTCATTCATTATCGCGATATATTTTTTCTCGATAAAACAATATCAAGTTCGAGTCATTATCGTCAATACTCGATATCAATATCGAGTTTGATAAATGTTCGATATAATGATTATGTGCCAAAAGCGGAACCAAACTCATTTAAACCGCACGCGCCTCACGGACTGTTTATCCGCTCGGCTCAAAGTCCAAACGGCAGCGCAGCACGAGCTTACTAGAGCAGACGCGTTCACTCTGATCGGCGCTTCAGAACTCCTGACCTGATATTTAGATACACTATTCAATAAATATATTTGTTTGACATGGAAGCTGTGCGCAAACAGGAATATATTATTTTTCAAAAAGTAAAAAAAAAAAAAAAGCACCCCAGAAAAAAAGGGCACTTTCTCTCCAGGAATAAAAAGGGCAGGTGCTCAAGCCCCCTTTGATGTCTATGTGTGCACGTGCCTGCTTTTGAGGGCTTGTGCGGCACGCTTGAGCCGTACCAGCAGTGGAAAAGCGCCATAATGGGGCTTTTCCACTGCTGGTACGGCTCAGTACGGTTCGGCGCGGTGTGGCACGGTTCGGCTCGCTTCGCTTTTCCACTGCGTGGTACGACTCGGCTCAGCACGGCAGGGCTCGGTTCGCCTTAGGTCGGTTTGCTTTTCCACTGCAGTTAGTACCGCTTCAAAGTGGGTGGGATTATAGCAGTGCCCTCAGATTTCTGATTGCTTAAAAAAAAAAAAAAAAAAGTAATACCAAATAAGTAATACCAAAGTAATACTACCCACCGGATGAAGAAAGGTTGGCTCTCAGTCTCCACAGTACATAAAATATTCATTTTATTTTATTTTATTTTTCGTGTTCGCATTTATGAGGAAAAAACAATGTTACGGACATGTTCTCCGTTACGGACGTGAGCGCTCTGAAAGCGGCACTGCTTTAAAACTTTCACAGAGACATCAAACAGAAAGCACAAAACCTTTCTTTAACCTGAATTTCGTTTTGTATTAATTGTATCTTAATTTTAATCAATGTTTCATCAACCAATTGCCTGGATTTAAAGAAGCAAATATAGCAGACTATAGATAGGAAACGGAGGCTCCGGCGCGTGAACTGGAGCTCGTCTCATAACTGAACAGAAACTCTGCATATAAGGTAGCCTACTTGCCTCACATGTCTACTTTTAAACAGAACAATTCAAAACCAAAGAAAACAGACTACAGACTGCTCTCTGCTTATGTAATCCTTATGAAATGTGCATTTCTCTCTGGCACGTTCACTACTGAAGATCGCGAGTCAGCATCGTCAACTTCATCTTAGCCGACAAAGAAAACACTTGTTTATTAATAAACAATTAAAATGATGTCTTGATGTCTGGCAAATACAATAACGCTGGTAGTGACGATTCTGTCTGACCAATCAGTGATCTGCAGTGTGTTCACGTCACATTTTAGTATCGGTACGCAACGCTTGGAACCTCGACAGAGGTGGTACCATTTAAAGCGAGCCGAAGTGAGCCGTACCGTGCCGTACCATGCAGTGGAAAAGCGCCATAAGTGTTGAACTTTCTTCTCCTGTGTCCTATTCTTCTGTGATCCAGAACTGCAGCACAGCTGAAAGCTTTGTTTGAGTTGCGCCCTCTACTGTACAGGCATGAATTTGCATTTCCTTCAGCCTGAGGCTTATTTATTTTACTTTAGGTGTGAAAGGGCCTTTACATTTGCCAAAAATTTAACTTTTTGTAATTAAAAGTCAAACAATCAAGCTCAGCTTAGATGAGGAAAAGTAATGCAAAAGTAACGTAACGCATTACTTTCCATAAAAAGTCATTAAGTAATGCTTTTAGTTACTTTTTAGACAGTATCATTAATGCATTACTTTTGATAGTAACTTTCCCCAACACTGCACTTAAAATAGTTACAAAATAGATGTGAGATGATAAAAACTTATACCATTAATCGTACCCAGCATTATGTAGAATGTTACCTGAGAGATAGGAAGAGAGATAGAGCGAGAGAGAGAAAGTGTAGAAAGAAAGAGACAAAGAAAAGAGGAGGCAAAGGAAGAGTGCCCCAAGAAAGGGACCCATAAGAAGAGCCAGCGAAAAGAAGAGACTCGGCAAACAGTTACAGATCTTCTTTTGTCCCTTCCTTGCCCATGTGACTGAAAACCAAATGTGAGACATTCAAACTGACCAATCAGAAGATTCCCCCACTGTCCTAAAGGTGTGACAATTAGCAGACCCTCCATGTACACGCGTCTTGCCCTACATGCCTTGATCCCTATCCACACCTCTTTGTCTTTAGGAATTCCAAATGGTCCTTGTGGTAAGAAATATAGGGGATTGAAACAGTAAAGCAAATGTCTTTGTTCATTTTCAAACCCATTTCCCTGTGTGAATACTGTGACTCTGACATTGCATGTTTGAATGAGCATCCCAACCAGCCTGACACAGTAATACACAGCAACAATGGGGTTAGATCTTGACTTGGGGAAAACCATAATTATTTGATGTTTGATGACAGTACTTATGCATATTATTATTATTATTTATATTACTTATGACTTATTTATAGTATTCTTACTACGTATCTAAGATAAATAAATGAGATATAATACCCATTCACACTGTATGTAAGGGTAATCTAAGGCTATGATAGCGGAGTGGATTATCCTGCCTATACCATGGTCATTTGCCAGCATTGATAACTTAGGTTTTCAGCGCAATATTTGACCAGAAGGATCAAATTTACGGTTAATTTCATCAGTAATGGCTCGTTTGATCTAGCTTTCTGTCCACTTTGAATCAGACACAGAGATAAAGTAGTGTGGTAAGACTGCATTTATTTGAATGAATGAATTATAGCATTTATTTTGATTAACAATCGAGAGAGAGAGAGAGAGAGAGAGAGAGAGAGAGTGTTGTGTGTACACGTGATACATTTTTCAGGATTCTTTGATGAATAGAAAGTTCAAAAGAACGCAGCATTTATTTAAAATAGAAATCTTTTGTAACGTTATCAATGTCTTTACTGTCACTTTTGATCAGTTTGATGCATCCCTGCAGAATAAGTAATAATTTCTTTAAAATAACGGTGGTGTATGTATGTATATATTCTTATTATTATGGGTCTACATTAGGCCTACTTGTTCTCATGGAAAACAAACATAGTTATTACAGAAAAAAAGTGTTTAATCTGCCATTTTAAATAATAATCCTGGCTGCCAAGTTCAGCTGATATTTTGCTTGGTTTATTAAAAATAATATATATCTGCTCAGGGCTTAAACCTGGGTCTCTTTGCACACTGCATGAAATATAAATCACAAGACTAGTGGGAGATTAATGGGGTCTTTTCTCTGGTGGAAAAAAATATGAGAAGCAGGAGAATCATTACTTTCTACGAGACACAATTGAGATATTAAAGAGAAAGTCACAGGAGTCACATCAGCGCCTTTGACTAAAATGCTGTGTTTTGAGAAGACTAAGTCATCTCTGAGCACAGTCTGTGATGATGGTCCCGCTGTGGCAGCGGTTCAGACGTGACTTCCTCTCGCTGGCCCGTGTGCAGACTTTTACTATTTAATTACCGCAGCTCCCGTCACACTGACTGCCAACTAGGGGTGAACGTGCAACCCTGTCTTTAAGACAGCCAGCTTGTTCTCTCACTTCCTGGCAGAGAGATCTCCATGGCAACTACACTTGACATTGAGTATGGCTGTGTGGCTGCTTTGTGCAGGTGGAGTTCTTTAGCATAGTTAGCTTCAGGGCTATTAAGACAGGGGAATTTAATCCTTAGGAGTAAAACCATGGGTGACTGAATACGGAAATACACTGTAAACAACACATATATCATTGGAATACTTTTTCAGTCTTTCTACTTCAAAATGTCATTTCTTTGTAATAATTTTAGAAATTTTCTAGAAAGTTCGGAGTGAAGTTTCAAAGTAAATCCTACACCAAAATATTTTAGTAACGCTTCCTTTTACAGTACAGTACTTACAGTGTACTTACAGTGTACTTACCTAGAAAGTACTGGCTATAAAGTAAGTACATGGAACAGGGGTAGGTTTAGGGGTAGGTTCAGGGTTAGTACTAGTTATTATGCAGTAATTGTAGTTACTAAAATAAGTAGGCCAACATAGTATTTACATGGATAACTGGACTGTAAAAGGAAGCGTTACCAATATTTTTCGTGTATTTTCTCACCTCTGATGCAAGGTGTGTTTTCATCTGCATCTTTACAAATAACATAAATAAAATTATATATATATATATATATATATATATATATATATATATATATATATATATATATATATATATATATATATATATATATATATATATATATATATATATATATAGCAAGGGTTGTTAACATTGTACAATCTGGACACTTACACTTTTATTACATTTTTTTTTAAAGTGAGCATATTCATTGTCTCAAAACAAAAACAAAGTTCTGTCATGAAACTCTAGATGGTGCAGGCTGATCGGTTGTTAACTCAATCTGCTTGTAATCGCATCATTCGCTATAGGGCACAGCTGATTGGTTCCTGCTGTATCAGCAGCCAATGAGCTCGCTGCTCAACCTTCAGATACTTGGTCTGCATTTGCTGTAGCAGTTGCATAGCACTTTCAGAAACTGTCCACCGTCCCCAGCTCCACCTGTATAGATCTGCTTAGTCTCATCCCAAGACGTCAACTAACTGACGCTTTTGACCATACGTCAACAGCCGACGTTTTAGGGTACCCTTTAACGTCAGTTAGATGACGATCCTGGGGAGTCATCCAACTGACGCTTTACCTTTAACGTCAGTTAGATGACGCGGGTAGGTTTAGGTCTGGGGTAGGGTTAGGATTAGATAGCGTCATCTAACTGACGTTAAAGGGTACCCTAAAACGTCGGTTGTTGACGTATGGTCAAAAGCGTCAGTTGGTTGACGTCTTGGGATGAGACTGCGCTGATCTGCTATGGGTAATTAATGTACGCTATATTGTACAGCAGCAGCATGTGTACTTGCTCCCACAGCAATGTGTCATGTATCTATTGGCAGTATTAAGTCCCGTACTTGCTCTGCAGCAGCAATAACAGTAGCAGCAGCGTAGCAGATCTCTTCAGGTAAGACCAAACATTTCAACATTGTCGTATCCATTACCACGCCAAACACTCTGAGGGTTGTCATGACAGAACTGATTTTTCCACTTTACAAGCACTGAGAGAATAAATTGATAATAAAAACATATAAACAGTGATTCGTTTCACAAAAAGGTATTGTATATCCATTACTGTAAAATTGTTTTAAAAATCATTTCCTCACAAAATAATTATTTAAAGCTATAAGCATGACTACAAAATGTATATTCACTATAAACATTCCCTTGACTTTTTAGTTTCTCCAGGCCTGGAAATCACCATTTTAAAAATGCATGCATGTTTGTGAGTCAGTAAGGGTTCTGTTGAGGTGAAAAATCTTTATTTCTGATCTCTATTTCCGCCTGGCTTTCATCTAGCTGCTCCTTTGGCCTACAGGGCCATTCTTTTACACCGAGTCCATAGTGTATTGAAACGTTCATGCCTTTCTGCCTTAATGTCCCCTGTGGCAGCCTCCATTGCCCATGAGAACTGCATTTTCCCCCCTCTCTGTCTATCAGAGGAGTGTTTTCGTCCATTATGCATTCTGGCACCCAGTCAGTCATAGCGCGAGCACAACACCCCACTCCACTCGCTCCTGAAGCACACACACACCCCAGTCTCTCAATCACCTGGCGACAATAACACATCTTAATCTTCTCCTCTCCTTTGTATGGAGCTCACATGGATTTATGGTAATTTAAGCGTAATACGTCAACGCACATTGAAGGGCTATTGAAAATCTTCCAAAGTTATTAAAGTGCTCATCATTTTCCAAGGATCCATAAAGATATTAGTCCTGTGCTGTGTTAGCAGAAACCATATTTCAAACAAACCAGAGATAATGAACTGTGAGCAACGCAATCATGTACACGTCCCAACTGGCCTACAATGGGATTAAACGCACAACATGACTGAGAACAAATTCAATATTGTTCTTTTGCTTAATCTAATGAGCTGGTGGATATGTTCAGAATAGTACACTACCATAATACTCATACTATTTCTGGAGTACATAGAAGGCACACTGTGTGCAATTGGTTCCGTATGCATAGATTACCCATACATCCGCCAAAACGCGTACTGCACAACAGAATAATGCAAAGTACTCAACTTGACTTTCCTTTTTAGTGTGACAAATGAAATAATTACATATTTAGTGTGACCATAAATAATTACAACTGTGATTTTAACATCTCGTCAAGGAAAGACTTGAATATGACCAAAAAAGGGAATGAAAAAAAAAAAAACTGTAAAAAAAAATAAAATGCTAAATTGTTTTATTTTAATGAATCATAATTGAATTGAAAATGCTAAATAATGATATCTAGACACCAGTCAATGTGCAATGTGAAGAGGTCAAGTGACAACAATGAAGCATACAATGTTGAAATGTTTATAGCTATACACTTTCAACCGTTTTACTTAATTTAGAAAAATAGTAGGCAGTATACAATATATAGTGTGCACCATTAGTAAACTAGCAGTTTTGGGGATAGTTACTTTTAAAAGTAATGCATTACTCCCTAAAAAAGTAACAATTTTTGTTAGTTACTTTTTGTGGAAAGTAATGTTACATTTTAGTTACTTTTTCTCACCAGGGCTCCGCTTGCTTGTTATTTATTAACAAAAAAAGTTATATTTTTGGAAAATGTAAAGGCCTTTTCATACAAAAAGTCAGTTCCTGCAGTTCTGGATCACAGAAGAATAGGATGCAGGAGAGGAAACACAAATGTGTTGTATAACTAGTAATTTTAGCCTTTTAGTATGGTTGAATTGGATCATCGAAGTTCAGCAGCAAAGACGTTGGTTAATAAAGTGAGATTAAATACATAAAGTATATTTGAGTTGCTTTGCGTAATAATCAGAGTTTGCATTTCACATTTTTTTTTCCTCATATTGAGGAATACTGAATCTGTTTTTGTGGAAGTGAGATGAGTAAATGCATGTCCAGATTTAGCTGCAAAACCATCATGTTCACACAGCGCACACAACGCCTCTGCACTTACTCACGATTTCTCTCCACATGGGGACAGGAGAGCCGTCAGTCAATTAATGGGAAAACAAAGTGCGCCACTAACACACGTTCACTGTTCAAGACATTCAACTCTCTCCTCTGTCCACCTCCACCACCACCCACCTCCTCGCTAACTGCTGATGATTTTGCTAACTTCTTCACTAACAAAACTACAACTATCAGCAGTCAGTTCTCAGCTTCACACACACAGGAACCCAAACTAATCTCTCCCACAGGCAACAACCTTCTCTCCTCCTTCACTTCACTAACCGAGGAAGAAGTATCTAAACTTCTCCTCTCCAGTCATCCTACCACCTGCCCTCTAGACCCCATACCCTCACACCTTCTACAAGCCATCTCTCCCACACTTCTTCCAGCTCTCACACACATCAACTCATCCCTCCACACTGGCATTTTCCCTACAGCATTTAAGCAGGCTCGGGTAACTCCTCTGCTTAAAAAACCAACATTAAACACATCACTTCTAGAGAACTACAGACCTGTCTCTCTCCTACCATTCATTGCGAAAACACTTGAACGTGTTGCTTTTAACCAAGTATCATCCTTCCTGTCTCTGAACAACCAGCTGGATGTCAACCAATCTGGCTTCAAGAAAGGACATTTAACTGAGACTGCATTGCTGTCAGTCACGGAAGCCTTGCGGATCGCAAAAGCTGCTTCCAAATCATCAGTTCTCATTCTACTGGACCTGTCTGCTGCTTTCGACACAGTGAATCATCAGATCCTCTTGTCCGCCCTCTCATCACTGGGCATCACTGGAACCTCCCTCAACTGGTTTGAGTCCTATCTCACAGGTAGGTCCTTCAAGGTCGCATGGAGAGGTGAGGTATCCAAAGCACATCAGCTGACCACAGGGGTTCCCCAGGGTTCAGTTCTTGGACCGCTCCTCTTCTCCATTTACACCACATCACTGGGACCCATCATACAGGCACATGGTTTCTCTTACCATTGCTATGCTGATGACACCCAACTCTACCTCTCATTTCAACCAGATGATCCCACAGTAGCTGTACGGATCTCAAGCTGTCTGGCGGACATCTCGGCGTGGATGAAGGAACATCACCTGCAGCTCAACCTGGCAAAGACTGAGCTTCTCGTCCTCCCTGCCAATCAGTCTCTACAGCACGACCTCACTATCCAGCTAGATTCATCCTCAATCACCCCATCAAGGTCGGTCAGAAATCTTGGAGTAATCTTTGATGATCAGCTGACCTTCACTGACCACATTACAAAGACAACTCGATCATGCAGGTTTGCTATGCACAACATCAGGAAGATCAGACCTTTCCTAACTGAGCATGCAACACAACTTCTCGTCCAGGCCCTGGTCATTTCTAGGCTTGATTACGGCAATGCTCTTCTGGCTGGACTTCCATCATGTGCAACTAAACCTCTACAAATGATCCAGAATGCTGCAGCTCGTCTCGTCTTCAACGAGCCCAAAAGGGCCCACGTCACTCCTCTGTTCATCTCTCTGCACTGGCTACCACTCTCTGCTCGCATCAAGTTCAAGGCTTTGACGCTTGCTTACAGATTGACCACAGGTTCAGCCCCCTCCTACTTCCACTCACTACTACAAGTCTACATCCCTACCAGAAGCCTACGATCGGTCAATGAGCGACGGCTCGTGGTACCATCACAGCGGGGCACAAAATCACTCTCCAGAACATTCTCATTCACGGTTCCATGCTGGTGGAATGATCTCCCCACCGTCATCCGGAATCCAGAATCCCTGACAGCATTCAAAAGGCAACTGAAAACTCATCTCTTCCGGGAGCACTTAAAAAAAAAAAAAAAAAAAAAAATCCTTTCCTTTAAATCCTCGCTTGCCTGGCTTATGCTACTCCGAGCAATGTCTGAACTTTGTATTTTGAGCACTTCTTGCGTTGTTTTTGCCTCTTCACGATGACTCGCTTGGTTTAGTCCTCAATTGTAAGTCGCTTTGGATAAAAGCGTCTGCTAAATTACTAAATGTAAAATGTAAATGTAAAGTAACTCAGATATTTTGTTGTGAATTTAAAAGTAATGCATTACTTGTTACTTGAAAAAGTAATCTGATTACGTAACTCGTCGTGTTACCTGTAATGGGTTACCCCCAACACTGGTAATCTAGTAATTCCAACTCAAGCCTTTCTGACTGAAGCCGCCGTTAAACGATAAGGAAAATTCTGTAAGATAATGGTTTAAGAGATATAAGCTTCATTAAGCTTTAATAATTTAATTTAGATACATTTTCATTATTGTTGACAATCATTACACAATATATATATTTACAGGTCATTATGAAATATCATTATAATTTACAGGATTTTATACAAAATTGCCTGACAGATGCCTTGATTGTATGATCCAGATCCTTCACATATTGTTAGTCAACTGAAGTGATAGCTACCATAAATTTGAGAGTAGCAATGATCGGTTTCTTGCTTAAGTTCAACTGGTACACTTTGAGGCCTTTGAAAAAGATTCAGATCCTTTGCCCAATTTTTAAGAAGCAAGATTTTTTTCTTCAACCAAAGTCTTCAACATTAAGAAATCTAATACACCAAAAAATACGTTTAAATAATGAACCATAACATTAACATCTGATATTATAACTATTGAATCAGAAAGTTTCTTTTTTTTTTTACCATGATGTAATATCAGCTACTAGTTTTCAACTTATATCTATCGATAGTGTTAATGGTTTACAGATATATTGCGTCTTTCTTCGTTGAGGTTAACTGGCCTCATCCAATACACCTATGTATTGAAAAACACTTGAGAGATGTTAAACAGCCGTGTCCCCTCCCCAGCGGCTCACCACACAAAGTTTATACAGTGTAGAGATGAGGTCTGTTTAGCATTTACACGGCCAAGGTACTGTTGACACAGCTGGAGTGGACAGTGAGTCCAACCACCAGGGTAATGGTCCATGTCAGTCCGTCCTTTCCACATATGTCCTTCGTCGTGGCCCAGCCTGTGCGTATTTCCCCTGCATCAGATAAAACCTTCGTTTTAATAGGGCTGAGTTTCCTTTTTGGCCCAACATCAAAAAAAGAAGAAGAAGAAGAAGAAAAAAAAACAATAGTAAAAGGACCTGTTTTGAAAATACCCTGTATGGCTTCCTGACAGCGTCTTTGCATTGCATCCTGCAAACTCATTTGAAAGAACAGAAGAACCTTTAAAGTGTCAAATGAAAATGCATTGTGCTCCAGCTCTCTGCAAGAGATAAAAGAAAACAAACCAAAGCATGCTTTTAAAAGATATCTGATATACAGCTTAACTATAGGAAAATAGACTTTCAAGACCAACTCCGTTTGTAAAGCTTTCTTGGATGCAGTTGGCTACGAAGTAAACATATACTAACCCAAAAAACAAATCCCTAAAATATATGCAAAGACAAGCATAAATATTTGATCCACAGAGTAATCTACATATGACAAATATAAGTGGTATATTGAAACTCTGGAACAAGCCCTGTACTGCATGTTTTTTCTCCAGTTACGCCGCCGATGTGTTTCCTCAATGTTTATGTCCAAAAAAATCGAAAGAGAGTCCATCCTGATTTTTTTTTTTTTTACTTTGACTGTCTTTCCTTAGTCTTTCCACTATATATTTGAAATAAATCAGCAAAAGGTGTATTGTTTTATTCTCTTTTTTACTCTTCTTTGTTTTCTTTTTTGGTCCGTTCCGCTCTCCGGATCCTTTTAATGGACGTAGTAAAGCCAGTAAACTACGTTGAAGAAGGAAAAAACGGTGGGGAAGATCATTCTCGACCACTTGTCGATGGAGTTGACATCGGACAGGTCTGGGATGTTGACCTTGAGCTGGGAAGCCCGTCTCCTGAGCCTGCTTTTCTTCTGGGTGGCGTGGCGCTCCAGGGCGCTGTGGCCGTAGTTTTGCCGAGCCATGGCCGCCCGGCGGTACTGCAGGGTAGAGCTGTCGTAGGCTAGCATGGTGTTGCGCGGGTCACCAAGACCCCTGGACAGATCGGACGGCCCCATTTCGTTCTTCATCTCTACCGTGGTCAGCCGGATATCATCAGCGGTCATCTGCAGAGAGAAGAAACATTGTAGAATCAGGTCTAAATATAAATCACTGTCTTCAAATGGCACGTTATTGAAATCATGCTAAGGAGCCCTTTATAAGTCAACACTAAATGTGCAAAACCAGCATTTTTCTGAGATCTGTGGGTAAGACATTTTCAAAACTCTCTTGATGTAACTGGAAGCCACCTTTACTTCCTGAACGTCTTCTTTTTGAAATCACAGACCGCAGGCTAATGCTGTTTTTCCATAAGTTGGAATGATGTACAATGATGGATATCATGAACTAGATGTTGAAAAGAAGTGGACTGTCCCTTTAAAACTATGATGAATGCAGTACAACCATAGTTGGTAAATATACTATAGAGCAAATGAATCATCAGCGATAGTTACACTGCACTCATAGTAAGCTGTGAATAAAACTTTTCAGGCAATAATATCCAGTTATTTCCGAATTTCAACCATAACATGGTTAAAATTCTGTCTGCATATAAATAAGCCAAATAAATGCAAATAAAAAAGGCAAAAACATGAAGGCAAAAGTCTAGATCAACAGTGAGGAATCAGGTTGCAGAGATGGAGGAAAGGAAAGGCCGGGGCAGAAAGGAAAACATTTGGTTGCTTTCACTTTCCACGATAACCCTACTAAAACACTGTTTTTACTTTAATTTTAAAGAGTAATTTTAGGCGTTATTATATCTTAAGCTGCTCACTGATCATCAAAATTATCCGGCAAAAGCTGCCCTTGAGACGTAAACATTGCTAATTCGGTTTGCTAATTGCTAATGCTACTGTACAAAGTAACAAATGTTGCCTTTGGCTAGTGAGAATGCCATTTGTTAGTATATTCAAATCATTTTGATTTCATTGAGAGTGAGTAATGCCTATTCGACAGATTAAGTGTTAGTTCCCCTTTGTGCTGTTTAAAAAAAATCTACTGATAACCTTGAAAGTAGACTTTCAGAATTTTCACTTAATTTGAACATTTTATACCTCATTTGCTTTGAATTATAGTATATCGTATACATATATCTGCAGTTTATTAACAATTGGTCACTAAGGTTTTAAATATAGATAATAATCTTGGCTATTTTTAAATTTTATAGAACTTATTTTGTGTTAAAAATGACCCCAAAATCAAACTCTGCACTCTAAATTTCCAGACAGTTAAGACCCGTTCACACCAAGAACGATAACTATAAAGACATCTACTATATAAGGATAACTATATTACCATCCACATCAAGGGACGATGCAGTTTTGCCATCTGCCTCTTTAAATGCTTGAGCTCTTTAAAGTCTGTTGGATTCTGATTGGATGTCAATGTTTTTATCGTTCATCACCTGAAAAAAAAAAAAAATCTGAAAGTGACTCCAATTATATAGTTCCTGTGTGTTGTTATCATTATATTTGTGGTGTTGACTTTCCTATTCCCATATAATGAGAATATAAACTATTATTAAAACTTATCATTATGCTTGGTGTGAATGGGCTTTTATGCTAACAAGCGTACGCTGCTCAAAACGCCACGCTCGCCGATCAAACAGGAATGGGCATTTGGGAAAAGGCTCGGGTGCAAACAGTAACTGAAAAAGGGGCAGGACAACGTAATGGTGGAAATGATGATGGCTACCATCATTACTCTAAAGGAATAACAGAAAGTCATCCAAAGAAATAATAATCAAACAAAAAAGAGCTTGGGTATGTTTACTTCTGGTTGGTTATCGATGGCAGAGCCATTGCATTTTTTTGACTTCAGGTCAAATATTCAGTACCTTAAGTCTTTGATCGCCTAGTCCTAATGCTGCATCCTCCGCAAAGATCGGATCCCACATCGAGTCATACCCGTCAATTTCCCTCTGTTTCATTCTGGCATAGAGAGCATCGTCTCTCTGAACTACACTTCCCACCAACCACTGCAAGCATACAAAATCAGCACTGTTATAGAGGTCGGCCGCACTCAAGAGAGAGACACAACTCTTTCAATGAGATTAGAAGGAAAGCCCTAGAGGCTCCGCCAGCCACGAGCTCAGACGCGGCCGGCCCGGCATGAGCGAGCGTGTCTGTTGTTTACAGCTAACAAAAGTCTGCGCAGATCTCCCGGATATTTCATCACATGTTTCTGAGGGTATAAGCCCATTAGCTTGTGGTTGGTGAACAAGCTTATGCCAGTGGAAAAAAATACAGCTATACATCCGGTGTTTTAGCAATCTTCAAAGACCACTGACCCTGAAAGGACACTGATAGAAGTCACAACATATTACCTCAGAGAACTGACCACCTACTGACCAGAGGCCTTTTTTCAACAAACCCTAATGATGCACGGCGTGTGTGTGTGCGGTCAGCTCGGCAGTACCTTGTTGGGGTCGTTTCTGAGTTTCTCATTGTTGGCCGTGGCGGCTTTTTCCGCCGCCTTCTTCTGCCGCTGAGGGCCTCTCCCGAAGAAGATATAATTGACGAAGGCGTACTCCAGCAGCGCCAGGAACACAAAGACAAAGCAGCCCATCAGGTACATGTCTATGGCTTTCACATAGGGAATCTTGGGAAGGGTCTCTCGCAAGTGAGTATTAATGGTGGTCATGGTCAGCACGGTGGTGATACCTGGAGTTCAAAGAAAGTGTTCAAGGATAATTAAGCACAGCACTGTGAAGCTCAAGTCAATTGCAGCTTTATATAACAAGAGACGTAATTATCCAGCAAGTACTGAGTAGGAGCTGCCAACTAAGCAATTACAGAGGTTATTCATGTGTCATCTTCAAACTTGAAACCATTATGAAAACTTTGACAACAATAAACTTGAACACAATGTGCTAATGCAAATGCAAACTGAAATGATGTGCTGCAAGCTACAGCACTCCCAGAGAGAAGCATTAAGATCTACTTAGGCCCTGTTTACACCTGGTATTAAGATGCGTTTTGGTCGATCGGATCACAAGTAGACGGTGTAAACGGGGTCTAAAACGTTTTGAGCTCGTCCACTTTCAAGCACTTTCAGAGGTAGTTGAAAACGCATTAGACCGGATTGCTTTCGTAGTGTAAACGCTCATGTGGTCGAATGTGTTCGAACAGCCACAAAAGGCATTACATGGAACATTACAGGAAGCGCACTAGCCAGACAGGATTTAAACTGTGTCGCCTGAAGACCCAGATGTTTGAAGATGAAAAACTTACCAAGCACATTGTTCTTTCACCATTCCTGATTTCTAACACACTCACAGCGTTCGGCTTGGTCTTGTGGCTGTCAAAGCAGAAACGAAAGCTGCTGTTCTCCGTGTGTTTTTCTGTCGTCTCCGGGCGCATTCATATGTAAATCGCATGAGCTTATTTGGTCCATTAGATCGAAAGATCTGAAAAAGCCCATACATTTACCTTCTCCTCGAAGAAATCAGGACAGAAGTGGTTGAAAGTGGACAAAAGATGTGGATTAAAACACAAGGTGTAAACGTAATGCGTCTACCTCATCTACTTGTGATCCGATCGAACAAAGCACATCTTAATACCAGGTGTAAACAGGGCACTAGAGATGTGTTCAGTGGCACTATTCATATCCTACACAGGGTTATGGATTTCAACAAAGGATAATTTCAGGTACCACTCATGTGGAACGAACATTGCGGGACGAGTTACATGACGAAGATTAATACTTGGGTTTAGGGGTTTGTTCGATATTGTTTAAATTTCGGCAAGCAATGTTTCACTACGTCAGTGGTTCCTCAAATCCTGTGACTTAAGATATTCACCAGATATATTCTTTGAAGAATAGAAAGTAAAAATTAACAGCATTTTTTTTGTAAGATTATTAATATTTTATTGTTAATTTAATGCATCCTTGCTGAATAAAAAGGATTCATTTATTAAAAACAAATATTACTGTCCCCAAACCTTAGATAACGGTAGGGCATCTAGAGACCAGAATAGACCAGAAATTTGAGACTGGGCTCTTTTGACTTGAGCAAGTAAGCAGCTGCCTAGCAACCACTCAGAACACCCTAGCAACAAGCTAAAACAGTCTAGCAAATACCCAGAACACAGCAATGCTAAAAACCACCTTGACCCCCATCATGGTGGTGACTTTTGCACAGGCAAGCACCAACGACATTTTCTTAAAGATACACTGTGTAACTTTTTTAGTTTATTCTTAGCTAAAAACACTGAGTTCTTTCAAAAATATATGTGCTCATTAATGTATATTTACTTCGTTCAAGTAATAAAGTATTCTCGTGAGTGTATAATAATGCCATTGAAAATACATACGGGTAAGGGGTTCTAATGTCGGTCGCCATGTTGCCCCTCCATCTTGAAAGTACATTAGCCAAAGAGGGACATCAAGCTTCGCCTTTCGCATTTTAACACTCGATGGCACCGTGTCGAGGAGGTCGTACTGGAAGCCATGTTAATCTTGGACTCCATTGGCCACCGTAGGAGTTAAAACGAAATCGAAATTGAGAGGAACAGAAACTTATATTCACTGGATGGTCATACCTTTTCACCGCTAGATGGGGGTAAAAATCACACAGTGTAGCTTTAAGAAAATGTCAAAATCTAGTAATATGATGGATTTCCACCTCTAAGCTCACCTCTAACCATGTGCCAAATTAGTCAAAAACAATTCATCAGCATTTTCCCCATATTCCCAAATGTTTAATTTGTTCAGCATCATCTCTGGTTCCACACATTAAGCTTTAGCACACGTTCACCGAAGAAAGCTCAAGCAATTCGGTTTCGAAGAGAGAGAGAGAAGGAAGGAGATAGAGAAAGAGCTGACAAGTCTGTAATAGAGATGCTGTATTTCTGTTTAAACAATACAGCAGGGTTGAGACATGTGTTTCCTTGTCACATGCCCCTCACTGCAGACAGATTAATTCTGACAAGTTCACCCAAACACAAAAGGCCCGGCCTTCCTATCATCAGTGATCTATCCCCCTCCCCCCCTCCCCCCCAGTATCAACATCAGAAGAAGCCATTTTGTCATAATGGCAGGAACATGGCCCTGGACATAAAACACGTCAGTAAAGACCGACCGGAGGAAAGTTTGTCAGCTTAATCAGCAGTAATACATCAGCGCAGATCAGGAGAGGCTACAGAGCGCTTCTAATAGAGTTTGGAGCGGGAGGGAGGGGAGCACTGGCAGCGCAGCATCTTCATTGGAGTGAGGCAGATTTAAGACCCACTTGAGTCCAAGCATCATACAATTTCATTTGCAATTTGAGCTTCCTCTTTTGTAGCACAGACAGGTACTGCACGGAGGAAAGCACAACCGCAGTGTCTCACTAGTTTGGAGATGGAAATTAAAAAAAGACCCTAGTAATCTCATTTGTCTCTTCTAGAGCTTCTGAAGAGATAATGTCTCAAACTGTCCTCAGATTTGCAAGTCTATCAAAGATCTGTCTCTATCAATATGCATTCAAACATTTTTCTCTACATTCTTCTCAACAAATATTGGGAGAAGCATCTGAGTTGATACTTAAATGAAACAAAGGGACCCGGCAGGTCTAGGTCTCTTGAGCAATGAAAGAACAAGCTCTGAGCAGTTCTCGTCCTGGGTACAGATGTACTAAGGTCACCTTGATTTTGCCAAGACATGTTTCTGTATCAGTATCTTTGTCGATCCTGGAACAACATTCTTGCCTACATGGAACGCCTGATGCACAGTAAAATGGAAACACTTTCACGAAGTCAGAAGTTTAAACCTGATTGGCAAACTTCTACCGGATTTCCGGGAGCCTGGTGTGAGGCGGCGTGTAATGGTTTTGCCAGGAAACAAATCAGTGCTCACAAAGTCTGTGTATTTTTAGTGTGTTCACACTTGACGTGTTTGGTTCAATTAAACCCTGGTGCGATTGCTCTATTAGTGCTCTGTCAATTTAAATAAGTGTGAACGCTGCCATCTGAACCCACCAAACCTTAAAAGATGAGTCTCTGTCCACTTCCAAACGAACTCTGGTGTGGTTCGAATGATATATGAACACAACACAGACCAAAGACATGTTAACAAACCAAAAACTGGACATGATGTCACAAGATGCGACCTTAAAAAGGACAGAATTCTCAAGCATGCCTGTTTTTTCTCATCATAGTCGTTATGTTGCCCATCACAGTTCAGTTCAGGCATCAGAACTGCGTCTCCTCACAGCAGATCTTTTCACAAGTTCTCAGCTGGTCAAAACACTATCATATGTAGGCTACGCACATACAACGAGCGCATTTAGCCCAGCCCAGCATTGCTTTGGATGTTCGGTAAGTTCCGTCGCGAAATCAACGTCATAAAAACGACCAATCAGGTTGTGAATGAATCCTTATGCCTTTAGGTTCGGTATCTTAAGGCTTGGTGTTAAAATGCCAATGTGAACTCTAAGCAGACCAAGACTAAATGTTTTTTTTTTTTGATCCAGAACAAACAAATTAAGTGAACCGAACTACACGTGTGAACACACCCTTAATCACCAAAATTGCTTGTAGACACTAAAATGTGTAGAGATGTGCTTCAAACATACGTGTACCAGGAGCGTCTGATGGCTTTTAACGAAGTGAACGCCATTGAAATAATCAGTGCTTATATGTTTTAGGTGGATTTAAAAAAAAAAACTTCACAGACATCTCCAACTAATCTCTCATTAGTTTTTTTTGAGAATTGAGAATTTTTTTTAAATGAGATTGTTGCACCATTATTTCCTTTTAAGCCACCATGATATCCATAATAAATACAGCAATATTCCATTTTTGATGATTTATCTGAGCACATTATGTTTTTAAAATTCATGTGCCTCGTAATCTTTAATCAAAATAACTTTCCCTCCCTCTTGAAGCAATATCTCTTCTCTGATGATGTGTTTACTGGCGCGAGGGCGGGACAACCTGTCACTCACTTCAGATCAACCAATAGCAAACTACAACCATCCAATCAATTCCCCATGGACAAAATCAACAAGCCCGCCCTAAATTTTTTCTTGTTCTAGAAGCCATTTCACTCGAATATAAGTCACAATAGGGAAGAAAGGACACAAAACTATTTTATGCCGACTGTAATTTTGATGCCAATCTTTAAGAAAAAATGTATGGTTACACTCTATTGTTATTAAAGTGAACTTTAACATGATGTTGAACAAATTAACAGTTATTGGTCGCTTTACAGACAACCTCTTCCTAAGTAGGAACTCTTTCCCCACCATTGATGGAATTTTCCATCATTTATAAGACAATGCTTCTCCTCCGTCATACAAAAAACTAAATTTTAAGTTATGTGGTTATACGATAGGGGGCGCTGATCATATCTTCTGTAAGAGAAATCTGTAGAAAATTCCCAGATCAAAACATGGACAAAAAAGGTGCAGAAACAAGTGTTAAAAATATTGCTTATGCACATTGTTGTCTTTAAAAAAAAGACATAATTTTCTTAGCTTTTTGATAACAAATTTGCCGAAACACCCACATTCACGTAAAAAAAGAATGCATGAAGTTAGAATAAAACAGGTTTTTTTTGTTTTAAATCAGAGGCTCTGTTCTTTCTTTTGATATACATGTTCAGTTATTCATACAAAAAAAATTCTGGGGGCCATGAAACTTTTATTAAAATGATCAAAAACGCTGTCGGTGGCTGGCAACTTTTTTTTTTTTTTAAGCTGGCGGGGAAAGAGTTAAGTGGGCGGTCCTAGGCCAACTGAAGCGACTATTATAGAGCCCTAACCTCATGGCGTCAGTTAAAAATCTGGCTACGCAAGACTATCGGACTTCAAACTATTAAACTTGCTTGACGTCACACAAATATGACGCCACTCTGGAGTATGTAGAAAGTATTGACATTTGAGCAAATGCAAAGAATCAGTGAGTCGCACGCTCCAACATTATAAGATATAACCAATTTAGCAAGTGTTTAAAAAGACAGATGTGTAAAAAGAGAAAGAATTGTGCAGAAAATCTCACACCTACAAAATGAATGCGTACCATCACTTATTCTCTTCTGATTTCTTGTTTCCCTGTACGTCATCTTTCGAGTGGGGAGTAAATGGAACACCTCTGGAAATCTGAGATATCATCAAGTAGGAATATCCCACATTGGACTATATAAATGGATCCTAAAATCAGATTTGCTAATAGAGTGCTGCAAGCGTGACTCCTAAATCCCAGAAACGAGTGAGCATTTTAGCACTTCCGATTCCGTCGTCCCGAAGTCAATGGGTTTTTTAATGGGTTGTTAGTTAAATGCCTAAAATAAAGCCGCTTTTACAGCCTCATTATGTTTATAATCACACTCTGACAAACTATTACACCTTAAACTTTCATGGAAAATGTTTTTAAATAAAGACTGAAAGAGTTGTCTGAAAGTCATCAGACTGTGATGTCGTTCGTTTATATACGTTCAGCTTCAAAATGCTAACTTTTGAAGATTATCATGATTAACAAAATGTGTGACTTTTGTTAGTCACAGAGCTTATTTTCGGCAATAATCCAAAAGCCAACAAAAAAAAATTCTATTGGTTTTTGGTTGAGGGAACCGGGGTGACAAAAAAAAAAAAACATCACTGCAGCACTCAATAGGAATGTTGTTCCAGGACCAACAAGGATGTTGATACAGAAACATGTCTTGGCAAAATCACAGTCACTGATGTATTACTCAACTGCAATGAGAGGCTGTAAAACAAGTACCAGAAATCCAAAGAACCACCAAAGCCAATCCCTGAGCATAGAGAATAAAGATATAGTACAGAGTGGTCACCATGATCCCAGCAAACGTCTCCAGCAACTCAACTCGCATACAGAGGGTATGCAGTTAGTCAACACACGCATCACTTGATCAGATGTCCCACCTAAAGCCACACGGGCAGCAGAAGCATCGTAGTTGATCCAGAAGGATACCCAGGACAGGATGGTGATTAGGATTGAGGGCATGTAGGTCTGCAGGATGAAGTAACCAATGTTCCTCTTGAGTTTGAAACTCAAAGACAGGCGTGGATAAGAACCTGGTCCAAAAAAACAGAGAGAAGGACAGTTTCATTCATGCTCTAAAGTCAAATCTAGAGATGCTTCATTTTGGAAACTGCAATACCATTCAAAAGTTGAATATCTATATTTATTATTAATTTTAAAGACATCTCTTATCTTCACCAAGGCTGCGTTCATTTGATCAAAAATACAGCAATTTTGTTATTTTTTGTTATAATATTATTAGAATTTAAAAGAATTGTTTTCTATTGTAATATATTGTAAAATGAAAATGAATCATGTGATATCAAAGCTGAATTTTCAGCATCATATGATCCTTCAGAAATCATTCTAATATGATGATTTGCTGCTCAAGAAACATTTTTTTATTATTAGCAATGTTTAAAAAAAAACTGTTATTTCTGCTGCTTATTTTTATTGTGCAAACCTGGATAATTTTTTTTTCAGGATTATTTGATGAATAGAAAGCGTTTTTTTTAAAAGAGAAATCTTTTGTAACATAATAAATGTTTTACGGTCACTTTTGATCTATTTAATACGTCCTTGCTGAATAATAAAAAAAAATAAAAAAATGTTCTGACCCTAAACTTTTTAACAGGGAAGTCAATAAACAGATTATCAATAAACTGTTTTTCAACATCAGCCTTTTTCTTGCTCTTTGCAGACTGCCGATAGCTTTAATTTGATAAATCAATGCATTGGTCCATCTCTAGTAAACAAACAGGCCACCACAAATATATATTAGGTGGCAGAACAGGTCACAATAATAAGCGCAGTGTCTGAGAATGTGGGTAGAGTCAGACAGCCAGACTGCATGACTTTATCTGTTCCTGAAAGGCAGACCAGTGATGATAATAAGACTGGAGAAAAACACAAATTATGTGCACTTACTCACATGCTTACTCATCGCTTACATCGCTTCAAGGTTTAGCAAAAGGACACTGTAACTATATATACGCATGCAATACCATCTGCACCACAGCATTTCAGTTTGTAATAATTTCATGGTTAAAGTGTAGGGATCATACCAGGACAGGGCGGTATCACAGTATATTGGCCTTCATTGTGCTCACAGATGCTGCTGTACGCGAAGGCTTTGAATGTGGCTCATAAACAATTGAAAGAATTCAAAGTGAGACCTATCAATTTTATAATTTTACTTTTGTCTTTACCTCATATCTTTTGGTTTGTGTCCTTCAAGGTTCAAATGAAAGATAAATGCAATGAGATGAAATACCTTTCATACCTTTCATTTGTAAATGTATAATTTGCAGTCAAATTAACTGTCATGTGTACCGTTCTCGTCATAAAACTGCTCATGCTGTGATATAACATTCTGGTCATACCGCCGCACCCCTGCAGTAGATCAAACATTACTTTTGAACAGATCTGACTCATGCTCCCAACTGTACAACACACAGAAAAGAGAATAAATTCAACCTGTAGAGAAAACCACGTTCTTCGAGATGAGTTTGTAGTCCACGATGGAGAACTGAGGCAGTTCTATCCTCTCCACCCCCGTAACGGCTCCGTTTCCCCCTCGCCAGTAAAACTCGATATCATCTGTAGTGTATCCATCTGGAGGATCCCAAACACATGTGTGTTAAAACAAACCTTACATCTCCATACATATGAGCACATATGAGGAACAGCAGCAGGAAATGAGCTCTGGATAAAGACTGTATTACTTCCTTCTGCAAACCAAGCTTTAAGGGGCTTTAAACGAATACAGAACAAAACAGGGCCTAAAAGTTTTTTTTGTTGTTGTTTTTTAATCATCACATTTTAGTCCAGTCAAAGGAGGTGAATATTCTGCTTTGTTGATCATCATCCTCAGGAGGTCAATTTAAATATTATATATATTATAAGACAATTGTTTTCTATTGATTTATACATTATTTTCAATCCTTTTTTTCAACAAATATTTGGGGCATGTCTAAAAACATCCTTAATAACTTAATAATTATGCAAATAAGGGTAACAGGGTTGTGTAGCCTAAATTAAGATGTCACTCAACAGCTAGTTGAGAACAAAAGATTGTTTTTAAATACTGATAAATTATTTTTTCCCCCTTACAATAACTTGGGTAACAGGGTCGAAGGCTGAGATTTAACAAATGCAATCAACAAAGAGGTTGTTTATGTGTGGAAAACATCCATATTATGTTATTTTCACCACAATTCATTTAAAAATAAATGTAATATATTGTCAAAATGACGATGTTGTACGTTTCTTTAACAGTTTAACCAAGTAGGTTAACCTCTGGTGGGACAAACCAAAATTTAAAGGGGAAAACACGGTTTTTGATCAATCGTATTAACCGTGTTGAAGTTAGTCATGAGCAAAAACAAATACATAAAAAAAAAAAAAAAACTTAAAATTCCTTTAATTGTATTCTTCTCTTATTTCAACATAAATTTCAGTTCAAAATGCTTTGGGCCATGTGGCCAATTTCACACTCATGAAATAAAAGTGAGCCAATTCTTAAACACATTGAAGAGATCCAATAGTCCTCGCAACCAAAAACATGGTATCTGTGTTTTTAATACTCAACGGGACACCAAAGTGCACCATATTTATGGAAAGTGCAGTATAAATATTGACGGTGACATTTAGATTTCAAAACAAGTAATCATTAAATTATGTAAGGGGACAGCTGGTTATGAAACAGACACGAATGCACATCCGTGAAGGAATTTGTGTGTTTGCTTGTTCTCCATCCTCGCTAAGGTTCCTTCTCCGTCTGTACCAGTTTGTCTGCGTGCAACTTATAATGAGAACCAGTGACCTATTTAGTGTATTGAATAATTAAAGATGAGCTTCAGATTTCTTCATATTCAAGGGAGTTATCTCTGCATGACTTAGCAACCAGGTACAGACTTAAAAAGGCCAACAAAGCTCCAGGCCTTATAAAGCATTAATGAACTACTCGGCGACGAAGATAACAAATACAGCTTTTTCCGTTCGCTTTAACGGGCCAGAGAGCATGAGATGTAAATACGACAAGAGCTTCAGTCATGTGACAATCATAAGATGTCTTCTTAGCGTGGGAGCATTTGGAGACCATAACCACGTAAGGTTGAGTCGTGTTCACCCCGCAGTCTGAAAAGCCTTTTAAACTGCGAGCAGACGAAAAGCGAGAAAGCGCGCGAGAGAGAGAGAGAGAGAGAGAGAGAGAGAGAGAGAGAGAGAGAGAGAGAGAGAGAGAGAGAGGAGAGAGAGCCGAGGACTCTAGAGGAAACTGCTGCTGGACTGGGAAGGACTGGTGTTTCACTTTCCATTAAAACTATTATCTCTGTGCCACCGCGTCTGATTCTGTCAATTGACTGGCTGATTACCGTCAATAGATCACATCACTTTCCTCTGCTCTGAGGGGTCACTGCTACTGCTCCCTTATTCCCTCAGGGCCTCGAAAGAAAAAGGGATGAGAACAAGGCGAGCTGGAATCCACATCAGAGGTGACTGACTCGAGCGGAGAGCTGCTACTTTGCTATGCTTTAAAATCTGTTTCTGAATCGCGGCCATTAAAAATGTATCAAGAATCAAGTTTATCAGGGAAAAGTAGGCTTAAGCTTTGTGTCTCATTAGCCTGCATGAAATAGCACAGGCTGACACAAAACATTTCTCTTCCAGGATGTTACATCCCAGCCCTCTGGTTTCTGACACCGAGCACAGATATGCAGATGAAATTTATGAGGAACAACACGCAATTGTGCGTACAAGTGTGTGCATGCGAAAGGGCTGAGACACTGGAAAAGAGAGATCGATGAGAAACGAGAGTGTGGGAGAGAAAATGAAAGACAAGCAGGGTTATGCGCCATGCCGAATCGAATCGAGAATGCCAAGTTTATGCAAGTTGAATTAGATTAGCCAAAAACAGGATGCAGTATTCTATATTAAAGAATTATAAATAAATTATATTCTATATACAGTCAAACCAAAAATGATTCAGACGCCATATATAATTTTTGATATTTTTTTTACTAGAGGGTGCAGGACACGATAAGTTAATTTATGCAAGTTAGGATAGCAAGGTGTCTGAATACATTTTGGTTTGACTGTGTGTGTGTGTGTGTGTGTGTTGTGTGTGTGTGTGTGAATTATATATATATATATATATATATATATATATATATATATATATATATATATATATATATATATATATATATATATATATATTCAATTATCTCATTGGCTGCAGGATCAGTAGAGGCTGAATTTCATGACTGAACTTGATATTATACATACACACACACACGTTTTTAACCATTAAAATAGGGACATTCCATAGACGTAATGATTTTTATACTGTACAGACTGTATATTATATCCCCTTACACTAACCCTACCCCTAAACCTATCCATTACAGAACACTTTCTGCATTTTTACATTTTTAAAAACCAGATTTACAAATGAGGACATCCCTAAAGGGAGGTTTTTGGAGATTTTGTCAAATGTTTGTCACTTCTCTGTACAAATTTGTCCTAAAAATACAGTTAGGTAGGTACACACACACATGTTTGTATGTGTATTTGATAATGGTATTATTAATCGCTTTAACCGTGGTTGAAGTTAGTTATGAGTGAGAAATACATTTTACATATAAAAAATAAATATGCATATTTAGCATATTACATATTATATGCATATTCCTTTGACTGTTTTCCACTCATGCTTTGGGCCGTGCTCAATTCAATTCAAATGTACACTCATGGAATAAAAGTGAGCCGATTCTTAAAAGAAAAAAACACCCTGAAGAGAAGAGATGGAATGAGTTAAAGAAGCTGGAAAAGAGTCAGCAATGGAGGGATGGAGCGAGAGAAAGAGGGAGAAACAGAATCCTGCGCAATGTGTTAGTAGCTGAAGGAAGCCAGGCCTGACCCTCACTGTTTTTGTGCTGCTTAACGCTTCTGGCAACTTAATGATCAAACGGAGGCAGCCTGTGCCTGAGCATCACATCACAGCGCTGTAATCCATGACTCCAGGGACGCAGATAACACACTGAGAAGACCTCTCATTCTTCTCCTATGTCTCGCACTTTTTATTACAAGAAAAATTGCGTTACACACAATTACAGGCAATAATGACAAAATAGAAAGCCCATTCATCTTGATAAAGAGGGAGATGATTAGCTTTTGTTATGGCTGTAAATGCATAATTTACCATTGCTGTCATGGCACAGCTGAACAACCACATCATCTGTGTTTAAAGGTTCTGGCATCAGATGGGTCTGGCTGAGAGAGAACCGATCAGCGGTTGAGCCTATGTTTTTAACATCCTTTTCGGTTTAGTCAGATGTGTTATATAGGGTTTACACATCAATGGCAGCACTTCTACAGAACAGAACCCGACAACACTATTGAACCACAGTGCGTTCGACAAGAAACAACAGTGTTCACAGGAAGAGTGACTTACTTGATGCATTGCCTACATAAATTATTCAAATGTTTACCTAATAGCCAATCACCCTGAAGAGTGTAGCATTTTAAGCTTAAAGGGATAGTTCACCCAAAAATGAAAATAAGCCCATGATTTACTCACCCTAGGTGTATATGATATTCTTCTTTCAGACGAATACAATCAGAGTCATATTAAAAAAATCTCCTGGCTCTTCTAAGCTTTATAATGGCAGTGAATGGCTGTTTCTGTTTTGAAGTCCATGATAAAAGTGCTCCACACGCCTCCGGGGGTTAATAAAGGCCTTCTGAAGCGAAGTGATGCGCTAGCTAGTGTAAGAAAAATATTCATATTTAAAACTTTATGAAGTGCTTTATGACGCACCATCAGTGGCGGTTCTACTTTGAATTACACCCAGGGCGAGACCCCCTTCGAGCGCCCCCCGACCCCCAAAAAATGTTCCGTTCCTTTGAAATACACAGTTAATAGAATCCAGTTATTTTGATAGATTAATCTAACTTTCAAGGGAGGAACCATTAGCGCATTGGTTACTGCCTTGAATCATATGCATGGCACACTATGACTTGTTAAACTATATTTTGTCACGAAATGGAGTTTTTAAAAGTGAAAGGGTCAGAGAGATACTTATTTAGTAACACAATACTTAGGCTATCTCTTACATAATTTCGAACAGCTCTGATATAAACAACTATCCAAACTGTTATAGACCTAAAATAGCTTTTGTAGCCCTGTCACTCTTAAATGACAGAGAAAAGGACAGAATCAGAGATTATTTAGAAAATAGAAAATTGTACTTTGCATATTACTGTAAAAACACATAACTAAAGTTGATTTTAGTTGATCATTATGAAAATTATTTTCATTTCATGAATATAATGACCAAAATGATCCAAAATGAAAGGCCCTGTTTACACGGAAACGATTCCGGGTGAAAACGTAATAATATTTTATCGGATGTGCCTTTCGTTTACACGGCGACGGCGTTTTTGGGGCTTAAAAAAGCAAAAAAGTGAAACCACCCTCCAAAGTGGAAATCTTAAAAACGCTCCACCGTCGCGTTTCCGTCTAAACGGGTAAAAACGCAAATCTGCTCATGGCGGCTCTCGTCGCGTACGCATTTACGTCACAGGCATGCGCCAGTACAGGAAAATAACAACCAACATGTCGGATTATTTCCATACGTCGGACCTTCAAGTTCCCCTAGCAGCTCTGATAAACGTCCAAGAGTCTTTTCAGCAGTTGTACAAAATATTCTGAGATATTGGTGTTGTTGTGTGGCAGTGCTTCACATTGCCACCTAGCCGCCTGGAGTGCATACTACATCGCATTTCTAACACTTTTGCGTCTCCATATGCACGCAGATTTCCCCCCCATAACGCTCGTCTAAACGCAGAATAAAAAGTGAAAACGAAACGCCACTTTTGCGTTTTCTCTTCAGATCGTTTCCGTGTAAACATGGCCTAATACACAATGAAATCAATTCTCCAAGTTAAAGGGTTAGTTCACCCAAAAATGAAAATTAAGTCATTAATTACTCACCCCCATGCTGTACCAACCCCGTAAGACCTTCGTTCGTCTTCGGAACACAAATGAAGATATTTTTGATTAAATGTGACAGCTGGATCACTCCTCCATAGGGTCCCTAAGGGAATGAATCCTGACGGCCCAGAAAGTCAATGAAGAAAATGTTTAAATATTCCATGTCACAACAGTGGCTCAACTATAAGTTTATCAAGCGACGAGAATACTTTTTGTGCGGAAATAAAACAAAAATAACGACTTTATTCGACTATTCCTTTTCTTCCTTGTAGGCCTGAAACGAGACTTCAAGAGATTTCCACGACGCACGCGCGAGAACTGAACTGAAGTAATTGAAGGAGATCGCAATTCTCGCGCATGCGTCGTGGAAATCTCTTGAAGTCTCGTTTCAGGCCTACAAGGAAGAAAAGGAATAAAGTTGTTATTTTTGTTAGTTTTTTCGCACAAAAAGTATTCTCGTCGCTTGATAAACTTATAGTTGAGCCACTGTTGTGACATGGAATATTTAAACATTTTCTTCATTGACTTTCTGGGACTTCAGGATTCATTCCCTTAGGGAGCCTATGGAGGAGTGATCCAGCTGTCACATTTAATCATAAATATCTTCATTTGTGTTCCGAAGACGAACGAAGGTCTTACGGGGTTGGTACAGCATGGGGGTGAGTAATTAATGACTTAATTTTCATTTTTGGGTGAACTAACCCTTTACTAAAATTAAAGATTTGTTTTGAAGGAGTGTCTTTTATGTTACCTACTAAACTTAAAAAAAGGTTAACACAAAAAAAGGTTTTATAAAAAGATAAACCTCATATTTCAGCATTTAAATCATCTCTATAAAAAGAATGAGTCAATAAAGATACATTCCTGACATTTATAATGCACAGTAGCTTATCTTTTATTATTAATAGTAAAATTCGGAGCAATTTTCCCATGGCTGTTGTTGCTATACAACCATGCACTGCGCTCTCCACAACGACAAAGAAGTTTTAGTAGCTAACGTATTTACACCACAGAAAAACCCTTGCTGTAGCTCTGCTAAAAGTTTATTTACGGAGAAGAGAAAAACACCCACGTGCACTCCCATACTGAAAAGTTTATGAGCGCGCTTCCCGTGAGCGCATAATGAGCGCGCTTCCCGTGCGCCTATTTGAAATAACGACCTCGAGCACGCAAAAGACGCGATACGTGAACTAATCAGAGGACCCCCTTGACATCGCTTCTGTGCACGGCACCTTCTCAGCAAGCAGGGGCGCTGCGCCATTGCCAATAATTGAATCGTAATGATAAAAAAATAGAAAACCTTCGCGGCACGGATGATTTTATTTAACTGCTGCTTGTGCCGCCCCCCATGTGACATGAAGAAATGCCGCCCCGGGCAACTGCCCGGTTCGCCCGTGCCTAAAACCGCCACTGCGCACCATACTTCTGACGTCACAAGTTGCGTAAGTTGGACTTTATGCGTAAGTAGACTGTGTTTGGCTGGAAGCTAGAATTTTACTTCGTAACGTGTTAAATATGAATTTTATTTTTTACACAAACGCATCGCTTCGCTTCAAAAGGCCTTTATTAACCCCCGGAGGAAACAGAAACGGCCATTCACTGCCATTATAAAGAGCCAGGAGATTTTTTAATATAACTCTGATTGTATTGGTCTGAAAGAAGAATGTCATTATGATATAAACCTAGGGTGACTTGAGGGTGAGTAAATCTGGGCTAATTTTCATTTTTGGGTGAACTATCCCTTTAATGTTACATAGTAGTTACAGTGTTGCATAAATATGAAATTACATTTGTGATTATATTATTATTATCAATATATAATTATAGTAATAATAATAATAATAATAATAATAAAATACATTATTATTATTATTATTACATATTTAATTGTTTTTAATAATATTTTTCATTATTATGTGAAAAATCTTTTTTCATTCTTATAATAAAATAAAAATAAAAATAGTCCAACATGAAAATTAATGCTCGAAAAATCCTGAAAACAATATAATTTGACTTCTAGTCAGGGGCGTAGGAGCCATTATAGACATGTCCCCCCCACATTTCAAAATCGAAGTTTTGTCCCCCCCACTATTTCCCAATGTAAGATTTTGTTTTGCATTGCCTGCCTATCTCTGCCGATTTCGGAGTCTCCAAATTAATCCATTCGGCAACTTTTAAATACATAATTCAATTTAAAAAACGGCCGAACTCTTCAGCTGCTAATCTCGTTGTCAGTCGACCACGATCGCGCACCGCTCGCGCATGCGCATCTAGGTGACACGGATAAATGTACGCAGCAATATATAATGAGTGTTCCTGGGAGATCCTAGTTGCGCGGGATGTGGAAGCGTGCAAAAGTTCCAGAAATGTACATAAAGTGCCCTAGCCTTGAATGACAAGGTAAGGAAAATAAGACTAAATCTAAATTGAATAACCAAGACTAGGTTGGCCATGTGATTTTTCTCAGGAGATGTTTCGAGCATTTTCAGACACCGGATTATCAGCAAACTGCCAAGAGAACTGCTAGCTGGCTACTCAAAATAAACTAGCAATCTATTCAGGCAGCATTTTTGTGTTTGATCTGTGTGAATTACAGAAATATAAGACTTGCTAGACCTACTTTTAGCTACCAAGGAACCTTTCCACAAGGATAGATTGATTTTATTTTTCAATCTATCCTTGGGGGGTAAGCTAGGTGGTTAATGGAAATTAAATCAACCATTTATTTGAGTTTTTAATTTTTAGTTAATCAGTACATGACTGATTAACAGTAATGTAAATGCTAAATGTCCTAATACCTGTTGATGCTACAACAATGCAAAGTATATGCTCTTAACCTTGCAGTTTTTCACATATCATGTAAGACTCATTTTCTCAATTTCTTTGCACAAAACTCTCCAGAAAGGGCCATTTAATGGTTTATTTTTTTTTTTTTTAAATCCCGGGGGAGCATACCCCCGGACCCCCCTAGGGAGAGCCCAGATAATAAATCACAATTTAATCACTGCTTAGAAACAAACTAAGTAATACAGTCTGTTCCCATAAGTCTTTAGAAATTAGCATTTAAGTGCCTTATATATAAAAAAATATATACAAAAATTCGGGACATACCCCCCCCCCGCCCCCCCTAGCATTTACTGTCCCCCCCAGGTTCAAAATTGCTCCTACGCCCCTGCTTCTAGTCATAGCATAAATACAAATTATTAACAAAAAAACAACAATCTCATAATAATAAAATAATTTATACATTATTACTATTATAAACAATAATATTATTATGGCATATTTTATTGTTTTCAATCATTTTTCAGAATAATTTTTTTAAAAACACTATCGGTAGACCTCTAGTCAGGGTGATGATGAAAAACAGATGCATCGATCGGGTACGGTGAGAGACTCTGAGCTGGGTCAAGGAGGATAAAAAGGTGCGACACTCACAGCTCTCGATCTCCAACGTGCAGTTCTGCTCATCCAGCGGGTATCGCCTCAGGTCCATCATACAGGCAGCGGTGGTGGTGATCCTGAATGCAAAGCAGAGACAAGGGACTGTGGGGATTACTGATGCTTCTCAAGGACAACAGAGACAAGGCAGGGCTAGAGCAACCCTCCTCCCGTCCCCTCCATCTATATAATCAGACCAGTCTCGCATCTAAAGCTCAGTGTGACATGGAAAAGACTGGTGGGCCACAGCCTACAAATGGGTTAGAGATCTGTTTGGAACCGGATGGTGTCGAGAAAAATTATTCTATCAAATAAAAGGTATAATGAGCAAGAATGAGAGAGGTTTTGAAATTCAGAATTGCTGAAGAGTTGGACAAAGTCCTCACTACCTGAAGTCTTTTGAGGCTGACCCAACGGCTGCGGCATTTTCACAGGAAATTAAAAAGAGGTCTGGAAACTAAAATTTAATAGATGTCCCTGAACTTCGTGTGGGTTGTTAAAACTTAATCTGGAGAACTGCTTATCGTTAATAATTTAGCTCACAATTCGAAAGCCTTTTTACATGAATTCTGCAATGGACGGGAGTGCAACTTTGTTTTCGAGTTTTTTAGGGGGGCTTTTTCCTTTTGGCAGAGAAATGTGAAAGTATTCACTCTGGGTTTTAACCAAATTGATTGCAGGAAATGACATTTAAAAAAGCAAGAAAAAAATCCATGTAAGGTCGGCGTGAAACAGAAGCTGCGATAGTCTTTTGTTCCCTATTGTGATGAATATACGAGCGAGACTGGAACTGGAATGAGGGAAAAATGTAGGGTGGTGCTTGATTTCGTCCTGGGGAATAGTTTGGATCGTGGGAAGTTGGGCGTTCTGAATGATCTGAATCTGAATGCCAGTTTGCAGTCAGTTGAGGAGGATATTTAGTCCCACCCTCCGCCGAGACACGCATAATGAGGAGAAGAGATGCCGTTTGGAGCATGAATTTTAAAATAATGATGTGCATAGATAAATCATTTATAATAAGCACAGCAACATTCTGTAACAAAAATATATATATTTCACAGTGACTTTGTCACGTCACAATCATTTTACACTTCTTTGACATTTTAGAGTTTCAAAGTTAATTAATTAAGTAATAAGTAATTCATTTAAAAAATAATTCAAATATTTTAATGAGTAACATTTGTGTCAATCGACCTTCCTCAGGCCTACAAAACACATAAGGTGTGAGACTTTTGTGTATCATTGTACATTTGGGTGTAGAATTGTATTTTCCTTTTTTTCCTTTCGTAATTGAAGGCGTGGTGATTATGATTACTAACAGCTGATTGTACTCTAGATGATCTGTTCTCAAATGTGCTTGCATTTTGCATGTTTTTGAAGGTTAATTAATCCAAAAACGTTGCTCATTCAAATATTTTAATGATTTATATTTTTCTAGTTAATAGTAATTTCATCCAACGCACCTATGATTGATTCAGGTGTGCGAGGGAGTATATATTTTTTGAATGTTTGTGGGTTGCAATTTTTAAATCATACAGTCAGCATTGTCAGCACAGTGAGAACAAGCCTCATCTCTTTTTTTGTTCACAACTCTACGGTCATAAATCAGCATGCTAAAAAACATCAACACTCTGGAGATTCCTAGTGCACCAGTCGGCAATCACAATTCCACAGGAAGCGCTGTGGAAGTACTGGGAGCTCTGGGAAATCAGGAAATTAGGCCAAGATGGCAGAGGTAAAAATAACGGGCTATTTATAGGTCGCTACATCATCAGCAAAACGTCTCTGTGCATTTCTGATGTCTAAAAGATGGATAGATTAGAGAGATATTGGTCCCTCTAGCTGATGAGGTTTGGTGTCTCTGGAAGCGTGTTGTTGGAAAGCTGGGAGAAGAGTTAGAGGTGGAGAGACACATGGAGCCTCGATGTCCCTCAAGTTGATCAGCCTCATGATAACTTCTCTCTCATTTCTTCTATCTCTCGTTCTCTCTCTCTCTCTCTTAACATTGTTAACCCTTACTCAATCTCTCTCATCTCTGAACCCCTCTTTTATCTTCTCCGTCTCTTTCCATCTTCCACCTTTCTTTCACTACATACAGTGAGTACGCCTCTATCTCTGTGTAAGGGAAAACCATTGGCCGTTGTACCGGGGGCAATTTATAACAAACTAAATTTCATTAATCATAAATGAGCTAGAATGATGATGCTTATTCAGCACATGCTCAATTCGGTTTTCCGTCTGTCTAAGAACACCTGATTATACACTACCATTTAAAAGTTTGGGATTAGTGCTTTTTTTTATTGCTTTTTGAAAGAAATTAATACTTTTATTCAGCAAGTATGCATTTAATTGATCTAGTGACATTATATACATTTTTAATGTTGCACAACATTTTCATTTAAAATAAATGCTGTTCTTTTGAACTTTCTATTCATCAAACAATCCTGAAGAAATGTTTTTTTTCCACAAAAATATTAAGCAACAACTGGTTTCAACATTGATAATAATAAAAACAATATTTCTTGATTAGCAAATCATCATATTAGAATGATTTCGGGAGGATCATGTGACACTGAAGACTGGAGTAATGATGCTGAAAAGTCACACCAATAAATTACATTTGAATATATACTACAATAGAAAACGGTTATTTTAAATTGTAAAAATATTTCACAATATTACTGTTTTTTACTGTATTTTTCATCAAATAAATTCAGCCTTAGTGAGCATAAGAGCATTAAAAAAAAAAAAAAAAAAAAAAAAAAAAAGATTTAAAAAAATCTTACCAAACCCACAGTCGTAGTGTATATACAACATACTGTATACATATTTCATCTTGTTATGTACTGTTCTTGACATGCTAGCTGATCAATATATTTGTGTAAAAAGGATTTAACTTTTTAATTCCCACTTAGACTTTTCATTTAAACACACATTATTCAGACAGCTAAAATAAATAGTATCATATAAAGGAGAAAACAAAGTAAATATATAGTACATATTAAAGCAATGACATTATAACCTTGATGTGTGATCTTATGTGAAAGTGAGTTACTATCATTTATTTGTCAGGTGTTATAATTGCCCCCAACCACCCCAAATAATCTGGCTTCTTCTATTAAATCTGATATTATAAACTAGTCGTTCTCATTATAAGTCTATTAACTGTATAGTTGCCAAAAATAGAGGTTTATTTAACTAAAAGACCATAGGTATATTTGTAGTAGTCTGTGAGTTGGGAAGAAAAACTTAAAAATAGATTTTGCTCTCAGTCTCTCTTTCTCATCTCTCAATTTCTCTGCTCTCCCTCTCACAGCGACCTGCTGCTTACTGGTTGATTTGTATCTGCCTGAAGAGGGCTTGGCTCAATATATTAAGAGCAGAAGGAAGCTAGGCCTGACCCTCACCGGTTTAGTGCCGCTTAACGCCTCTGGCAGCTTGTATCAGCTTGAAAAGGGTCTGATGAATAAAAGTCGGAGCGGTTTACTCTATAGTGCCATTAGACTGCTACTTCCCTGCACTGAAACCCACCAACACTGTGGTCTTCTCCTCCCAATACATTCAAGACCGCTTTCTTCACCAACACACTAGACTTCATGTATCCATCCATCTATCACGGCCGGGCTGCAGCACAACGGTTTCCCCGTGCAACACATAGGTTCATGTAAGGGTTGGGTACAGAGTACAGACCCAAAGGCATCATGTGTACCTTTATTCCAAACGACCTTGTTTACTAAGGCCTGTGCTGCGACACACAACGCAGGGGTTCTGACTAAATTACACTGAGGGTGGCAAGAGGACGCGCTGAAAACGCTGCAGTGAAAATCTTAGTTCCGAACTGGATCAAGGATTTCATGCACTGAATTACTAGAATGTGATTTTCAAAAAGTGCAGCGAATGCCTGGATGGTGAAAAATGGTCTATACATGAATGTCAGTCACGTGACATCTTACGTCATTCGCTCTTTTTCCAGTTGACTGCCGCCATCTTGAGTACCTGACAAGCATTAGCTATCTAGCTTGCTACGATTTAGAGCTTCATATGGACACAGTAAATGGCTACGAAAGACAACATTTCGCACCTAGATTACCAGGAAAAGAAACGCTACTTTCAAAAAATATCATCGTTATGCGATACCTGATGCGTAGCTACTTCCAGCCTCTGACATTTGACAAGCAGATTTTCTCTCAATTTTCTCTGTTTGTTTCACTTTAAACATAACCAACTTTGTTTATGTAAACCTTGTGTGTATTTGACAGTATTAGCGCAATAAGACTAGAAAGATAACTTAGTTCAGTAACCAGGCGCTGTTGTTAGACAGGCTTAGTGCATGTGCGCTTCGGCCGGTTTCACAAAGATAGACTTTGACTATGGCTTAGATATAGTAGATAGTCAGATTTCAGATAGACACCTAAATCAGACCGTTGCACATAGCACTTAAGACTCTGACTATCTTAAGTAGGACTACACTGCAATGCATTCTGGGTTAAATAAGACATTTTTCAAAACAAAAACATGGCGGATCGAGTAAGCGCATTCAACCACTCAGTGCAGTTTACCCCAGCGGAAAACATGTGTTTGTTGGAGGAGTATAACAGTTACAAAGACATTTTACCTGGGAAATTTTGCGGAGAATGTAGTCACAAGAAGAAATGTTTAATTTGGAAAGGGCCATTTTCCCTTTTCTTTTGGCTGTTTGTAATGTAACTGATTGTTACTGCTGGTTGCCAAGGTAACACCGAGTCTTAGACCTAAGTTAGCCTGGGGGAAAGGTGTCTAATTTTTTTTGGTCTAAATTAAGTCAGTCTTTATTTTTGTGAAACCGTCTAACTTGCATTAGACTAGTCTATGAGCAATCTATGAGCACGATACTACAACATTTCTTCAAAAGCAGATCATGGAGATTAATCGTCCACGATTATAAATCGTGCTATCGCACACCCCTAAGCTGGCGTTAGCTCATTAACAATATATTTACATCCACTCGCCACAGACAAAATGAACACTGCACAGGGAGTTTGCACACACAAACCACTGTTATAACATAAAAGCAAGCAGCTACTGCGTGCACGGTTTGGCATGATATGACTGAAGGAATTTGACTGAATGCGCGCAAAGTGCGCTCCCTTAATAATTCCTAAAAAGCTGACATCAGTTCATCGTGATCTCACACATCTCTGTTATTATCAATGAAGCTGACTGCACAATAAATCTTTCATAATATATACACTTTGTTTGTTCAAATTAGAAGATTTGCCAGCATACAGAGTTCAGCTCTGAACAAAAAGTCCGTTTTGAGCGGTGAGGGAGTCTATCTTAAATGCTTCTGATTGCCCATTGTGTTCAAGAAATCAACACATATGTCTGTGATTGGCTAAATCGCTCAACGCTGCAAACATGTTATAAAAATAAACTCTGTAAATCGTTTCTATTTCGTAATGTACAAAAATGTATTAGTTTTTATGTTTTATTCATAGATATTTCTAGTTTAAAACATAAAAACCCGCGAATCGTTTTATTCTCCGCAACCCGCACACACAGAGTGAGTTAGCGCCCGCGCCCGCGCTCGGCCATCAAATCTAGTCCCGCGCCGCACTCTTTTGCATTGGGAGTGCCCGTCTCTAGATCAAGGGCCAATGATCAATGATTAAAAAACTGAGATATTAGTGATCGGCTCTGCTGCCTTAGTCAAAAGGATGGACCGGTCCTTTTAAATTGATGGAGTTCATGTTAAGCCTTCGTCATTGATTCGCAGGCTTGGGGTCTTATTTGACTCAACTCTATCTTTTGGCTCTCATATTTCTTCTCTTGTCAAAAACTCTCTTTCATCTTCGCAATATTGCTCGTCTACGATCTTCTCTCAATTTAGCTGACGCTGAAACCTTAATTCATGCACTAATCACATCACGGCTAGATTATTGCAATGCTTTATTTCTTGGTCTGCCCAAAAAACTTATGGCAAGATTACAATACGTTCAAAACTCAGCAGCAAGAGTTCTCACCTCCACCAGGCGTTCTGCTCACATTTCTTCTCTGCTTCATGACCTTCACTGGCTACCCGTGGCATCACATACCCACTTTAAGGTTTTGCTTCTAACGTTTAAGGCATTAAACGGTCTTGCACCTCCATATTTGTCTGATCTACTTTACATCTACCGCCCTGCACGGTCTCTCAGATCAGCTGAACTTGGTTTATTGTCCATCCCCCGTTTCCAGTTGTCTAGGTGGAAGGTCATTTAGTGTCAATGCTTACACTTCGAAATATCTCATCTGTGGCTACATTCAAAACTCAGTTAAAAACATATCTATTTAACATGCGTTTCGTTTAATGTGACTTTATGTATCCTATGTGACTGTAATGTTTGTGTAAGTGTATAAATGTATCGTAAATTACAATGTAAAGCGACCTTGAGCTACGGAAAGGCGCTATATAAATAAAACTTCTTCTTCATACTAACTAGGAATGTGACTTTAGAAAATATTCCTGAAAAGCATAGCATTAGCAATGCCAAGGTCATCATGTGTGAAATTCCTAGGGAATGCATGATGCACAGAAATGAACATTTTGGCCGATACCGATAACCGATTATTCTTTATATTTGAAAGTTGATAACCGATATATTGGTCGATAAATCCAAATCCGATTTTTGAAACCCGGATTACAAAACCCAAAGTCTCTCCATTAAAAGCCATGTGTAGTGTCTCAGCTGAAGCAAATAATCCATTATTTATCATTAAACATATATATTTATCATTAACATTAAAAATGAACATATATTCAGCCGATACTGATATGGTGACATTCCCAGCATGAAGCTTTTTTTTTTGTGAAAAGGAAAGAAGGGAAGTGTCACATGAAGCTCGGAGTATTTACTTTGATATATTTTTTAATATATTTAATATACATTTCTTTGGTGATCCTGCTAAGCCACTATTGACAGAATCTGACATAAAGTGCAAGAGAAGTTCTATTGACAGAATTAAAAGAGCGTGGGAGGGGGAGTTGGGGAAAAGCTTTGAAGAGGACTGGTGGGCAGGCGCTGTGGACAGAATACGTTCTAGTACAATTTGTGCACGTCTTGGCCTTACACAATTTAAAGGGTTAGTTCACCCAAAAATGAAAATTAAGTCATTAATTACTCACCCCCATGCTGTACCAACCCCGTAAGACCTTCGTTCGTCTTCGGAACAAATGAAGATATTTATGATTAAATCTGAGAGCTGGATCACTGCTACATAGGCTGCCTAAGGGAATGACACTTGACGGCCCAGAAAGTCATTAAAGAAAATGTTTAAATATTCCATGTCGCAACAGTGGCTCAACTATAAGTTTATCAAGCGACGAGAATACTTTTTGTGCGAAAAAACAAACAAAAATAATGACTTTATTCGACTATTCCTTTTCTTCCTTGTAGGCCTGAAACGAGACTTCAAGAGATTTCCACGACGCACACGCGAGAACTTAACTGAAGTAGATGAAGGAGATCGCAATTCTCGCGTGTGCGTCGTGCTTGTACTTTCTTTGGTTTAATTTTAATGTAAAAAAGAAAAGTGTCAATAATTTGTAATCTATTGTGTTGTAATATCATTTGGTTTAATAAAAAAGTTTGAGCAAAAAAAAAAAAAGTGCAAGAGAAGGACGTGGTATTGAATTCTGCAGACAGTTCAGCAATTTTCCTTTCAGTGCTGCCTGTCCTATCTGAGTTTTCCTGCTGCACTGGTATTCACCCACCTTTACACAGAAAGACAGCACACGAATGTGTGATTATACACAAAATAAATTATTGCTGGATATAAATAGAAGCTGTCCTATTCTGCCCTTAGACATCTTCAAGTCTCTGGAAAAAAATAACACCAGCCGATGCACTTCACCTCCATATAATAGGCAACCTTTCTTTAAATGAGAATTAATGATCATGTCTCCATTTTATTGTGTGGCTCATCCACTGTAAATGAGATGGTAAACAGAACACCTCTTCTTCACTCAGGTCACCATGTGTAGTCATTTAGATTTGCTTAAGTCCATTATATCCCAAATTAGTCGATTGCATTTAGACAGAAGTGGCCCTAACCGCACTGTAATGCTTCTTAATTGGGCCTAGTACATAGACTTGCTGAACACCTCATATTGTTTGTATACTGAGTTATGTTGTGCTCCAAAATGCTGTGAATGTGACACGTCGCAACACAATAAGGCAATAACTGCTCAAACTCTACTTGCAATGTTAGTTTAATTCAGACAGAAGTCATTACTAACACTTTACTTAAAGCCTTTATGTATAATACATTATAATATATATAATGCATTAATTATGCCTTGTAATGCACCTTATATTGCATTGTTTAAAACTCATGAATAATTGCAACCACATTTATAATACATTATAACACTTATCTACTCAAACTTACATCTTTGGAAAGTATAATGCATGAAAACACATGACAAACAACCAATTTCAGATGCAACAAGGAATCTGCTAATATTATAAAGCATTTTAACTTTGGTTACAATTATTTATGAAAAGATATAATGCATTATAAATGTACCTAATGAATACCTTTATATTGCATTATACAGGCTTGAAGTTAAGTGTTACCAAGTCATTGTGTTTACATTTCAATGAACGAGTTTAGTCTCAGCCTAAGATAACACTGACTGTTTTATATACATTCCACACAAAAGCAGAAGGCATTTTCTCAATCTGCCAAGTGATAATATCATTAGCTGGATTTACACAACTTCCAGGAGTAAAGGCATACAGTCTTTTTATTGGTTCGAATGAAAAAAAAAGAAGTGTTTAAAAAAGGTACTGTATGTTTTTGAGAAAGAACTCATGACTGAATTGAACGATGCTCAGAGTTTTGTAGAGGAAAATAGATACATAAAATACATGTCACTTTGGTTTTTTTGTGTCCAAGCAGGTGATTCATGGCCAGAATAAACAGCTATGTTTATCAGTAGCTCAAGAAAAAATGTATACTGTACTATGCATCAAAGAAAGTTTCTTGGTTTTTACAGGCTCCCACCAATAACAATTTAAATATATGAAACTAAGTGAATATGAAAATGTCTAAGGCGTAGAAAATGTTTTGACATTAGCCCATATAAACAAGGACAACACAGACTGCTAAGCTGTAAAATGATTCAGTTGTTGTATTATGACTTGGAAATTGTATTCAAGCCTGTGTATTTTCATCTCCTGCTAGGTGTCTGCATTATTGGTTGAAGTCTTTTAGGAGCAAGATAATCAGATCTACCTGCCTGTGCTAAATTTTCAGACTGGGCTCTCACAGACAGTTATAGAGGAGCACTGTTATTTTCTTCTTCTCCTTGTAATTGAGGAACATGCTTTGGCAGGCTTAGTGGAGCAGGGCACCTACACGGACAACACACCCCCACTCACCACAAACACACACTCACAAACGCATTTACAAACCCAGAAAACTCCATCTTCCAACACTCTTTTGGTCAGACTGCAACAGAGCACAGATTCTCACTAAATTTCAAATGTCACAAAAGAGAACGCTCTATTACTGCCTCCTCAACACATGCTCACACACACACTCATGCGGCCGCAGCCGGCGCTGTCTCACATACGAAAGTCTCCATTGACAAAGCAGCGCGCGGGCAGTCCCAGCAGCAATGTTCTGCGGGCCAGGTCACGGCACTCTCACACATTCCCATCAATGTTTCATCATGTGCATTTAGTGTTTCTGCACGCATTTTCCCTTTTGGGTTATGTAAAAAAAAAAAATAGCTTATATAATTGGGCAGTTACATAATGAAGCGTTATAAATTATATGTATTGATTTTACTAGCCTAATAACAGTGAATTATCTGCTGCAATGCAGATTTTAAATTTTTAAGCACTCTTCTGATAAGGAAACTGCTGTCAGGCTGAGGAACAGAAAGCACAATATGCAGCTTTGGAAATAGCAACAACAATTTCATCCCTTCTAAACATAGACTTTGTCTAAACTAAACATGTTGAGTCTTTTACACCGGCATAATGCAATCAGCAGCGAGAGAAAATAAAAACAGGCCTCAGAACATGTCGCGAGCGCGTTATGTGGGTGGATTGCAAATAGTTTGCACCAGCGCTCGGATAGAATTATGAGAGGAGTTAAACGACCTCTGCCGAACGTGATTACCGGTCAGCTTCGGTCGATAGCAACAATGAAAATGACCTAAAAGGACGTACCTTAATCCGTACAGCACGGTGCCATCAGGGTGCAGGCGTATCATTCGGTTCTTGACTGTCACTCCGTGAACGAAGGATTTCTTATCGTTGAGGAAGTAGGTGTCGGGCACCCAGAGCTGGTCAGCGACACGGTTATCCAAGGTTAGATTCAGAGGGATCTCGGTGTAAGACAAGCGCTTGTCTCGCCAAGCTTGCTGGAAATACATGGTCAGAGTGTAGTCCTACGAATAAGAGGAAAATTAGGATAATTAAGAAAAGAAAAGATCATGAAGACTATTGGGAAAATACAACAGATTAAAAAAAAAAAGCATCTCTCTGTCTACTTTCTGCATTTGGGTTTTAATGTCATGTTCAAATTGAAGTGTACACATTTTCCAGGTTAAATGTATATGGGCATCTGCCTTACACTATCAATAAGCAACCAACACAATGATACTTTTGTATGTTTACATCAATATTTAATATTAATAAGGCTGAAGTTAATATTTCAAACCACACTGTAATTAATATGCAAGTATTTAATATGTAAGGGTTAATGCCCGACGAGGTGTCCATTGTCAGGTAAAGGGACTTTAAGCAACAGCCTCTGGTGGAACGGCAACGGAATTCTGTCGTTCTATTGCGCATGCGCGACATTAACTGCTACTTCGCGGCGTTCTACTGTAACCGTCTACTACGGGAGAACAGCTGATTTGCCGTAGTCGTTACTACGTGACAGATTAATAAAGTTAATGTTATGTTTTAGGTTATGTGGCATTGTAATCGTTTCTGTATATCATTAAATGCCAAAATCAACCCTTCTCTTACTTTTTAAAATCACTTTCTTTTTTGGATTTTGTCTGATGATTAAATTATCCCCTATGCCGTCCTCTTTACTGTTGCTTAGTGATTTTTGCGCTCTTTAGCTACGGCAGTTAACCGTTTACTTCCGGCTGCCGTTGCCGTTTTATCAGCAGCTATTGCTTTAACTCCCTATTGACCTTTCGCCGGCCCCTCCCCCAAAACGGCCATTGTCCAATCACACATCATAGCAACCGTTACTATGTGAGCAGGTCCGTCAAACATTGACTCCAAGCAAGATGGTGAAGCGGTGCGCCCACGGCCGATAGATTGTCTGGAGGAGTCGTGTTCTTTCCGTTTCCAAAGCCGAAAACACAACGTGAGCGGTGCCTACAATGGATAAAAACAGTGTGGACGGCCCCACTCCCAGTTAAATGTGTCGAACATGGTTAACTCGCGTGCAGCGTGCGTGAGACTGAGACACTGAGATTAGTCAAAGAAACATGGAGAAAGCAGATCAAGAGGATCCACAAAGGAATTACGTTTTCTAAAGGGTTGTTGTTAACATGATATCCTCGGGGGGAGCAGCAGTCAACTAGCAGTGCAGCACCCACTAGAGTGCACGTTCGCAACGGGGAAAGCATGAAGCTTACTTGACAACATCAGTTCATATATCAATATCGTAACGAATAGAAATAACCTTAAATAATGTATGGTTATCTGCATCTTTCCGTCTCTTCCGTCACACGAAAATCGCATTCAGCATGACACGCAAGCGGTTGCCGTGGTAATGAACAACCTGCTTGTTAAAGTGAATGTATAATCCTGTATCTGAGGCATAATTACTAAATATGCAGCGCGAGTTATATATTTCTAACTCCAAACAATTAGCCACTGAACCAGCTTATGAACTCTTCTTCAAGGCTGTGCTGGTTGCATTTGTGGTACAGGTCATGGGGTTTCTCAGATTTCGCTTGAGACCGATAAGCATTCGCCTCGATAGTAGTCGTGTCTCCTTCATTGCGTATTTTTATATTTTGAATATATCCCTCCACTACATACTGTAACCCCTTGTGCCTCGATCTGGAGGATATCGCGGAGGTATTGGCTGATTTCACGCAGCTGCCATTTTGAAATCGAAAGCGAGGCTCCGGTGGGAAGAACCCCGGAAGTACAGATAAACAACAATGCCTTGGACTACCAACCTAAAGCTGCTGCCGCGATTTACACTATTGGATGTTAATAACCAATATACACTCACCTAAAGGATTATTAGGAACACCTGTTCAATTTCTCATTAATGCAATTATCTAATCAACCAATCACATGGCAGTTGCTTCAATGCATTTAGGGGTGTGGTCCTGGTCAAGACAATCTCCTGAACTCCAAACTGAATGTCAGAATGGGAAAGAAAGGTGATTTAAGCAATTTTGAGCGTGGCATGGTTGTTGGTGCCAGACGGGCCGATCTGAGTATTTCACAATCTGCTCAGTTACTGGGATTTTCATGCACAGCCATTTCTAGGGTTTACAAAGAATGGTGTGAAAAGGGAAAAACATCCAGTATGCGGCAGTCCTGTGGGCGAAAATGCCTTGTTGATGCTAGAGGTCAGAGGAGAATGGGCCGACTGATTCAAGCTGATAGAAGAGCAACTTTGACTGAAATAACCACTCGTTACAACCGAGGTATGCAGCAATGCATTTGTGAAGCCACAACACGCACAACCTTGAGGCGGATGGGCTACAACAGCAGAAGACCCCACCGGGTACCACTCATCTCCACTACAAATAGGAAAAAGAGGCTACAATTTGCAAGAGCTCACCAAAATTGGACAGTTGAAGACTGGAAAAATGTTGCCTGGTCTGATGAGTCTCGATTTCTGTTGAGACATTCAGATGGTAGAGTCAGAATTTGGCGTAAACAGAATGAGAACATGGATCCATCATGCCTTGTTAGCACTGTGCAGGCTGGTGGTGGTGGTGTAATGGTGTGGGGGATGTTTTCTTGGCACACTTTAGGCCCCTTAGTGCCAATTGGGCATCGTTTAAATGCCACGGCCTACCTGAGCATTGTTTCTGACCATGTCCATCCCTTTATGGCCACCATGTACCCATCCTCTGATGGCTACTTCCAGCAGGATAATGCACCATGTCACAAAGCTCGAATCATTTCAAATTGGTTTCTTGAACATGACAATGAATTCACTGTACTAAAATGGCCCCCACAGTCACCAGATCTCAACCCAATAGAGCAGCTTTGGGATGTGGTGGAACGGGAGCTTCGTGCCCTGGATGTGCATCCCACAAATCTCCATCAACTCCAAGATGCTATCCTATCAATATGGGCCAACATTTCTAAAGAATGCTTTCAGCACCTTGTTGAATCAATGCCACGAAGAATTAAGGCAGTTCTGAAGGCGAAAGGGGGTCAATCACAGTATTAGTATGGTGTTCCTAATAATCCTTTAGGTGAGTGTAATTCAGAACGTAAAAAAGAAGCAGCAACGAACTATATACATATCCTATATTGGATATTAACATCTTCCCACCGGAGCCTCGCTTTCGATTTCAAAATGGCGGCTGCGTGAAATCAGCGTATTGCTCCAAAAAAGGTCACTGACACAGACAGGTATACCTCTTCCCGTCATGGCAATCTGTCGCGCTGGTCGTGTTTGACCATTTGTTTGACGGGCGTAGTAACAATAATTGGGGGCGTGGCTTTTGCGAACGGTCAATTAATGGACGACGGCGGACGGTTGCGTGGCTTTTGCGAACGGTCAATTAATGGACGACGGCGGACGGTTGCCTCCGCCAAAGTCTATTAATACCTATGGACACCTCGAAGGGCATTAACCTGCTTATACGATGGTCACTTGCCAAATAATACATTTTTAAAACATTAGTTTATATTTTAATTAGTTTTACAATCGAAAACTAAAGTTTTTACAAACAATAACTTGGTTTCCCTGGTTACGCCAGGCGGTTTATTTAGCAACCGGAGATATTTATAGTCCGCTCATAACGGCTAACTAGATGTTTGTTTTGATACAATACTTTGACTGCCTGTTGCTATGGTTAATCACAGCTGATGTAGCCAGCGCATTTACTTATTAATTTCGAATGGTAAACAGTCAGTTTCACCAGAACTCCTTTACTAGGTGTCCTCTATCACTTTTTAATGGACACAGAATCGAATCAGAATCGAGTATTCACCCAGACCATGGTATAATAATATTTAAAACCACAATGTAAAAAGTGGTAACCTGAAAATGTTACTTTAAGGAGCTATTCCCTCAAGAAACATTCTGTATTATTATTTATAAATGTTGAAAACGATTTGGCTGCTTAACATTTTTGTGGAAACAGTAACACATTTTTTGCAGGATTCTTTTGTGTGTCCTTGCAGAAGTAAAAAAAAAAAAAAAAGTAAAAAGTAAAAGTACAAATGTCTTTAAGAAAGAAAAAAATCTTACCGACCCCAAACCTTTAAATAGCAGTGTAGGTTGATAATATTTTTTTTATTTTGAATTAATTAATTTAGATGTTACCACATGAAGCCTTTTATGACGTTTTTTGGTCACAAGTCTCATCAAGTTGCCTATAAAATAATAACTTCAATAATACAGTAACAAGCACATTTATTATCTATTTAATTAGTTAATACTAACTGTTGTTAAGCTGTTTTTATTAGCAGTCGCCTTCTTTCAAATCATTAGTCAACAAATTCTCGGTAAACACCGCAGATGGTGGCGGGCACGCAGATGCACCTTTTAATTTAACCCAGCTGAGTGCTCGCTAAAACTGCCTCAGCCACAAATCACTTCGCGTTTCAAGTCATTACAAGTTCGTTCCGATTTGGATGTGACCAAAAGTGATGATGTCCGAGTGTGAGTTGTTTACTCTGTAATTAGCCCATCCATTTTTATCAGTTTGACACATTCAGGCCGATTTTTTGACTGGCTGCAATCATGATAGGCTGGCATTTTCGCATTGACAGTGTAATCAGCCAATCACAGCGAAGCATCAGCTGTTTGTTTAATAAAAACAGCTTTACACACTATTTAAGCTTATACTATTCTCGTTTAAATTCTGTACTGTCGATAATTTTCTCATCCGAACTGTTTTTTAGCAGGCACTTATCCCATGCCTCCTGGGATCAAAAGCCCCTGATTGTATCTTGGGTTTGTTTTGGGAGTGCTTTGGATGTGTTTATCAGCGTGGCCAGAGGATGAGGGGGCAGTGGGCTGGATGAACAGTGGCAGGCAGTTTCTAGCCCCATATTTATCTCTCCGTGCTTCTCCAGCAGTGACCTGTGAGGGAACTCTTAAAACCGGCAATCGTCTTCTGCCAAAAATAACCAGCACACTTGATAAAGTTACTCTCAGGCATTAACGGACAAACCCTCCCTCTGATTCAAAAGCCGCTGGAAGAACCAGCTGTGACTCACACTGTCCTGCATGTGCACTTTCAAACAGCCACTTCAGCATGAGCAAACACACGCTAAACACACCTGCACACACACACGCCCCAATTCCCCATGACATATCCCATACACATACACAAAGCCCGGCAAAAAAAAAAAAAAAAAAAAAAAAAAAGAGTAGCTGTTTGGATTTAAATAGGCAAATGCTTTTGCAACGCTTCATGTATGTTATATGTTTGGCAACAGCTACATCACAACATTTAGTTCCATCAAGAGGTGCATCAATTTTTGGTCCAGATATTGTATTGTCAATGCAAGAGTCCCACGCTCTGTAAAGTCTCCTCCAGCACATCCCAAAGACTTTCACTGAATTTAAGGTCTGGACTCAGAGGAGCCGATTCATGTTTGACAATGATTCTTCATGCTCCTCCCAACCATTCTTTCACTATTTGAGCCTGAAGAGTCTTGACATTGTCATCCTGGAATATGGCCATGATGTGTCTTCCTACATGTAGTGTGTAGCTTTTCATTTCTTAAACAACCATCAGTTAGAGTTAGAAGAACTGTTGGCAAACATATTACATGCTAGAAACATAATAATCACTGCAATACTGATCCAATCACAGACTTCTAAGCATTTGCCTATTTAAAATAAACAGTGACCTTTTTTGGCAGGGCAGTGTGTAATCCCACTACTTCACTACAGTTTTTGCACAACATTTCTGTTACAAATTTTTGGAATTTTCTAGAAATTATTTAAAGAAGACCAATTATGCTTTGTCACAATATTAATGTGTTATTCTTGCTGTTTGAGAATGAAAAAGGTTTGCAAAGTTACAAAGCACAAAGTCACTCCAAAGGGAGTTATTCTCTTCATCAGTGCACACTGTTTCTTGAACTCCCTGAAACGCCTCGGTTGTGGTCTTGAGTTTTCTTCCAGGAACGAACACGTCACTATATTCCTCATTTAAATAATTCCAGCCCAAGGCACATGCAAAATAAAGGGGTGGTTGAGTTGAGTTAGAAGTGTGTTGAAACTGGTGGTTATTATGATAAGAGGAGTGACATTTCCAAAACATGCTCAAAGCGGTCGAAAAATCACAACACACTAATCCAGCCGACCAATCAGAGCACATAGCGCTTTTCGTAAGGATAGACAGAAACTAAACAGAGGGCATAATAGGGCCTCTTTAAAAAAAAAATCCTTTATGGAACAATTCTGATAAGAAAATTCAAATACATAATCATCCAAATTATACTGATAAGAATACAAATTATTGATGATAAAGAGATGACTACATAAAACTTCGAATGGGCATGCAGATGGTTCTAGTCAGTGGTAGCTCGGCTCACATAATTCCCTCCGATCTTTAGCATCTGTCATTATGCATAGAGTAGGTTAAAGACGGTGCTGAGCATCTACACTGCAGGTTTCCCTCAGGAGAAGCAGCTGATGCCTTGGGCGACAGAGTCACTTTAGCCACCTCAAATGCTTAAAGAGATAGTTCACTCATAAATGAACATCTGTACCCGCTCTCATGTGCTTCCCAGACCATTAGACTCTCTTTCTTGTGTGGAACATCACAGATGATATTTGAGAAACGTGTTTTTGTACATTCAATTCAAAGTCAAAGTGTACAACAATTGTTTTGTTATTGTACACAATTGTAATTGTTTTTTGTCCGCAGAAGAAAGAAAGTCATACAGTTTTGGACTGACATAAGGGTGAGCAAATTATTATAGAATGTGATAAATGTGTTACAATGCATTATTTACGCTCATGTCGTTTCAAACCTGTTTCACTTGAGGTGCATTAGATTCGACCGTAAACGCTCTGCGAAGTGGATTTCACAGGGTTTTCCGTCATCTTAAGTAAGATTGCAACGCCATAGAGAATTAGGGAACATCGAAACATCACGTCACAGGAAGTGGAGAGGGAAATTTACACACCAGTAATTGCACAACATTCAAGCACTTGAAGTTTGACTAAAATAAACGCAGAAAAAATGATTTGAGGCTTCAGCATTTTTATTGAGTTTAATTAGTCCCAGGTGTGGTTTGTACACGGTTGTTTGCGGGTATAAAGTGTGCCAGATGTGACAGTTACAATCCAACTATTATGATTACATTTATATAAGGGGAAAAACACATTTAATATATCCAAATTATGTTTATTTTCATTGCAAGAGATATTTATCACTCCGTTTACCATTTAAAAATATGACAATTTATTAAGTATACTATAATAACTTAATATTTATATAAATACACATGCATGTGTTACATATTAAATGAATGTATGGTAATTTATATTACATTTATTTTCAGAAGTATATTATGTTATCATGCCTCAAACTTCTCTAATATGTGGACTCAATTGGTGTTTGATGGGCGTTTCAAATGAACACATTTTGTAAAGTGAACTGGGTAGGAACCCTGTCACTCGGAATCAGCTTATATTCCTTTGTGCAAAACAAAAGGAAGTGTTTTGAAGAATATTTATGCTGCTCTCAAATACAAGTGAATGGGAACCAGCATCTTTCAAAAAACAACATAAAAGCACCATAGGATTTACACAGGATCCTTTACACAGGATTTACACAGAATAGCCAGACGGGATTTAAACTTTGTCAGCTGAAGACCCAAGTTTGGTTTGAAGACGAAAAATGTACCAAGCACAATGTTCTCTCACCATCCCTGATTTCTCACACAGACTCACAGCGTTCGGCTGAGTCTTGTGGCTGTCAAAGCAGAAACGAAAGCTGCTGTTCTCTGTGTGTTTCCATCGTCTCCTTTCGTGTTCATATGTAAATTGGGTGAGCTTTTTTCATCCATTTGATCAAAAGATCTGAAAAATCCCTACATTTACCTGCCCACGGACCCTCCCCTCGAAGAAATCAGGACAGACGTGGTTGAAAGTGGAAAAAAAAGAGATGGATTAAAACACCAGGTGTAAACAGGAATGTGTCTCCCTCGTCTACTCGTGATCCGATTGACCAAAACGCATCTTGATAAAACATAAAAGTGATCTTGTGCCCTATATTTCACATCTTGAGAAGTCAAACAATAGTTTTGTGTGAGGTAAAGACCATGAAATATTCATTAACCATTTCATGTATATTTCATGGTTACAAGCAGCCATGTTTGAATAAGCACAATATTAAAATCACATTAATGAGGTAAATTTGAGTCTGTTCCTTACAACAACAACAAAAAAACATCAAATTTCAGAGGACTTGAAATACAGTACCCAAGATGTATGGACCGTTTTATATTTGGACCTTGACAAACCCAGTCATGGGCAACATGAACATTCTGCTACAAACTCCTTTGAGTTCCATGGAAGGAAGATCAGTCATGTTTGAAACAGCGTGAGGGTCTCATCAACAGAAATGTATAATTTGGATAAACTCTCCTTTTAAGAAAGAATGAAGATTTGTGCTATGCATGAAGAAATGTTTTGATGATATTTATGCCTAATGGTATTCCACCATTCTGAGCTTTTTCACCCTACCTATAGTGTTCCAGTTGAGAAGTGAAATACAATAAAACAGGAGTGCATATGGCATAAAAAACGGCAGAAAAATGGAAAAAACTTTCTGTAGATTAACATTTTGAGGAAAGAGGTTAAATATACAGTTTTTTCCCGAGCGAAGTGTGGATGCCAGGGTACAGAATATGGAACACCTGGGCTTGGAACTTTCCTCTTGGCTTGAGTGCCAAATGTGAGCATAATTACTATGGTCACAGATGGTAGCAGATGCCTCTTTGGGCTCTGTTTACTCTTCTTTGACATCAATAGATCTCAAACCGAGACGCAAACACACAGCTTCTGCGAGCCCACATGCAACCGAGTGGATTTTTCCCTCTCTGCTAAAAAAATCAGGCATGAAGATAGAGGTGCAGTGCATTGGCACATTGACATAATGGATTTTAGAGACATGAACATTTAATATCTGTTGTTGTTTCTTGTGTTTTTTTGTTTTACCAAAAATGAAAATGATATCATTTACGTGATTTCATATGGTAAAATTTTAAAGCATGCAGCTATTCTTTTCTAATCGATTACAATGCGATAGGATCCGAAGCTTTCAAGTTTGAGGAAGGATGCAAGGCACCATAAAGGGAAGGTGTGACCATTAAATTATTCAAAATGTATCCTTTTGTGTTCCACAGACAAATGAGGTGAGTAAAAATAATGACAGAATATTAATATTTAAGTGAACTAAATAATTTTGAGAAGCAGAGAGCAAAAAAAGCCTCAGTTAGGTTGTGATGTTTAATCATCGTTAACAGAGCTGAAATTTGCAAGTGCAAATTAATTTAATCAAGGGCGTCTCTAAATCTGCAGCATAAATGTACTAATTAAGGGCGCATTGGTTATGAATTCTTCATGTGACATGGAAAATCATCAACTATAGAAGTCCCAGACACAAGAAAAAGCTGTCTTTGTATTCAATAAAACTATTCTAAAGTCATTGGATCAAATAGGATCTGTCTTCACAGTTTAACTCTCGTAGCCCCCCATTTAAAAAATACCAACCCAGGGCTCAACAATAAGGATAAAAAATAAAACATGATTTGTTTCAGTTGGGTCAATGAAAAATGTTGGCAGAGCATGTAAAAATCAAAACCATGAACGACTAGGCCAGCAGGAAAAAATAAATCCTTATTGTTGATCCTTGCCATAGCATTATTTACAGCAGAGCACTGCAAATCTGTGAAACAACCTTATGTAAGATAAAGTGAGGCGTGCCAGCTCTTCAGATGGATACCCAGATCGATAGATCATATTGAGATTGTGACAGAATGACACAACGTCATTTGTCGGGTCTCTCCCACTGAGCTGACACTGAAGCAGAGGCTGCTGGGAGTTCTCCATTAAGCCTGTCACAACCCAAATCCAACACTCATCACGTTCAGAAGACATCCATCTCCACTGCACAGAACCCGCTTAAAAACCGAAGTCATGCAAAACTAACATCAAGCAAAACATGATTCACTTTTTTCCAGGCATTGAAATAAATGGCTTTTTCCAAGAATACGGTATAGGCCTGAAAGTTTTTCTTTCCCCACACAAAGAGTCAGAGAAAGGAGATGCTTAGAAAACATTGTTCTTCCACCTCAGGATGTCAAACTGAATATTATATGAACAGTTTATTGATTTCTATTTATTTGATATGAGGTTTGTCATTTCTGTACCCCTGTTGCAAGCCAAAGTTTGAGATGTGTAAAATCATGATTTGTGCGACTTTTACAGTTAAATATTAAATAAACATGGCCAAAATATAAAAAATAAACAACATTTTTAAATATATGCACACATGGTTGCTAATTTAAATTAAAGTGTCCCTATTATGCTTTTTCAGATATTACTTTTCATGTAGTGTGTTAGCTGTTTGTGAGGAATATAGCTGTTTGTGTAAAAGGTCTGCAAAGTTTCAAATATCAAAGTGCATGATAAATAGAGATATTGTCGATTCTGAAAAGAGTGATCAGTAATTCCAGTCTTACTTCCCGTTTGAAACTACGTAGGTTTGTAACAAATTTGCATGATGCCAAACTATGGTCTTCATTGGCTGCCCGTGAACAATGTACTTTGACCCTGAAACACTGTAGTTGTAGCCGAGGACTGGAAGAGTGTGGTTCGTGTTGTCGACAAGTTGAGAAGACGCTGTTTTCTGCATCGCGAAAGCAAATCCACTTTGCATGCATTTCCAAAGGATAAGGAACTGATACGGTAAAATCGACTCCATCGTTAATATTCGTATCACTGTGTATGAAGCGCTAAGGAAAAACCAGAGCTGAACTTCAGATACGGTAATGAGCATTTAATTGGTTGCCCAATCACAACAGACTAGGCCATCTGACCAATGAGAGCAGAGTAGACAAATCACAACAGACTGGACCATCTGACCAATCAGAGCAGAGTAGGCTCACGGAAAAGAGGGGTTTAGGAGACTAAATGCTTTATCGAATCGTTTCAGACACTGTGAGAAAAGAGTTTGAGAAAACTCAAGTGCTTTTACCTTGGATGCAGATAAACCTATTGTAGGAGTCCAAAACAAAATTAGGAACCTTTAAAATAAGTTACTCATTAGTAGCTAGGTAGCTTGGGAACTTTTAAATGAAAGAGAAATATGTATTTGACATTTTTTTCTTACAGTTACTTGCATAACAGTGTGCAATTGTCAAGCCTGATGAATGCTCTCAATTTTACAATCTGTGAAGAAATTGAGAAAATAGAATGAGATTTTGTACTTACTTGTCCTCCCATCATGATGTAAACATGATCCAAACCATGTAATTTTTTGGGTGCCACAATTCTTAGGAAAGTTACATGGTTTGTAATGCAGGAAATGAATGTGGTAACAGGGTTGAGGACAAAATGCTAATTTTATGTCACATGATTTAAAGGTCCCGTATTATGCCCCTTTTCACAAGATGTAAAATAAGTCTCTGATGTCCCCAGAATGTGTATGTGAAGTTTCCGCTCAATATACCCAACAGATCATTTTTTACAGCATTTTTAAATTGTAATTTTTTGGGGCTCAGAAAAACGAGCTGTTTTAGTGTGTGCCCTTTAAATGCAAATAAGCTACTGCTGCCGGCACAGGGTGCGGAGCTACATGAGCTCGCGCTCAGTCTCTCAGGACAATTTCATCACGGAATGATGATAATATCAGAAACTCTCAGTAACGGTGTTCATTTCGAGTCGGACAATAATGCCTACAGAGTCAGAGTGCTGTATAGAGATGGAACAGGTATAGTTTAGTAGTTTAATTACGGTTATTATAACGTATTTGTCATCTGCTTGTATGTATCCATTATTTATTAATATCCTACAAGTCTGCTGTATCGGACCAGGTCCGAATGATAATCAAACATATACTGATGAGTTTAATAAAGTTTATTTTACATCACACAAAAGATGAAGCGTCAGTTTTACTTCAGAAAATCACTGTAAGAGCTGCGTAAACACTAAGTTATAAGTGCGCGAGTTGAGGGAGCATTCCTGTGGGCGGACGTTAGTCAAAAAACTGTTCTATTGACGTCATTAAAGAAGGAAGTAGAGGGATGTAGTCCAAACGGGCTGTTCGATGTAGGCTACTTCTGTTAAATAAAATATCTCGCTTGGCATTGAACTTTGAGCTTTATAATTTTACAGATATTATTTATACTCTAACAACAACATTACACACTAACTAAAGTTTAAAACATGGGATCACGAAGAACGGGACCTTTAACATATCTAAAAGTTCCCACCACAAAAAAGACATGGGATTTGTGCCTCTAATGCTTTGAATAAGTCATGTGGCACCAAAGTGTTTCTGTTCGTCCCTATTTGAGGAAAGCGCCAAATGAGCACGTAAAGAGATTGTGATGGAAAATGCTGATAACAAGGCACTTAACGGCACCACTGCCATAGTTTCACTGTCTCTCCAAATAAGAGAAACACCAACGCAGTCGCTGTGGACTTGGGAGACATCATTAATTGGTCATGACAACGAAACCATCCGAATGACTGGTTAAGCACAAGCCTCTAAATATTGGAGGTTGTAAGAGAGATGGACTTAAGATCCAGTGGCCATACCCGGGGTGCTGATAGCATGACTGGCCCGATTAGCCTTTATTCCCAACGGAGCGTTTTCTACAGCTACTTAAACACGTTTGATTTAACAGCCTAACACCCCATCACAGGATGATATATTAACAGATTACACAAGCGAAATCTGTCACATTAACTTCACTTAATCTAAGCTCATAACTGCAAGTGCCGTGATGAGGATGTTGATGACATGTTTGGAGATAAACGTTTGATGTCGAAGACATGATTAAGTGGCAAAGTTTATTGCAATGTCAGACAGACTCCAAACGCCAGGTGTTTCAAATTAATCTACAACTGAGCGCCTCTTTGCAGAATTAGTTTGGAAATCAGAGTTTAATGTTGTTATTTGATTAAACTTTGTTCTGAAAACATTTTATGTTAGACTTTTTCCATATAAGCGATAACGATAATCAACAGTCAGCCGATCATCGCAAATAACTAGACCTGCACAGGGTGATCAGGACCCCGACGCAAAGCTGTTTAAATGTTGATTCAATTAATAAATGTATTACATATATTAGTAGATAAATGGAAATTATTTTAACATTTGAGAAGAACATTAAAAAAGAAAGAGACTACAAGACACTATCAGAGCTATGCATGTAGGCAATGGTCAATTGATACATTTTTACCAGGGGGTTTATACCAGGACCCCCAGATGGAGACAAAAAACTACAACATTTATATTTAAAAAAAAAAAAAAGCTTTAGACAAATTTACATTTTGTATACATGTATATTTTTGTTGTGCTGCATAGATAAAAATGAGTTCAGATAATATTTTAACCATTACTTGACAATGATAACAAACATGCCTGTTGTTTAATTTGTCTTTTTAAAATCACATGTACTAGTCTAAATTAAAATAGTTGCCTATATTTTAGGAAGCAGATCCTTTGCAAGAGGAACATAATATTTGTGGATTCTTAGAATCAAAAAAACAAAATCTTGGGGGAAAAAAGCTCAAACATGCTGCGTAACACGAGAATGAACCTCGTTGGTTCTTGCTGAAGCTCAAACATGCTGCGTAACACGAGAATGAACCTCATTGGTTCTTGCTGAAGCTCAAACGTGCTGCGTAACAAGAATGAACCTCATTGGTTCTTGCTGAAGCTCAAACGTGCTGCGTAACACGAGAATGAACCTCATTGGTTCTTGCTGATTCTCAAACGTGCTGCGTAACACGAGAATGAACCTCATTGGCTCTTACTGAAGCTCAAACATGATGCGTAACACGAGAATGAATCTCATTGGTTCTTACTGAAGCTCAAACATGATGCGTAACATGAGAATGAACCTCATCGGTTCTTGCTGAAGCTCAAACATGATGCGTAACATGAGAATGAACCTCATCGGTTCTTGCTGAAGCTCAAACATGATGCGTAACATGATAATGAACCTCATTGGTTCTTGCAGAAGCTCAAACGTGCTGTGTAACACGAGAATGAACCTCGTTGGTTCTTGCTGAAGCTCAAACGTGCTGCGTAACACAAGAATGAACCTCATTGGTTCTTGCTGAAGCTCAAACGTGCTGCGTAACACGAGAATGAACCTCATTGGTTCTTGCTGAAGCTCAAAAGATGCGTAACACGAGAATGAACCTCATTGGTTCCTGCTGAAGCTCAAACGTGCTGCGTAACACGAGAATGAACCTCATTGGTTCTTGCTGAAGCTCAAACGTGCTGCGTAACACGAGAATGAACCTCATTGGCTCTTGCTGAAGCTCAAACGTGCTGCGTAACACAAGAATGAACCTCATTGGTTCTTGCTGAAGCTCAAACGTGCTGCGTAACACGAGAATGAACCTCATTGGCTCTTACTGAAGCTCAAACATGATGCGTAACACGAGAATGAATCTCATTGGTTCTTACTGAAGCTCAAACATGATGCGTAACATGAGAATGAACCTCATCGGTTCTTGCTGAAGCTCAAAAGATGCGTAACACGAGAATGAACCTCATTGGTTCCTGCTGAAGCTCAAACGTGCTGCGTAACACGAGAATGAACCTCATTGGTTCTTGCTGAAGCTCAAACGTGCTGCGTAACACGAGAATGAACCTCATTGGTTCTTGCTGAAGCTCAAACGTGCTGCGTAACACGAGAATGAACCTCATTGGTTCTTGCTGAAGCTCAAACGTGCTGCGTAACACGAGAATGAACCTCATTGGTTCTTGCTGAAGCTCAAACATGATGCGTAACATGAGAATGAACCTCATCGGTTCTTACTGAAGCTCAAACATGATGCGTAACATGAGAATGAACCTCATCGGTTCTTGCTGAAGCTCAAACATGATGCGTAACATGATAATGAACCTCATTGGTTCTTGCAGAAGCTCAAACGTGCTGTGTAACACGAGAATGAACCTCGTTGGTTCTTGCTGAAGCTCAAACGTGCTGCGTAACACAAGAATGAACCTCATTGGTTCTTGCTGAAGCTCAAACGTGCTGCGTAACACGAGAATGAACCTCATTGGTTCTTGCTGAAGCTCAAAAGATGCGTAACACGAGAATGAACCTCATTGGTTCCTGCTGAAGCTCAAACGTGCTGCGTAACACGAGAATGAACCTCATTGGTTCTTGCTGAAGCTCAAACGTGCTGCGTAACACGAGAATGAACCTCATTGGCTCTTGCTGAAGCTCAAACGTGCTGCGTAACACGAGAATGAACCTCATTGGTTCTTGCTGAAGCTCAAACGTGCTGCGTAACACGAGAATGAACCTCATTGGTTCTTGCTGAAGCTCAAACGTGCTGCGTAACACAAGAATGAACCTCATTGGTTCTTGCTGAAGCTCAAACGTGCTGCGTAACACGAGAATGAACCTCATTGGTTCTTGCTGAAGCTCAAACGTGCTGCGTAACACGAGAATGAACCTCATTGGCTCTTACTGAAGCTCAAACATGATGCGTAACACGAGAATGAATCTCATTGGTTCTTACTGAAGCTCAAACATGATGCGTAACACGAGAATGAACCTCATTGGCTCTTACTGAAGCTCAAACATGATGCGTAACACGAGAATGAATCTCATTGGTTCTTACTGAAGCTCAAACATGATGCGTAACACGAGAATGAACCTCATTGGCTCTTACTGAAGCTCAAACATGATGCGTAACATGAGAATGAACCTCATCGGTTCTTGCTGAAGCTCAAACATGATGCGTAACATGATAATGAACCTCATTGGTTCTTGCTGAAGCTCAAACGTGATGCGTAACACGAGAATGAACCTCATTGGCTCGTACTGAAGCTCAAACATGATGCGTAACACGAGAATGAATCTCATTGGTTCTTACTGAAGCTCAAACATGATGCGTAACATGATAATGAACCTCATCGGTTCTTGCTGAAGCTCAAACATGATGCGTAACATGATAATGAACCTCATTGGTTCTTGCTGAAGCTCAAACATGATGCGTAACACGAGAATGAACCTCATTGGCTCTTACTGAAGCTCAAACATGATGCGTAACACGAGAATGAATCTCATTGGTTCTTACTGAAGCTCAAACGTGATGCGTAACATGAGAATGAACCTCATCGGTTCTTGCTGAAGCTCAAACATGATGCGTAACATGATAATGAACCTCATTGGTTCTTGCTGAAGCTCAAACGTGATGCGTAACACGAGAATGAACCTCATTGGTTCTTACTGAAGCTAAAACGTGCTGCGTAACACGAGAATGAACCTCATTGGTTCTTGCTGAAGCTCAAACGTGATGCGTAACACGAGAATGAACCTCATTGGTTCTTACTGAAGCTCAAACGTGATGCGTAACACGAGAATGAACCACGTTGGCTCTTGCTGAAGCTCAAACATGCTGCGTAACATGAGAATGAACCTCATTGGCTCTTGCTGAAGCTCAAACGTGCTGCGTAACACGAGAATGAACCTCATTGGTTCTTACTGAAGCTCAAACGTGCTGCGTAACACGAGAATGAACCTCATTGGCTCTTGCTGAAGCTCAAACGTGCTGCGTAACACGAGAATGAACCTCATTGGCTCTTGCTGAAGCTCAAACGTGCTGTGTAACACGAGAATGAACCTCATTGGCTCTTGCTGAAGCTCAAACGTGATGCGTAACACGAGAATGAACCTCATTGGTTCTTGCTGAAGCTCAAACGTGCTGCGTAACACGAGAATGAACCTCGTTGGCTCTTGCTGAAGCTCAAACGTGCTGCGTAACACGAGAATGAACCTCGTTGGCTCTTGCTGAAGCTCAAACGTGCTGCGTAACACGAGAATGAACCTCATTGGCTCTTGCTGAAGCTCAAACGTGATGCGTAACACGAGAATGAACCTCATTGGTTCTTGCTGAAGCTCAAACGTGCTGCGTAACACGAGAATGAACCTCATTGGCTCTTGCTAAAGCTCAAACGTGCTGCGTAACGGCCGTTTCACACATACTCCGTTTGCAGTGCGTATGCCGTGCGTATTTTTTTTACGTACCCATGTTAACAGGTTAGAGCTTTCACACTGCACGCGGATGCAGTCCGTCGATCCGTTTCTAGGTGCGGTGCGTATGCAGCAGTCCAGAGATCGTTTACGCACCGAGTCTATTTTTGCTGTGCTGCAAACGCTGAATTAAAGTGACAGCGCACGGTTCGTGGTCAAAATGAACACAGATTGACCTGAAAATGTAGTAATTTCACCATAAATGCATTTAATTAAAAAAAAAAAATTTAATCTCACCATAAATATATTTAATTAAATACTACTTTCATCTTTTTACTTTAAGACCGGGGTTTTAAGCAAGGAAAACAATTTACCTCAACAAGGACATAATGAACTACTCGTCTCATTCGTGGAGGTGGAAAAACAAGTTCTTTGTGACAAGTAAGATTTCTTGTATTAACATTTAAATGCAAAAGAAAAGGCATGAGAGTTGGCTGTTTTTGTCAATTTTAAGTTTTAATTTAAAATGTTTGCGATTTTAATAACTAGGCTACATGGTTAAATATTTGACCACTTGCTTGAGCAACTTACTATATATAGAAATAATGCATGGAATTATAGGCCTATGTTGTTTAAATTGTGTTTAAACGTGCATACGTCCATTCAAGTTTGTATTGGTGTACAAAGAGAATCGCAATGCTGACAAAACCTTTTTTTAATAAAAGTTGCTGCATAACTTCTGGATTTGAAATAAAAATAGTGAGTATGTGTTTGTGGTACAGCCGCGGATCAGTTACGCACTGCAAACGCAGCATATGTGAAAGTACTATAGCGCGTGCTGCTCCTGTACCACATACGCACGGCAACACGAACCGCATACGCACTGCACACGGAGTATGTGTGAAACGTGCTGCGTAACACGAGAATGAACCTCATTGGTTCTTGCTGAAGCTCAAACGTGCTGCGTAACACGAGAATGAATCTCATTGGTTCTTGCTGAAGCTCAAACGTGCTGCGTAACGCGAGAATGAACCTCATTGGTTCTTGCTGACGCTCAAACATGATGCGTAACATGAGAATGAACCTCATTGGCTCTTGCTGAAGCTCAAACGTGCTGCGTAACACGAGAATGAACCTCATTGGTTCTTGCTGAAGCTCAAACGTGCTGCGTAACACGAGAATGAACCTCATTGGTTCTTGCTGAAGCTCAAACGTGCTGCGTAACACAAGAATGAACCTCATTGGTTCTTGCTGAAGCTCAAACGTGCTGCGTAACACAAGAATGAACCTCATTGGTTCTTGCTGAAGCTCAAACGTGCTGCGTAACACGAGAATGAACCTCATTGGCTCTTACTGAAGCTCAAACGTGCTGCGTAACACGAGAATGAACCTCATTGGCTCTTACTGAAGCTCAAACATGATGCGTAACACGAGAATGAATCTCATTGGTTCTTACTGAAGCTCAAACATGATGCGTAACATGAGAATGAACCTCATCGGTTCTTGCTGAAGCTCAAACATGATGCGTAACATGATAATGAACCTCATTGGTTCTTGCTGAAGCTCAAACGTGATGCGTAACACGAGAATGAACCTCATTGGTTCTTACTGAAGCTAAAACGTGCTGCGTAACACGAGAATGAACCTCATTGGTTCTTGCTGAAGCTCAAACGTGATGCGTAACACGAGAATGAACCTCATTGGTTCTTGCTGAAACTCAAACATGATGTGTAACACAAGAATGAACCTCATTGGTTCTTGCTGAAGCTCAAACGTGATGCGTAACACGAGAATTAACCTCATTGGTTCTTGCTGAAGCTCAATTGAAACGAACGTCTTGTGTGAATAGACTTTCAATGGAGGAAAGTTCTCAGATTTCATTAAAAATATCTTCACTTGTGTTTTGAAAATAAGACAAAAGTCTTATGGGTTTGGAACGACATGAGGGTGAGTAAATGATGACAGAATTTAAATTTTTGGGTAAACTATCCCTTTAAGACTTTAGGTAAGTTTAGGTTTTAGTTCTGCATAAATGAAATGCTGCATCAAAGACACTTCATGGTTGTCAAGAGAGTGTGCTGTGCATGAGAATCAAAAGTACATCTTTGCAGTGTATAAGCAGTTAAATAAATGCAAGCAAAGTAAGACCAATCACAATTCAGTATGCAACTAACGCATCGCAGAATTTGCATTCTTAAAATATTATAACTTTAAATGTCTTAAAAAGGATAGTTCACCAAAAAAAACACACCTAAGACTGAAATAATGCACAAAACAAAGTCTAAAAGGAGTCAAGTGTACGTTAACGGGTTGTGATTAATTGCAGAAATTAGTGGAAAGCAGTGCAAGAACTATAATAAGCTTCTCAGTAGAGTGAGATGTGCTGCAGATCTCATCAGTGTATGAAATTATAATACAAGTTGCTGCTGTCTGGAAGAGGGCGTCATGTGACTACAGCGTTGCTACTCTATTTCTGGCTGTAGCTAAATCTACATCGCACGACGTTAAGTATGAAAGAATTCCTAAAAACAATCTGCAGCCTTGCCTTTAAACCTAATCTGTCGAAACAAAGAAGAGCCCACATTAACCCAGCATTTTTTGAGAAGGGTGGTGTTGTCATAGCAACAAAAAGTAAAAATAACACTGTTTATCAGCTCGGAATTCAATAAAACGGGACTAAACAGACACTAACTGACTAGGCAAAAATGATCTACAATTACGCACACTAGTAGTAATTAAGTCGACCAATCTAATTGAGTCTAAATTTGTCTTTTCATCCATTTGTTATTTCACAGGCTATCATTGCACGGCCCTGCCTCTTATTCATGTAAGCAATTAATGCTTGTCAGGATAATGATACATATAAGGGCAATGTTTCCGCCCCGGTAATTATTTAGCCCATGAGCTAGCACAAGTCTGCTTGAATCTTTTCCTTTGAAGTGACTATTATGTTTTCAGAGAAAACCGTTCAACATATCCACCGTCCCAGCCACAAATAAAAGGTCATTTCCACCGTAATTTATGCAAGCACCAAACAAACCAGAGACAGAGGACCCTGCATCAGCGTTCGGCCAGATCGATTGGAATACCATACTATCCCGTTTGTAATTTGCCTCCTCAAAACTCAAATGAGTCATCAGAAGCTGCCTCAGCCAGAGAGCACGGCCCGTGTTTGCCTCTTCTTTCGGCCTCTCTCCAAAAATAGCTCGCATTTTAATGTCAAGCAGCGGAAACGCAACTTGCGTAGACTGGCCTAAAGATTTGCATTGCCAAACAACACGGGTGACCTTTGGTCGAGGCTTCTTCGGCCACGTTTAACACACAGCGAACACTTGTTTACATCCGTGTGAAATGGCAGGCAGGAGGAGATGAAGAGAGGGGGGTTGCTTCGTTTTAAAACAAAATGCTTCAAGCAGTTACGCCTAACAAAGACACCTGGGGCATCCTTGCCGCTCCTAATTGAGAGATCATACATCTGTCTAAGAAGGAGGCATCACGCTGGACTAATGAGACAGTAAACTGGTATGAGGCGAGCATGAGAGCGAATGAGGCGTGATGCATGGGGTGCTGGCTTTGAATGGAAATATCAGATACTAATGGCTGCAAATCTCAGAGATCAACCCTGTCAACCCTTAGGATGGTCGAGGATCCTGTCGGCTGCGAGCTTGCTGAAAATCCAATTTCGCTGGAGCTGCAGAAAACAACGATTTTCATCTTTTCTTTCCAACTCTTAGGGATTCCAGAGCTCACCCGTGACAGGCAACAAACTTGACAGATCTATACAGGTCATTTGTAGGCACATCACTACACAGTATGAAGCATCTACGTCCTTAAAACTGCAGTATGCCTGTGACACCTCGCAGGGTTCACTGCACCTTTTGAACCGTGAATGTCAATGGCTTTCTCAGTCATTCGAGATCAGTAAATGAAAACGTCGATATCGTCAAGCTAACGAGGTCGAAATAAAATGTACAAGGTCTGTTTTGTTTTGTCTTTTTAAATGAGGTTTGCTGTTTTAAAACTTAAAATGAATACAAAATAAATTAATAAAATGGTTACACTTTATTTGAAGGTGTCCTTGTTACAGTGTAATTATACATTTGAGTACTGAGTAATTACTAAACATGTACTTACTGTAGGGTTAAGATTAGGATTAGTTGCATGTAAATATGGCTAATTTATAGTTATTACTATAGTAAACGCATGTAACGTGTAACAAGGACACATTAAAATAGTGTTACTACAATAAAATATATTTAAAGACTATGCCAGAATGGGTTTGCATGTAATAGTAGTTTTTGAACAACTTATGCTCTCATAAATTTAAGAAAATTATTTGTTTCACCATTCTGTATTAAAATAACTGACATGGTTGAAGGTCAAGATATGAATTCCAATTCAACAGATTATATATGATTTTAATAGTTGGACAGTCAAAAAGTCAAGATCTCTGAGGTGGGAAAGGGCAGAATGCCATTTTAAAGTGGAAATATAGACATTTGGCGCATTTAAAACTAGTTCAATTTAGTAGGTTTGATTTTATGTTAAATTATAACCAAAGGCACAAGTTTATAAGTGTAACCAAATGCATTCTAATAGCAAAAACATGGAAGTTGTGCCTATGATGCTACCATAAAAAAAGGGAAATGGTTTACCTTATTCATGAAATATGCTGTATAAGGACTTTAAAAAACCATTTGCACTCACAAAGTGCAAATTCTAGTTGAATATATATTTTAAAGCTGCTGAAAACTACAACAGTTTCTATTCAATTACAGAAATTTCCATTAGATTTTATTTATTTAAAATTACTTTTCCAAACTATTTAAAATGTGCCTGATTAGGTTTTCTGTGTACATGGGATATTCTGACCTTGATGGACAAAAGCTGTCATACTCAATTCATTTTTATGAAGCCGCATGGTTCATCAAACATCAAGTCCAGTATAAACAGGCAAGTATACGCATAATTCTCACCAAAAAACTTCAATGAAATATAATGAAACAGCATTGCTTTCATTATAGATTTGACTCTTTTTTTTGTGTACACACCATCTATAGAGCTATAAATACATAGTGAACTCAATTTGCAAGCGAAGCATGCTTTTGTTTCTCCAAACCGATTGGTGAAGAAAATGTAGACCTCCTGGCACAGGCCATTTCACCTTCATCGAGTTAAAAGGAGCTACTGGGAAATGAATTGAAAACAAACTCTATCACCCCCACTGAAATGATAAAGCTGCAATGAGTACGAGCCATAAATCTTTAATTTCACAGCCATACATATTCCCCTGCAATTACAACTGCGCTAACCACTGCCTCCGAAAGAGGGTGCGGTTGCGCGAGATAAACTTTTCAGCTCTCCTCATCAACAGTATGTTGCTTAAAATCACAATTTAATGTCTGACCATTTTAAAAGGAAGATACACCAACAAACACGTCGACAGAGGCTGTTCATAGATGTACATCTCGCAAAACCCCTCTCTATTGAGAAAAAAACGCGTGATTCCGTGAGCATACATGGCACGTGCCGTCTTTCTCCTTGAGAGGGCAACGCTCACCTTGAACTAGATTAGCTACAAAACAAGTCATGGAGCGTGAAGGTGCTTCCACGAACGTGCCTGTTTTCTCGGTGGCATATCAAAAACTGCTAGGCTCAAAAACACAGTGTGAGACATGCGGAGCGAGTGCGCCAGTGCGCGTGTGTTTTGAATTCAAATGTAGCAGCGAAATGCAGAGCAGATACCGCAGCATGCCAATGAACTTCTGCAGTTTCACATCTAATCATCATGTGTGAGACACATCCGCTTGTGCGCCTCAAGTTAGTGTGCATAAATATTCTCTGGGAATGCATTTTGACATAATGCTTTGCATCAGGACATATAACACCAATGGGAAATTGTTACATGCAACATACCATGTTTACTTCGGATACCATGTCTATGCTGGCTATGTCTATATTCATCCCTACCGCCACCGGAGCGCCTGATGGAGAGAAGGGAAAATTGTTATAAAAAAAGGAACTGATTGATTGAATTGCATGCATGTATACACTTCATCCAGGGACAGACTGTGCCTAATTACACTAAATCATTTTATTGTGACATTACATATGAAACACCAACACCCCATATTCACGTGGCAATGCGCATGAAATTGTTGATTTGTAACAACCACTGGAGGTGAACGCACAAATGCAACTGCATGACTGACAAATGAACAGCTAGACGTGTCCATCTATCAATAACAGCTTGAGCATCTTCTCTGATGGACTCGCGTGTATGCGCGTGCATCAAAGGATATTTTTGTAAAGCTTGCCATTTCATTTGTCGTCATGATGCAACAAAAGTTGCACTGCAAATTGAATTGATCCCCAAGTTCGCGTCCCTCTCTGGGAAAAGATAAAATGGCAAAACAGCAGTAAATAAGCATGCGTTCATTTTTTTTTTCTCATGCATTGACATGCACGCCTGATCAGAGAATGAGATGAATGAACAAGGTTTGCATGAGTAATTGGGCATGTTATTGCGCGTGACAAACCAAAATGCAACAATTATACGAATTTTACACATGCATTACCTCCGAAATCTGGCCTCAGCCGAATGTCGTATCCTTTCATGAGTCTGTCCACGGTGTCTTTGACCACTGGCATATTGCTCGGGTCTCTGCTACTGCAATAATATCACGAGATGTTCGTAAATTCCTCTTACATCCCCAAACCACAACATTTTCTTTTCGAAAAAGGCACAAAATGCAACCATACCTCTGCGCGCATGCCACGGCCACGATCAGCGGACATAATAAGAAGATATGTGGGGTTTTTCCGATACTCTCCATTGCAACAGTTTTGATGGGGTTTTGGATGTGATGATGAAGACGGCGCACATCCAACTTACTGAAGCCAGTGCAGCGAAGGCAATGAGCTGCGCATGCGCACACGCCAGCTCCAGATCAAAGAGCAGCTCCTGATGATGCTGGATGAGCTGTTTCCATTGCGGGGGAAAAATTAAAGGGACGACTGAATAAACCAAGTCAAGAAATGAAGACATCAGGTGATCTTCATGCAGCATTTTTAGTCGTGTGTGTGAATCTGGAACTTGACAGGTTAGTGTAGCGTCCTGAAGGTTACATGATGGGGTTTTTCAGTCATACCGAACTTCAGGTATCATCAAAGTCATTAACGTGCTTTAAACGTCTCGAAATAAAGAGCCGCTAAGAGTTACTTCGCAGTGTATTTATTCTGAGCGAAACAGATAATTACATATTAAACATATTACAGCTAAAGACCAAATGAAATTGCTTCACGAGTAAAGGTTTCTTCGCTGTGTATTTCCAATTGAAATAGGACAGTTTCTTTAGTTTACTGTGAATAGCCGCTTGCTATTGCTAGTCAGAAACAGGTGGTATGAGGGGGAGGGACATTCTCATTCTAGAGAGCATTTGATTGGACAAAAAGCTGGAAACGCCCCTGAGTGCAGGACGAATCATCAATATTTGTAGTCCGTTTTTAAATTTGCCTGGTTTCACAATCAAGGCTTAAGCTAGTCTCAGACTAAAATGCATGTTTGAGCTGTTTTAACTAAAAGCAACTTGCACTGTATCTTAAAATATGTCAGTGTCATTGTTTTGTCTCAAGATGCACACCAGTAATATTTGTTTCTACTGTACTTTTATAAAAGCTACTTAAATGTCCTAAATTGACCAAAGGCATAATTCTGGCTTAATCTAAGCCCTGTCTGTGAAACCGGACCTAGATCTGTTAAAAGGTTATTTTGTGAAGTTTTAGTAGTTTACTAATTTGACGTATATAGATGACCTCAAAGCAACACTGAAAAAATGTGGTTGAAATTCTTTTTACTGTGAAATTGCTGGTATATTTTTACAATTATTTACAAAGAAATGGCAAGTAACACATTTAATTGAACGTGAAATTTCTAAGTAGAAAGAGTGAAATAATACTTTCAAAATCTTTATTTAATCTTCAAAAAAAACAAAAAAAAACATATTTTACAGTGTTATAGACATGAACTAAAAACCACACAAAAATTAGGTCTTTATAGATGAAATGTGTATTTCACATTTCCATTAAAGTTCCATTAAATGGAACTGCAAAAATAATCATCTATAAACATGATTTTATTTTATAGTAGCTTGCATGAGTTGACCATCAGACAAATAAACATATATAAAGAAAAAAAATCCTAATTACAAATTACGTTAATACAAATCCACATTATGCAAGTACAAAGTGCAAGTATAATTCAGTAAATGAATGTACTTATTTCCTGAGATTTTCATTAGCACTTGCATGTTTATTCTTCAGTGCCACATTGTCTCCTCCAAATGGGTTTTAAAAGCCATTTATGATGTTAAGCATAATTATATTATGAGTTGTCTGAATTCATGAGTGCATCATCATGCATTCCTGGGCATATGCATGTTCTCCCAACAGAGAGAGCCGGGAACTAGATGCACAGAGAAACATCAGGGAATATCAAATAAACCGCGAAAGCCGAGAATGCATATTAAACATCCACCCCCCAAACTGAGATTTACTTTATCCCTCTATTACAGCGCCACCGTGTCAAGAGAATCACCATACGCTTCTGAAAACGTATTGCATGTGAATGGTGGTGGTAAAAGTTCAGTTCTAGGGATACACTTTTTCTCCTTTATTTTCAAGGCGAAATCTTTGAAGCCGTCAGTATAAACCCACTGCTTTTGATGTAGTGTAGTGCGAGCCGCGTCTCTGTAGAGGGCAGGCCACTGAAAGCATTGGTTCAATGTTGCATCACCACTTAGAGCTGCAGATTATGTCATCAACTCCATAGTGTGCTACACACACACACACATGCAGAAGAGCAGAACTAGAGAAGAACTAGAGCAGAACCAGAGGAGGGTTTGCAATGTAGTATAACGGCGTGGCCCTCGGCTGTGAATATAAAGGCAAGTGGAGTGGAAAGTATATAGGTGATAAAATGCAAAAGGAACAGGATCAAATGCTTGTCAAATAGTGTCAGACAGGCGCGTGCTCTATGAGGGATGAAGTTGCTAGATGACCAAAGTGAGAGACGGAGAAAGAGAGGTCCAAAGGAAAGCACACCCTATAGCCGGGGCCACAATCTTTCTGCTGAATATGTCTTGTGCTTCTCAGGAGAAACTCACTCGATCTCCCTGTGGAGATAAAACACAACAAAAGACAAATACAAGATCAGCAGAGATGAGAACGTGGCATACAAGTGTTCACAGCCTCACACGCGCTTTCATCGCCTGCATCCTGACGTCAATGATTAATGTTTGATGAAAATCATTTTTTCCGTGTGAAATCGGGCTGGTAATGCGCAGAGCGATGGCTCGATGCCATTTTAAGACGTACATTATTGCATCTTATATTTCAAGCAGTGCATTGCAAAGGCCTCAAATGACTGCCTTTAGCTCCCCTCAGGAAACAAATAATGAAACTTTAGCTTTTGAGTTTGATAAGTGACTATTTTGAGAGGATGTGTTGATTTTCTTGATTCGGTAAATCTCATGCCTTCGGCATTGAGGGAAATTTGGGATTAAATGTGACGCTTGCTTCATGGTCCCTTTGAACATGTCAGATGATTCAAGCATTTGGTGGAGAAAAAAAATCTAGCAGAGGATCTTTTTTTAAAGAGTTGGCCCTAAGTGATAAATCTTGGATAGGGCTCTAACCTCAGCAACCGCAGGAACAGGGTCACCCAGAAGGAACATCATCTCTCCTGTTTTCACCTGCTCAAGTCCTGCGGCTGTTTTAGGTTCAGAAATTATTCATGTATTTACAGCCTCGATAAAAGATCCAGTGGAAAACCGTGTGCCATCATGGTTTCCTGAAAAACACATCTACAGCATTCTGTGTGGCTGGGATGAGAAGATAAGCTACAGAGCAGATATAAATAGGAAAACCACAGGAAAAATAAATGCCAAAGAATCTGCGATCCAACTCCTTGTCCCTATAAGAGGCCTATATATATCTTGCAATTATGGCCTATAATCAAAATGCTATTGCATTTTTTTTAAGATTATGAGACTTAATGAAGTGCTTTATTCTATTATAAATTTTGTCTCATGGGTTTTTCCTACAATTTACAGAGAAAAAAAAGAGACATGTTAGACAAGTTTGTCTTTCTTAGTCAGTCAGTTAGTCCAAATTTTCCATTTGCTATTCATTTAAGATGCGTTCACATCATGCTGTAATTACCGCAATTACTAGATGACAACCCGGATATTGTATTCGGAGCTGATCATGTAGTTAAACTTGGAATTACTAAATAAATCTATCATTTGTGTTATCAGTAGACAAAACTACAATATAACAAGTAACTTTCATAATGCATAAACCTTTTTAATATACTTTGGGTTAGTTCACCCAAAAATAAAAATTCTGTCATTAATTACTCATCCTCATGTCGTTTCAAACCCGTAGAACTTTCGTTCATCTTCTGAAAATAGATATTTTTGATGAAATCTGAGAGATTTCTGTCCCTCCACTGACAGCTACACAACTACCACTTTCAAGCCCCAGAAAGGTAAAGACATTATAAAAAAGTCTTTACTACCTTGAAAAGCTTGAAATTGGTAGTTGCATAGCTGTCAATGAAGGGACAGAAATCTCTCAGATTTCATTAAAAAGATCTTCATTTGTGTTCCGAAGATGAACGAAGGTCTTACGGGTTTGGAACGACATGAGTAATTAATGACAGATTTTTCCAATGTGGGCGAACTAACACTTTAATTATTATTTCGCTTATTAAAGTCTGGATAAAGCGGAAATTGTGATCGTTTTTTCTTCCCTAAATGTGATAGCCAAGTGAAATGGCTTATCAAACGAGAAAAAATTGGGAATCAGGAATTGATTGGATCGTTGACAGGAGGAGAACTTACTGTTTTTGATTAAAGATTATAAATAAATATATAAATAAAATATAAATAAGAATTATAATAATTAAGTGCACAGATACATTTTTATAATAAACACTGCAATATTCCATTAAAGAAAAAAAAAGAATTGTCAGTTTTGATTTCTTGGTGACTTTAAAGGTGCAGTAAGCCATTTCTGAGAAACGCTGTTGAAAGTGATCACTACACACTTGCAGCCAATCAGCAGAAGGGGGCGTATACACTCATAATGGGGGAGGAGAGAGAGTGAGCAAGAGGGAGATTTGAAGAAAGACTGTAGAAAGAGAGATGGCTGAGAGACATTACAAAAGAGAAAAGCTCAGAGGAATATCACTGGGAAAAGAAGGGTTATGATCATGCAAGAGCTTTAGGATCCACGTTAATATTAGAAAAGTGTTGGAGAGACAAAAAGCAGGAAGGCCTGAAAACGGACGCAGAGGTTGCTTTGTTTCTGCTCCATACGTGAGTAACATTGTTTAACATGATCTAACAACAAACTCTTGCTTGTATACTCTTGTGTACTGTATGTACATTTTTTGTTCTTCCCTGTTGTTCATTTATCATCTTCACTTTATTTTGCACGAAACTTTAATTTGCATTGCTTCAGCTACGATGAAGGGACATGCGCTTTTGCATTGCGTATTCGTGCATTTTGGGGGCGGAGCAATGAAGAGAGGGGTGTATTTGTTTGAGTTGATTTCAGATATCAACAGTGTTCAGCAATGATTCTCAGAAATCGCTTACTGCGCCTTTAAGCAGGACATTTGACATTAGTTATCCAACTCTGGGCTAGCTGCACTAAACTATATTCTATGTCTTTCATTAATCTTGCATTATTAAGACAGTAACAATAGTAAATTATATGAATTAGTAAACAGAAATATTACAAGACAACTACTGGCATTGCCATTTTGAGTGTTTGCGTTGCAGCGAAGTACGAGCTCTCCGAAAATTCAGTTTACAAGTTGTACTATTTTTCTAAGTTCTACGAGGACGTGAACACTTTTTTCAGAAATATCGTAATCACTGTAATTCTGACATTGTGTTAATCCACCTTTAATCTCATTACTCTAAAATTGGGTCTAAAAGAACCAATTGATTCGTGATTTCCTCTTTTATTACTAAGAGAAAGAACACGCAAATTAACAGAAAACACTAAGAACTATAGTGGTGTGAGCACAGACCTGGGCTTTTCCAAGGTGTCCTTGCTGAGGTAGATGTACCAGTAGACGAGGTTGAAGATCCCAAAGGCCAGAGGAAAGAGGATGCGGGCATACTCGTCTATGGTACTGGTGCCTGCCAGCATTATGTTGGGTGGGAAAGCTGAGCCCTGAAGGAAGATGGGAATGCGAGTTTTGGGCGCTTCAGACACAGAGTCTGCCTTTCTTCTACGACTGTAGCCATCAGACTGAGGCTATGACGAAAGAAACAAATAGGTCAAGAAACTGTGAATGACACAAAACAAGCTTACCTGATATAAGAGAAATTTAGTAGCCTGAACCAGCATTTAGGTAACTAATTAAAAAATTATCTTAAAGTGTGATGGACAGATGTCAAAAAGGTAATCAATTAGTATGTACAGTATATATGATATAATACAGTTTAAGGATACTGCCTACAATTTAAATCTGCTATGTGTAATATCTGCAACACTGGGGGACCAAACGAACATGCAAAATGAACTTGATTTTCAGATTTGTTTAATTGGGGATTGGTACAAACTCTCCGCCACAATGCTGGAGCGGTTGGTAGTGTGCTTTGGGTGGTTACTATGTGCATACTGAACCATGTCAAAACAACCCAACAACAAGCTCTTGTTGCTCCTTTAATGTAAGTCTATGAGATTGTTTTTCACAGGCTTTATCAAAATTGTCAGTCTGACAGAAAAGGTAAAGGTGCACTTCTCAGGATTTAAAGGTACCATTCAAGTGTTATTCACATAACAGCTTTAAATAAAAATAAATCAACATGAAGATCATAATTACTCAAAATTCACTCAGATTTTCTCAGAAAATGAGCATATTTCAATGAACTGAGGAACTGACATAAGGGGTAGTGTTAAAAAATATTCCAATTTTTAAAGGTAAAAGACAAAAAAAACCCAGTTGATTGGTTAACAGTAAATATGTCTTACTATATACTGTGATAAATCTAATAATAAAATACCGCAATAATAAAATACTGCATAATACTGTTAAATGTATTTTTTTAAGTGAAACTGAAAAAATCATCTTATAATTTATTGTGAAAAACTGTAAATTGACATTACCAGACTTCTAACCGTTTTCTTTCTTTTTTTTTTTTGCTATCAATTATGTACATACAGTCTGTTACATCTTATGTTTAGTTTTTATCTCAGCTTGTAGAAATGATGAGCTTTAAAGGGTTCACCCAAAAATGAAAATTAGCCCATGATATACTCACCCTCCTCAAGTCACCCTAGGTGTATATGATATTCTTCTTTCAGACGAATACAATCAGAGTTATATTTTTTTTTAAATCTCCTGGCTCTTCCAAGCTTAATAATGGCTTTTTCCTATGGCATTATATGTGTGACTCAATCCTGAGCGAGTAATTGTACATTTTGAGCACAGAGAACTATATTTTGCAAGCACATTGCATTATATGTTGAACAGAAATGAACAATCGCAAAAAAAAAAAAATCGTTTGAGCAAAGAAAAATTATTCCGTGCTTAATAAATGTATTTGCTATTATCCATATTAACGTTCAATAATAACCCATCTCACGCAGTTTACTCAGGTGCTCTCTCACAAACTTATTTTTGCGCTCTGTCAAGTCCCTCTCTCTCTCTCTCTCTCAACCTCTTAATCCTGTGCGCGCTCAACTCTTGACACACACGCTCGCTCAACGTGCAACAGCGTTACAAGTGTGCCACAAAATCAACCTATCGGAAAATTAAAGGTAAATTGTGATTGGCTGTTGGTCTCCAATCAAATCGCTAGTAGAATAAAAGCCCGTCTGGTAGTACTTTTTTTTTTTTTTAATTGACAGCATTTTTATTTTTATTTTTTTATTCAAATACTTGGGTATTGGTGACTAAAGACAAAACAATTTCTGATAAACGAAACATAAAAGACAATGTTGATAACTGCAAATCATTTCTAATTAGGGACCGTTCGGTATTTATGGAAAGGGCCACCGGAGGAAAATAGGGGAGGGTCTTTTTATTCTTTGTTGAGGGGAGGGTCATCCAACTTTTTTTAGTCTAGGGGAGGGTCACCCAACTTTTGTATTCATGAAAACAGCAAAATGTCAAAGTGGCTTGTTTGGTGCATATTTTTTCCATGTAGCTCTCTCGGTCTCGGCCCCCGCTGATACAATGTGCGCTGTAGCACGATACTACCATATTTTAGTTTCCATTCTTATTGTGTTTCCACAACAATCAAGTGAGTAAATCTACTGAAATTGCCACCATAACAGTGGAGTGTGATGTGTTAGACGTAGGGCTACCACATTTTTAAATTACTTTAAGTATTATTTGAAGTTAACATAATAAAATACGTAGACCTACACCAAAAAAAAACTAGTTAAGGATAAATTCTTTAAAATTGGGCAATTCCAGCGTTATGGATGTGACATTTGCGGTCAAAACTTCAAATATAAATTCTCAGAAAATGCATTTAATACTGAAACGTCTGTTTATATATCCATACTCCCTTAATAAAGGAGTCCAGACATTAGAAAAATATCAGTCTACACGTTTTATATTTAATATGAGGGAAATGTGATGTGATGTGACACAAAAAATCTTTAAAGCTACACTGTGTGATTTTTACCCCCATCTAGCGGTGAAAAGGTATATGACCATCCAGTGAATATTAGTTTCTGTTCCTCTCAATTTCGATTTCGTTTTAACTCCTACGGTGGCCAATGGAGTCCAAGATTAACATGGCTTCCAGTACGACCTCCTCGACACGGTGCCATCGAGTGTTAAAACGCGAAAGGCGAAGCTTGATGTCCCTCTTTGGCTAATGTACTTTCAAGATGGAGGGGCAACATGGCGACCGACATTAGAACCCCTTACCCGTATGTATTTTCAATGGCATTATTATACACTCACGAGAATACTTTATTACTTGAACGAAGTAAATATACAATAATGAGCACATATATTTTTGAAAGAACTAAGTGTTTTTAGCTAAGAATAAACTAAAAAGTTACACAGTGTAGCTTTAACTTTTAGGTGTCAAAATATTTTTTAGTAATTCTATGAACGCTGCGCAAAACAAAAGTAATACTACCCACCGAATGAAAAAGGGTCGGCCTCCACATAACATAAAATATTCTTTTTATTTTATTTTTCGTGTTGGCATTTATTAGGGGAAAATTTTTTTACGGATGTGATAGTTCTCGGTTACGGACATGACCGCTCTGAAAGTGACTTTAAAACTTTCACAGAGACCTCAAATAGAAAGCACAAAGCCGTTCTTTAAAGTGAATTGCATTTTAATTGTATCTTAATTTTAATCAATGTTTCATCAACCAATTGCCTGGATTTAATAAATAAGAAGTAAAAGTAGTAGAAAATAGATCATCATGACACTTAGGCGCCGGCGCCTGAACTGGACTCTCGTCTAATAAATGAACTGAAACTCAGCGTATAGCCTAAGGTAGGTATAACCAGTACAGAAGTAATCAATAAATTATCGGGGAGGGTCATGCCTTTTTTCACAATCATTTTGGAGGGTCATAGAAAAAATTATTGCTGGCGAAGGGAGGGTCAAGTGTTTTTTGACTACAGATCTCAAATCTCCTCCGGTGGCCCCTTAAATAAAAAACGAACAGTCCCTAAGTTCATTAGGCCGGAAGCTATAGTTATTGAACTTCATAAATTGTTAAATATGGATATTTTTCTTACACAAACGTATCGCTTCGCTTCGCTTCAGAAGGCCTTTATTAACCCCCCCGGAGCCGTGTGGAGCACTTTTATGATGGATAGATGCACTTTATGATGGATAGATGCACTTTTATGGACTTCAAAATAGAAACAGCCATTCACTGCCATTATAAAGCTTGGAAGAACCAGGACATTTTTTAATATAAATCCGATTGTTTTCATCTGAAAGAAGAATATCATATACACCTAGGATGACTTGAGGATGAGGGCTAATTTTATATCATGGGCTAATTTTCATTTTTAAGTGAACTATCCCTTTAATTACAGTATTTTTGATTCAGGTTTTTTTTTTCTGTAAATTTAAGCTAAATCCATAAAACCTATAATGTAGCTACAATATTTTTTATAGTAAAATTCTGGCAACACATCTGCTGCTTTTTTACCATAAATTTCACAGAATTTAGTTTTTTACAGTGTGGTGAAATTGACCATTGCTCGAAACCCAGTCATTTCAATAGGAATCCACACAATCATGACATTCTCATTAGGGCGAAAGATCTCCGAACACAGATTTCATAACAGGTTCATGTTTTTCACGCGAATTCGCCACATCTACCAAAAGAGAGCTGCTTGGTTTGACTTCTGCTAATGTGCTAAATCACCTAATTAGCCAAATATCTGCTTAATAATTGCCTAGGCAAAGTATCGGTCAACTGCTAATATATTTTATTGTACTTATAATGAAAATAAGATGTTAAACTACACGCTTCATGCTGGCACTTAATGTGGTCATATTCCTTTCCTCTTCCAGTCTAAGCCAGAGAGAGAAGTGGAGCAAACGGATCCACAGCACAGGTGAGAGATTATAGGAGTCATGGCTCGCAGTTTTAATACGGGGGGCTATTTTTAAAACACCAACCATGAGCTCCCCGTGTGAGAGCAGTCCCGGGAGACGCTACACGCCTGTTGAATTACCATATCTAACTCAGCACAACAGATAAGAACTACAATTCACACGTGGCTGCGAGAGCTGCACAGAGCAGGTAAATGACTCCTTGCGGAGGACTGAACACCTGAACAAAGTCGCTTCTGAACACAGCAGTGGGCACATTAAAGGTTAGGCCATGTGCTATGATTAGTTATGCGTGCTAAATATGTCTTTAGAGGTATTTAACCATCCCTTTTGGGAGGCGCATGTATGCAGCTGCAGCGACACTCGTTTAGCATCACAATAACAGTGACACAGTTCACTGGTTTGTGAAGAGCAGCGCTCGTATGGTGCATATCACATAACCAGGAGCTCCGTCAGCTGTGGTTTTCGACCAGAGTACAGTGTTAATTACGCTCTGCCTAAGTGAGGCTCACAGGAGATAGTTACCGTCTCCTCATCATCATCGCTGCCCTGGGCTATGGACTCCAGAATGGAGGCCTTGGAGAGCTTGCGTTTTTCCCTGTTGACCTCGAGAGTGGCAAAGTAGTTGACCGCAGCAAACTCAACAAGGGCCGAAGCCACGAAGGCAAAGCAGACGGCGATGAACCAGTCCATGGCGGTGGCGTAGGAGACTTTGGGTAGTGAGGAGCGGGCACTAATGCTTAGAGTAGTCATGGTGAGCACAGTGGTGATTCCTGAAGGTCAGAAGGGACTATGTGAACACGCTATGCTCTCAAGTACAGATATACATGCAAATATGAGAAAAAAAGCAAGAAACAGGGAGACCATGAAACAAAAGCAGAGAGCATAGGTATACAAAACTATGCCCTCTGCTTCATGGCATTGATATGTATACGTAGATTACACATTCGACCGCTACAGACATCTAGGAACGCTCAGCGTGTGGTCGTCACTCACAGTATGAATCATTGATGTCACAACATTGCGTAGCTTCTGATTGTGAAACCGCTGAGATTTAAATTCCTGAAGAAATGTGATAACCTTTCACATGTGAGAATGTGTTGGTTTGTGTTTTTCTATGTACTAACTCAATATTACAGGTTTTAACTGTGGTACTTTTTAATGTTTTTACTTTTACTATGGTAACTCGTATAGCTGACGCCTTTGTCTTGTTGTATTGTGTTAGTTTAGCAAAATCATCTGCTGAAGTCTATTGCAGATGTAGATGTAGCCTATCATGCGTCTAACTATGGTTGCGAACGCACAGTCAACTTGCTCTCGAATGTTCACGGACTGGCTTTAACCATTCCAATATGGCGGACGGCTTACGTATAGCAGCCCATAGAAACAGACACTTATAGGGTTATGAGGTAATGTTGGGTTAGCTAACGCCTCCGTCTTGTCTTTCTTCTGCTGAAGTCTATTGCAGATATAGATATCCATAGCAGACGCACAGACAACTTGCTCTCAAGTGTTTGTTTTACCGTTCCAATATGGTGGAAGGCTTACGTATAGCAGCCCATAGAAACAGCCGCTAATGAGGCATCTATGGAAGAGGGAGTTGCTCCCCGCAACTTTACGATTTATGGAATTTTCTGTACAGCATTATGGGTAATGTAGTTTTTCACCACAAATAAACATATATTTTAAAAAATACTGTCCATCAGGCATAAATCAAGTCATATTCCCGTGAGGGACGTGAAAACTAAGGCTATGTTCGTAATGGATACCAGTGTACTTCTTAGTAAAGTGTCAGTGTTGTTATTGATAACTAAAACTATTAAAATCGAAGTATAAAAAACATTTTGTTAACTAAAATAAAGCTTAAATAAAATGTAAATATTAGATTTTTAAAAAAAATTTACACTTAAAAACCTTAAATGAAAATTAAAAATGTTGCTGTGGCAACTAAACAACAAAAAACTAAAAATGAAATAAATATAAATTAAAGGTAAATATAAATATTTGGAAGTAATGAAAATTGGAAACGCACATAACATTCTTACAGTAAAATTATAATGAACATATATTCCACAATAAATGTTTAAAGGGTAGTATACTATATTATTGTCATGTGTGACGGTACTATATCCGTCATATGAGCTGATCATATTACATTTTTAATTCAGGGTCATCATTCTGGAAATAAAAACTATTTAGCTATTTTAATTCCCTTTTTGTAAAAATGCAACATTTGGCAGTACGATCAAATTATGAGTCAAGACGTAAAAAACTGAGGCTGATATTACTTCCAGTTCATTCATCATTCTAAAAATAAGTCAAGCACATTGCACTGTTGTCCAGTGTACTCTATAATACAGCACATTTTGTAATTCATCATTCTGTTATTGCATGTATGCAGAAAAACTACATACTTAGCAAAGTATGCATACTATGTATTGCAGAAACAGTAATAGTAGTATGTTATTCCATAGAATAAATATGGATAGCATGTGGTGACTGGTGCTCTTTACTGGGATGGAGGGCTAGCAGCTAATGGAAAACATTGCAATTGATATGAAACAAAATATTTTTGTTGTTAAATTTTCTATTTTACAACAGGTAGGGTCACAATGTTAAAACCTCAGTTTGCATTTCATATTGAAACACTAAAATATGACATGCACCACACTGTTCAAAAGTTTGAGTAAGTAAGTTTTAGGAAATTTTAAGAATTACATTCTTATTTATTAATTACATTAAATTGAGCAAAAGTGACAGTAAAACATTTATAATGTAGCAAAATGTTGCCTTGGCTTTTGGCTTGCTTAGTTGGGGACATTTAATATTCAATAATATTATTGATCTGCCTTACTTAAGGTGGACGTTGACGCAATTTTCTTTTAGAAACAAACTTTGTTGTATTGTTTTCATGTTATCACTGTGAAGCTGCTTTGATACAATCTGTATTGTAAAAAGCGCTATATAAATAAAGGTGACTTGACTTGACTTAACATATTTCAGATAAATGCTGTTATTTTGAACTTTCAATTCATCAAAAGATCCTGAAAAATATGTATCACAATTTCCACAAAAATATTAGCACAATTGTTTTCAACATAATAAATGTGTCTTGAGCATCAAATCAGCATATTAGAATGATTTCTGAAGGATCATGTGACACTGAAGACTGGAGTAATGATGCTGAAAATTCAGCTTTACCATCACAGGAATAAATTACATTTTAAAATACATTAAAAATAGATTTTTATTGTAATGCCATTTCACAATATTATTGTTTTTACTGTATTACTGTATTTATTATCAAATAAATGCAGCCTTGCTGAGCATAAGAGACTTCGTTTTCAGTGTAGATGTTCATTGTCTTTTTAATACTCAAAAAAATATAAACATGTTTAAAAAGACACAGTCGTACCAGCCACTGTTCGAGCCGGAACAGACTCCTTGTTGATCCAGAATGCGACTTGCGACAGGACAACCACCATAATCAAAGGGATGTACGTTTGGATGAGATGGTAGCCAAGCTTTCTCTGAAGATAGAAATGGACAACCTGGACAGAATACAGACCTAGATGGTGCCAAGAGATTAGAGGAGGACATTCAAGAAGACAAATTATGCAGCCTGTACACATCCATATGATGCTGTGATCAGGACCATTTGGCCAAACTGGTTTCCAAAACATTTAGAGAGAATTTTGGCTTTTGACTCTTAATTTCTGTCCTTAATTACAAGAAAAGACAAAGTCAGAAGATGAGAGGTAAGCTTTAGGGGCACAATCCTTTCTTTTAGGTGTCTGATCCATTTCCACAGATATGATGGGTACGTAGCAGGTGGTCCCTGCCTTTTGCCTGCCCATACATTTCTCATTACTGAGCCCCTGGTCATCCTCGGGACACGCAGTTATTTTTAAATACAGACATCATGAATTAGGCCTGATCAGTTAAGCATCTTAGATTGACTCTCAGAGGGAAAGCTGCCCGGGGATCAGCCTGACTTGTAGCTCTTAACACACACAATTAGATAAGTCATTCTCCATAGCAATAGTACAAGACATTTGACATGGTACATCTGTAATATTCTGAGAAAACCGAGCAATAACTAAAAACATACCTGTACTGAATTTATATGTTTCACTGAACAAGGTCTGGCCCAAAAGATCATACTGAAGTAGGCTTGATGATTCTGGAGGAAAATCTACAGATGCCTGAAGACCCTTCCTCCATGTGTAGACAATTTCACGATTAGTGTAAGCATCTGAAGGTATAAGAGAAAGCAGTTGAAAAATGGTGGATGGATGGCTGTGGATGGATTGATAGATGGATGGCTGCGGATAGATGGATGGATGGATGGATGGCTGTGGATGGATTGATAGATGGATGGCTGCGGATGGATGGATGGGTGGGTGGATGGATGGATGGATGGCTGGATGTGGATGGATGAATGAATGGCTGTTGATGGATGGCTGTAGATAGATGGATGGATGGATGGATGGCTGTGGATGGATGGCTGTGGATGGATGGATGCATGGATGGATGGCTGTGGATGGATAGATGGCTGTGGATGGATGGATGCATGGATGGATGGATGGTTGTGGATGGATGGATGCATGGATGGATGGATGGCTGTGGATGGATGGATGGATGGATGGGTGGGTGGATGGATGGATGGATGGCTGGATGTGGATGGATGAATGAATGGCTGTTGATGGATGGCTGTAGATAGATGGATGGATGGATGCATGGATGGATGGATGGCTGTGGATGGATGGATGGCTGTGGATGGATGGATGCATGGATGGATGGATGGTTGTGGATGGATGGATGCATGGATGGATGGATGGCTGTGGATGGATGGATGGCTGTGGATGGATGGATGCATGGATGGATGGATGGTTGTGGATGGATGGATGCATGGATGGATGGATGGCTGTGGATGGATGGATGCATGGATGGATGGCTGTGGATGGATGGATGGCTGTGGATGGATGGATGGATGGATGCATGGATGGATGGATGGTTGTGGATGGATGGATGCATGGATGGATGGATGGCTGTGGATGGATGGATGGATGGATGGGTGGGTGGATGGATGGATGGATGGCTGGATGTGGATGGATGAATGAATGGCTGTTGATGGATGGCTGTAGATAGATGGATGGATGGATGCATGGATGGATGGATGGCTGTGGATGGATGGATGGCTGTGGATGGATGGATGCATGGATGGATGGATGGTTGTGGATGGATGGATGCATGGATGGATGGATGGCTGTGGATGGATGGATGCATGGATGGATGGCTGTGGATGGATGGATGGCTGTGGATGGATGGTTGTGGATGGATGGATGCATGGATGGATGGATGGCTGTGGATGGATGGATGCATGGATGGATGGCTGTGGATGGATGGATGGCTGTGGATGGATGGATGCATGGATGGATGGATGGATGTGGATGGATGGATGCATGGATGGATGGATGGTTGTGGATGGATGGTTGTGGATGGATGGCTGCGGATAGATGGATGTGGATGGATGGATGAATGGCTGTGGATGGATGGATGGATGTGGATGGATGGATGCATGGATGGATGGATGGTTGTGGATGGATGGTTGTGGATGGATGGATGCGGATAGATGGATGTGGATGGATGGATGAATGGCTGTGGATGGATGGATGGATGCATGGATGGATGGATGGTTGTGGATGGATGGTTGTGGATGGATGGCTGCGGATAGATGGATGTGGATGGATGGATGAATGGCTGTGGATGGATGGATGGATAGATGTGAATGGATGAATGAATGGATGTGGATGGATGGCTGTGGATGGATGGATGGATAGATGTGAATGGATGAATGAATGGATGAATGGATGGATGGCTGTGGATGGATGGATGGATAGATGTGAATGGATGAATGAATGGATGAATGGATGGATGGCTGTGGATGAATGGATGAATGGCTGTAGATAGATGGATGCTCTGGATGGATGGATGGATGGCTGTGGATGGATAGATGGATGGATAGAGAGAGATAGATCTTACAGCTTCCAAACAGGAGAGGACATGTGTGCCCATCCATAGGAAAGTCCATCAACACCATTGGACATTCTGCACTTACAGTTAGCCTAAAATATAGAGAAAACGGGTATTTATGAGGTGACCCAAATGATACAAGATCTTAAATGCGCAGCAAAGGAACATCATTAACGTTTGTATTGTTCAAAGGGAAACTAGACAATTTTTCAATGGTTCCCTATCAAGTGTTATTCAGTACTCAGCTCATCCGGTTGTTTTACCTCATGGTGTAAAAGACTGTTCCATTTTGCATGATCCGGAACAGCTTGTTAGGAGTCGTCGTGTTATGTGCGTGTGATCTCCTTGCATTGCGAAAAAATGTGTCAGGTGTCCAGATCTTGTCCACCATGCGGTTGTTCAAAGGCAATATTTCAATGGGCCCCTTAAAGGCTAACCTCTCATCAACCCACATTTGGCGGAAAAACATATCCATGGTGTACTCCTGAGAGAGAACAATTTATTTCTGTGAATCATGTTCTGATTTCATTACAACCAATATGAATTCATAATTTGAGTTCTCTATGCATATCGTGGAAGATGCTTGACATACTGATATTAGTATGAACAGACATTTGCACCGTCAGAGACTAAGTTCAGCTTATTATCTACTTAAGCCACAGGACCGGAAGCACTATAACTAAGTTTTGCCAGTGATGTGGAGTTTGTACATAAATAAAACAATACAATAAAGTTTAGGCTGTATTTTCTTACCATATTAACATCAGATACTGGTCCAAAACTTGTAACAAATATGTCTGTTTTGACCTCAGTTACAGAGACTGTAAAGTTAATCATGTTACACATACATGCAAAAAAAGTGACTCGTCATAATATTATTACAGACTTCATTGAAATACATAATGTAGCAAACGTCATAGTATAGAAAATCTTAATATTACATTATTTCAATGCTGTGAGGCCTATGCTTACCCCCAGATCCTGGCCTCAGTCGATTGTCATAACCTTCAAGAAGTCCATCTAGGATCCGCGTTATGTTTTCTGAATTTATCTTTTGCTTACCTATTACATTTGCAACACTAAACGGAAATAAAACCCCCATCTTGATTAGTCCTTTCAGTGAATTTAGACCTTAAATTAAATAAAGCATTACATAAAACTCATTTAAAGTAAGTATACTTTGCTTAATCCATTAACTTACCTTGTGAGGCATAACAAGACCAAAAGAAAAGCCATTTTAGTGGCAAAAAATAAATAAATAAATTCACCTGTCAATATTTAAAAGTCATAATGTACTGTATAATGCACTACAGTGAACTGAAGCACTGTCTTGTATGTATGACTGGCAGGAAATGGAGGGCTGAATGTGAAGTAAAAAGCTTTGAGGATAATCAAATTAAGGGATCAGGAAAATCCACTTGCTTTTTTAAGTAACAGGTTAAAGAGTAGGTTAGTTCAACTAGCAAAAAAAGACATCAACTAGCAAACTTCTTGCTAGATTTTGAGCTTCACTAAACATTGCAGTGAAGTTGCCCTGACTTTCCCAAACCACGGAAAAAAATGAATTTTTTTCTGGTTTTGAAACTGCCGAGATTTAAATTGCTGAAGAAATGGGATAACCTTTCACATGTGAGAATGTGTTTGTTTGTGTTTTTATACGTATTAACTCAATATTACAGGTTTTTAAACTATTAACCTTTTAATGTCGTATAGCTGACGCCTTCGTCTAGTTTTAATGTGTTAGTTTAGCGTTAGTATAGGCTATATATATTCATACGTCTAACTATACTTGCAGACGCACAGACGACTCGCACTCATGTTCACGGACTTTGACCGTTCCAATATGGCGGATGGCTTCGTATAGCCGCTAATGAGGCATCTATGTCTATGACCAGGGCAAAATGAAGTGTTATAAATGCACGATTTAAATGAAGTTATAAATGATAAACAATAAAGTAATTTCGACTCAAAATACATAGCCGGTGTATTTAAACACATACACACCAAAAAAATAAAGATTATTTTTCGACAATGATCGACTGGCTGACTGTACATAGTTCCTACTTAGACAAAGCTTTCCAAACTAACTTTTGTTTACCTGCTCTCCAATACACTAGATGGCCCACATGATCCGTCATGCCACAGCATTCCGCTGCAGAAGAAGACACTGCGAGATATTGCCAGAATGTATGAGAAATATATCCAGTTTCTACACTGTAGCAATAGCTGTTATTGCAGCTAATGTGCGTTTGTAGGATCTCAAGCAGCCGCACTGATGAGAGGCCTGTGAAACGAGCAGTATGTCAGTGCATTTTGAGGAGAGGAGTGGTGTGATCCCGTGTAAAACAGCATGGGGCTCATGGTATCAGACTATGGAAGAGGTTTTCATAGAAGTGAATGTTCCTCTTGGTACTTCAGCCAAAGAGATCAAGTGTAACATCGGGAGCAAACAGATAGAGCTTCGCGTGAAAGACCAACAGATCTTCAAGGTATGATGAGCATCGAGGAGTAAATTCAATCTTTACTAAGTGTTAAGATTAAGATATTTTCAATATAGAGACCAGTTAGTAACTTTTGTGCAGACAGTATACATTTGCAGTGCCTGTTCATAAATCTCAAATTCTACTAATTATCCAGATTTGCACATTATTGCTCAGCTATAAATGTAATGGATTTAGTGGAATGATCTGTTGCTATACTATTAATTTATTTTATTACACATTTTATGTAAGCATGGGCCCAAAAAAACTTTATTACGCGTCTTTTTTCTTATCAAATAAATATTTTATATATGTGATTTGAGGGCAATACATATTATTACATAAATATTGGTTAACACTTTAGTTTAGGGTCCAAAAGTTGAGGCAAAAGTTGTAGTTCATAGTGAGAATTAGACCCTAATCTAAAGTGTGGTCAAATATTGTAATAACAAGTTTCATAGAATTTCCAAAGATGTTTTTTATAGGAATATTGCAAATGTAAATCACACTTATTAATGTCAGATGTTTTAATAACGAAGTATAGGAGGTGTTGATGGTCAAACAGCCAAATGGTTTCTCTGGGAGAGATTCAAATCATTTAAAAGATATATATCCAGTAATTGCAAACATTTGGAAAGGCATTGAAAAGTATTGGAAATTCATTGGTCAGAATATGTGAGAGCCCTGAGCCCTGCCATAGGCAACTTGAGTAGAATTGCCGCAAATACCCCCAATCGGTCCTTTATAGTTGTTTGTAAACTGTATGACTAGAAGGAATATTTTGTTGTTAGGCGACTTCCTGTCATGTAAACACAATGCATTATCACATTTCAGCCTGGATAAGTGGCGTTAGTGTAATTACTGTCATGCGCCTCTATTGTTTTGCTGTAATGTGGCATAGGCATGTGAAACGTCCCACTGAGGTACATGTTGCTAGTGATGCTAATGGTAACTGTCAGCTACTTCTACATTTTTAATTGTTTTTTGTCGTCTTGTAGGGGAAGTTGTTTGGATCTACAGTCGGCGATGAAGCAACATGGGCGTTAGGTAAGACTAAAATCCATTTACATATTTATGTTAGAGTAAATAGTGCATGTATCCTGCTTCAACTTCAAAAATATATCTCTGGAAAAACGTTGTCTTCGTTGTGCCATGCAGAGGACAAAAAATTGATCCAAATAGTTCTCATGAAGACGAACCGAGAGGCTGGGAACTGCTGGCAGTCTCTTTTGGAGGGAGAGTATGAGGCGGACCCATGGGTGCAGGATCAGATGCAGAGGAAGCTCACACTGGAGAGGTTCCAGAGAGAGGTGCGGAAATATTTCACTGCACCCTGCTGGACTCCCACTTCTTTCAGATGTACCTGAAGGTCTTATGAACAACCTCCTGAATTAAAAAGAACTAAAAATATTTGCCAAATTACATTTCAAAAGTTTGGGGTCAGCAAGATTTTTGAAGACATTTGTGAAAGAAGTCTCTTAGGGGCCATTACACGACACCGTTTTTAAGTAAAAACGAATCTCTTGTAGCTTTCTAAATGTCTTTATAACTGAACAGTACTGTATCCGTTATTTATACCTTCTTTCCCCATCCTGTTTCAAACAGAACCCTGGATTTGACTTCAGCGGGGCAGAGATCTCCGGGAACTTTCAGGGTGGTGGACCAGATTTCTCCAGCTTGCAAAAATAAAAGGACTACTTTCATTTATGTAATGGTGTAGTCTTACCAAATTGCACCAGTTTATTTCCAATGAGAACATTTTTCTCATTTCGTACTTTGGTTTTAAATATATTGCAATGCTATCTGGCTACTGAGATAAAGCCATAATCTAATCACAAGCAGCCTTTGAGTCAAGTCTTTATGGTGGTTTTAATTTACCAATGCCATGGTTTATTTTGTAATTGCCACCACAGTGGTTTTAGAAGACTATTGGCTCAACCGTTTTTGAATTTCAATAAAGTTATTCAAGCACTTATTAAATGGCTTTTCTCAAACACCACAAACAAGCATGTTTCACTTTTCAATAGAGTTTTATTGAAAGGTTCAACTACATCTTGCAAAACGCTGCTCTCAACTTCCAGATTACAGCCAAAACAAAAAGAGCCATTTGCATTCAATTCAATCCATTTCAACAGTTTTATTTGTACCACTCATCTTTTTGTTTGGAGTTGAATTTATACCAGGTATAAAACAAATGGTCATGTTACATAAATTTGTAGTAATAACCAAATGTAAAATAAGCTTCAGCCTGGTTAGTTAGTAATTAGCTATTTTTTTTTCCTATTAGAGGCGTTAAATCAAGTTAAAACCTGCATTTCCATCGCCATCCAGATTTCTTCATGCCACATTAGAAAGCAGAATGCCAAAATAAACAAAAAGAAAACAAAAAAACCATCTCATTTTCATCACCTTGGGTAGGAGTGTGCATTACAACAGCTGACAACCTAGGGTGGGAGTTAAGGGTTTTGGGCCTGATCTCTTGCTTCTGTTGTTGTCTTGAATCTCAAAACCCTTCTCCCTCCTCTTCCACACAGTGGACTGAGGACCTAGGCGGTTCTATACTTCATTGATTTAAACAACCAGCGCTTCTTGCGCCGATTCAAATGAACATGTGCAAGCCTTACCAGTGAAACCCATCTGATAAACTTGCTCAAACCCACCCTTGACTAGTAATCAAGATTGACCCAGTGTGGATGTTAAATAAATACAATCACGGCAGGTGTCATAGAGGACATAAAGACTGAGGAAGGAATTAAAGTTAGCAGAAATGAAGCACTTTAAAGAAATTAGTGTTGGGTGTCCATAGCATAGATTAAAGTATTAAAACCAATCACACAGTTTTCTATAGGACTGAATTAAGTTGTTCAGTCATGGGCACTCAACACTAACAGTCTTAATAAGCAGATTCAGGAATCGTGGGTAGATGTGCAATCTTGTAGTAACTATGCTTCAGTTGTCTGGCGGTTCTACCCGAAATCATCCATCGCAGTCTCTGGCCATTTGGTTTCAGGCACTTGGTGGTGGCGTATTCAGCCAGGCATTTAGCAACAAGCTCCCTCATGCAAACCAGGTCTCCAGCTTTAACCTGTAATGCAAAATACAAATGAATTATTACTTCGTAATGTTTAATCGAAATGTCAAATTCTCTTTGCCAATGTATGCACGACTTCTCCAATCTTTTAGTCCAGTTTAAATCGTTGGCCTCCACTTTTGAGGGCAACACCCACATATCAACATCCAATCAACAATCGATGCATAGAACCAGGAATAGGACATTTTGGGGGGAAAGAAGTGCTGCATTTTATCATTTAAACATGTAACTTTTCATGAAAAATTCTATAATCCAAGATTCCCGCCACGTCATATGCAAATTAGATGGGAAAATATAATCCCTACATAGACTTTCTGTAAATTAGAGAAATATTAAGGATGACCCAAAGTTGATCTTTTATCACTTTTAAGATATAGCCTTTTGAAATTAAGATCTCAAAATCGAACGTTTTAGGAAAAAACCTCTGGTGCCTAAAGAGTTAATACTGTCAAATACACACAAGGTTTACATAAACACAGTTGGTTAGTTTCTAAAGTGAAAGTAAAGATTTGAGAGGAAATCAGGTAGCCTTATAGTAAACAAATTTTAATTCTGTCATTTACTCAAATACAGGTTTGGAACAACATTAATTTCTTTCAATGCTGAACACAAAAGATGATATTTTGAAGAATGTGGGCAAGCAGTTGTTGGTCCCCACTGACTTCCATAGTAGGAAAAAAATATACTAATTTATTACGGCTATGGAAGTCAATGGGGACCAGCAACTTTACCAGCAAGTAAAGCAACTTGCCCACATTCTTCCAAATAACTTTTACTTTCAACAGAAGAAAGAAACATTCAGGTTTCAAAAACAATGAGTAAATAACAATTTTCATTTTTAGTGGAACTATCCATTTAATGTTAATAAAACAAAACACAAGGAGAAAAATCACTCACTGCTCTTGACTGAGAACTTTAAAAATAGCATTAATAAGAATCAATGTATAATTTATACAGTGAGTGAAGTCTGTAGCGTTTTATTTTTATATTAGTTCATTTAGTTTCTTTCTCCAATGCTACTGTTAAAGGGATACTCTACCGTTTTTTTTTCATATTAAACCATGTTATTCCCTTGACTAAGACGAGTTGATACATGCCTCTCTCGTCTCTGTGCGTGCACTCAATCGCTCTGGCGCGTGAGACACTTTGATAGCACTTAGCTTAGCCCAGTAGAGGGCCAAGTTGAAATACCCCGGAGAGGGAGAGAGGATTTTTCAGGAGTGATATTACTGCGCTGAGTCCATAGATATATATGCGCCGAGTCGAAGTGCTCCCAAGCACTTGCTGTGGTCTTCCGCCATACATTATAGTTATCCATTTTACACTCTTAGAAAAGCGCAACGTTTTATTTTGTGTCACCATTCTTGGTCGAGTTACACTACTCGTGTAACTATTTAAATGGGGAAAACGTTGAGGTGTTTGGTCGCTTCTCTGCTTGAATCCTAATGAATGAACTGGGCTAAGTGCTAACAAAGTTTCGCCGCAAGACAGAGCGATTTAGTGCACGCACTGAGACGAGAGGTATGCATCAACTCGTCTTAGTTAAGGGAATAACAGTTTAATATGAAAAAACGGTAGAGTATCCCTTAAAGTCCCTGTAAAGGTAATTCTTAAATTTTTTTAATTATCTAAACATTATAAATGTTAGAAATGTATTGCTAAAACATTACAAAGACTGAACCACGAAGTACTGAATTGTGGAGTTAGACCGGTAAACAGTTTTTCACCATTGCTATTTTCCGGATTTCTTGGGCGGGGCTAAAACGGGGGCTCGATGACGCACTGGAGCCCCTGAGCTCCTGGACACGCCCCTACTTGATGACACACTGAGGCCACTGAGGCTGGCCCCTCCCCTAACGAGAACACTCGCATCAGTTCGCCGCTCAATCGCGAGTGACTGTCAGTACTATTAGTTACTACAGCCTACAGTTTGCTAGCTAGCTAGGCCTTCGTCACGGAAATGCGTAGGCTACTACCTGGACGCGATCATGTACAAAACAGATCAGTGTCTAGGGCTGTCGCGGTTATGGAATTTCCCTTGCGGTAATGTTGAGTGGCTCAATAGCTCGACATTACCACCATTTATTTATTTAATTTATATGTATTTGTTGCTATATAAATAAAGTTTACGATGTTGACAAAAACGAGGACATTCTCAGTATCCAATGTAACCGAAACTAAACCGCGTCTATATGCGCATTGAAAGGCTTTCACTCAGCGCGCATATTGTTATGACAACGGACTTTGAGTGAGTCACAGGGTGAGTCATTAAAGCGTTCATTCAACGAACACATTCAAAAAAGCTGATTCATTAAAAGAGATGTAATGAAACAAGGTGTTATTTAGTTCCACTTTTCAAGGCTCAGCTGAGCAGCAATGTGTCGCATGGGTAACGCTGAAGCTGATGCTTCACTTAAATTAGAGACCAATATGGCATTGATTCAATGCGTGACTTGCTGATTTTATTTCCCCGCGGCTTCCTCGCGCTGCTGCTGACGCGCATTTATGGGAAATACCCGTGACGTGAACGTTAAAAGGATGATACGACAAATATTTCGCTTTCCTTTGACACGGCAACCTTTCCACGACTTCAAAGACAGACGCAGGTAATCGCACGCGCTCTGCCGATCTCTCTCATTCACGGTCTGTGTTAAGCATCACATCACCAAGATAAAAAGTCTTTTCATCATTATGAACTTGTTCAACATTCAATACACATGCATGAAGTTCAAAACAAGAAGGGTATAGCCTTATAAAAAAAAAAGTGAATATCGCGGTTGTTGCGGTTACGTGTAATCCTCTGCGGTTGACTTGTCAGAAGTGCGGTACTACAATATTGCGGTTATCGCGGCAGCCCTATCAGTGTCTTTATTTAAATTTCCGAAAAACGATCACATCAAGAAGAGGTGGATTCATTTTGTGAAGAGTCAACCTTGATGGAGAGCTGAGGATCACCGCCAACACCCGCCTCTGTAGTGATCATTTTACACAGGATCGTTTTATAAACTTTCGTCAGAGACAACTGGGATTCACTGATAATCCGCTGTTACTGGCGAATGGGGCCGAACCGACCATCTCCCGTCCCGCGGACAACTGGTGCCATCATCGGCAGTGCGTGCCCACCAATGAGTGCAAGTTGCCTTGTGTGCTTATGTTATAAGCATAGCAGGTAGTCCACAGCAACTCTACTAAATTCTGCAACCCTCTAACGTGATTTTTTTTGTTTGTATGCATCAATATGATTCCCGGAGTGGACGTGGTTTCAGCGCAGCCAGCGGACACGCCCCCAGCGTTTGAGAGACTACCGCTCATTTTTTCAAGATTTTGATAGCTTATTTTATGTACTTGCTTTTTTATCATTCAAATTTGGCTGGGTGGCTAATAACACATTTTTCTGTGGTGTGACAAACTCAGAACACATACTTAATTTTGACTTTACAGGGACTTTAAATACACCTACTGTAGCTGTAAAAAATAAAGCACTGTTTATTTCATTTGTATGTTGTGTATATGTAATGCATCTTTGTTTTTAATTATTTTGTTATTTAAAAAAAAGTAACAAAAAAGATTTTTATCTTTGTCACTTTGGCCTAAATAACTTTGTTTTTTTTGTTACCTTGTAAGGCTTTGGTTTTAAAATAGGGACTTTAGTTTCACTGTAATGCTCAGTCACTTGCAAAATAGTAAAAACCAACATCAAAAAGAATCGTGAATCTAGAAAAAAAAAAAAACTTGAGATGATATTTTTGCCATATCGCCCACCCCTAATGATCAGGTTATTTTACATATGCATCTGCTTACATAATGCCATCGATATTTTCGATCAGGAGATTCAGTAATCTTTCAGAAGATGTGTAATAGCGCCCTCAACCGTTAACAGTGAAAACACGGAAAGCCGGAAGATTCCATCAATGGCGGGGAAAGTTAAGCAGCAGCCATTTGTGGAAATCAGTACATCTGCTTGAATCCAAATAAAGGAAACTCACAGACAAACGCTCCTGTAGACCATCTAGAGCCTCTTTCAGAGCCGGAACTGGCTCACACTCGTGCTGATCCTCGATCTCCAGGGCCAGAAGGGACAAAGCAAGCAGTGAAGGCTGTAGAAACAGAATTAGTCAAACTCCAGACATACTTTGTTTAGAAATTAAACTGTAGAATGGTCCAAACAGCTTACCTTTATTTTAGTGAAAATAAAGGAGCAATGGCAAGCTTTCAACCGAGCCTCAAGCCTCTCAATGTTCAGAATCCTCTTACTGAAAAGATACATTGAAACATTATTTCAGTAGGCCAACGACAATTTAAAACAATTTATGCTTATTTTCAAGAAACACTCATTCAAACATGTGGGTAATGACTGTCAGAAAGACTTTTTCCTTTAAGAAATTAATACTTTATTCAGCAAGGATGCATTAAATTGATCAAAAGTGACAGAGTAAAGACATTCATAAGGTTACAAAAGATTCATTTCAAATAAATGCTCTTTTTAACCTATTCAAAGAAACCTTAAAAAAAACATCAAGGTTTCCACAGAAATTAAGCAGCACAACCGTTTTTCAACATTGATAATAAAGAAATGCTTTGAGCAGTAATGATCACAGGAATAAATTACACTTTGAAATGTATTAGAATAGAAAACACTTTAAACTGTAATATTCCACAATACTTACCAACTTTTGAACTACATTATATACACACACACAAAGTCGAGCCGCTCACCTTTCTGCGTCCATCTTCTCTTGAATGTGAGAGTGAAAGAATCTGAGGAAGTGAAGGGCAGTTGGAGCCTTGACCTTCCAGTACAGCTTTTCCAGAACAATCTTCTCCATCCTCATCATGTCATGGACCGTAAAGCGATTCTGACTGATCCTGATGAGGTCACTGGCCAAAGGAATATTCCTCTCTTCTTCTGAAGTCTTCACAGCGATGTAGAAGCAGCAGAGACCCACACAGGACAGATGCTTGGGCTGAATCTGAAGAAAAGACAGGGGCCTACAGATAAAACCTCTTTGAATCATATTCAGAAGCTCAAATACTGAGATGATTAGGCCCATTGGTATAATAAACATTTCAATTTGTGCAAAAACACACCTTCACCACAGCCAGGAATCGATCTAGAAGATTCACAGCAAGGGAGAACGTATCCCCACTAAAGCCAAAGAATCGTGTCAAGGAGAGAAGCTCTCGCACTTGACAGTCTCGAAGCTTGACAGTCATTCTCAGACCATTATCCTGAGCAGACTCGATAACTCGGAGTCCACTGAGTTTGGGCTGGTATCTGGCTTCTTGGTCCAGAAGAGCTTTGAGCTGGACTGCAAAAGGCAAAGCCGCTGCTCCGGTAACATTGTCAATCATCTGAAATGATAACACAAGTTTAGAATTAAATTATAAACGCTAAACTAAAGCACTTTTTAAGATAACAGCAAAAATAAGTTCTACATTGTGGATAATTCAGCCATGTACAAATGTGGCATGTTGTTGAATGCTTCTATTAGACGGTTTTCCATACAGACAATTTAATGTGGGATCCAAATACAAGCTGAAAACATCAGACCTCTGCACTACTAGTAAGATAACGTAAATATGAATCATACGTAGGATAAATTATGAATCACCTCCTAGTACTCAAGTGTTCCCAAAATATCTGATTTCAGAATATTAAAATAAAGTCTTACACCTGTTTTTAAGGACATCAAATGATACCATTGTAACAATGCAAGTTAAAGGGTTAGTTCACTCAAATTAAAATTCTGTCATTAATCACTCACCCTTCAAGTTGTTCCAAACCAGTAAAACTTTCGTTTATCTTCAGAACACAAATGAAGATATTTTTAATAAAATCTGAGCGCTTTCTGTCCCTCCATTGACAGCTACGCAACTACACTTTGACACCTCAAAAAAAAGTTCATAAAGAGATCGTAAAACTAATCCAATCCATGAATCGAGCGGTATAGTCAAATTTCTGAAGAGTATCGATCGCTTTATATGATGAACAGATTGAATTTAGGCTTTTTATTCACAAACATTGATCTGCAAACAAACAAAAGCTCAACCGAACATTCCTAATGCGTAAACCTCATTGGCTCTTGCTGAAGCTCGTGTTGGTAACACGAGAATGAACCTCATTGGTTCTTAAACGTTAACATAAAGCGATCGAGTCTCTTCAGAAAATTAACTAAACCTTTCAAATGGATTAGTTTTACACTCTCTTTATGAACTTTTTGAAGCGTCAAAGTGGTAGTAGTTGCGTAGCTGTCAATGGTGGGACAGAAATCTCTCAGATTTCGTTAAATACCTTCATTCGAGTTCCTAAGATGAACAAAAGTCTTACGGGTTTGGAATGACATGAGAGAGTAATTAAAGACAGTTTTCAGACAGAACTATCGCTTTAAGCTAAACAAGTGTTGTGTTCATCTTGAGCGCTTTGAGAGAGGGTCTAAATACATGTCTGGGCATGTCCAGACTCATGAAACTACAAAACACTTCAATATCCAAGCGTTGACAATGTACTCAACGCAAAAGTGCTTATGTTTTACAACGTTGTCTTTGTTTTCTGCGTAACTCAATGGTGTAAGTCAGAGCTCGAGACTAACAGGCTCACTCGTGCGCGAGGGCCGCTGGTCATGTCGGGGCATGTCCTAACCAAACAGTCTATGCTACTAACCAGCGAGTCCACGATGTTTGTGCTACGTTTAAGCCGTTCAACTTCATCTGGTTTTGTTTCAATCGACTTAATGTTAAGCTATATATATATATATATATATATATATTCACGTTAACAATTTAGCTTCCATTTTCAAGCCATAACTTATATTTAACCTTTAGCATTCGAACATAGAGAAGCTTCTGTTGTTTTACGGTGGTGGAGAACATTTGTAGGCCTGATAACCCATCAGTTTAAAAGAAACATCTAACGTTAGAGCTTGAAAAAACATCGTAATGTAATAAGTACACTGCGCTTTTATTGATAAAATGCGAATTATTAATAATAAATTGATATATTCCTTACCTTTTGTAGACTTGATGATCTGTTTAAAAACAAATATATATAAATCTTTGATTTTTATGAAATAAAGCTATTTAAAAATAAAAGTTCAAAGTAGGTAAGTTTAAAGCAAGATAACTTCTGCGCCTGCACACCCCAACCCTTGGCGTCAGGCAATGACGCGCAGGCTTCTCCCATATTATATACTCTGAGAAAGTCCATGTCCAAACATAGGATCACCTTATTGGGCAGTGCTGACACAGAGCTCCGGCTTTCTAAATGCCTATTGGTTCGGGTTTGTCTGTATGCTTTGACCACGCCCCCATCAGGCAGACCGAGGCGGGGTTTAGTCGATTCCCAGTACTGTGAAAGGGATAGTTCCTATAGTATAAAAAATTAAAATATTGTCATCACATACTAACCTTTTTTCCAAATCTGTATGAGTTTCTTTCTTCTGTTGAACACAAAAGAAGATATTTTGAAGAATATTGGTAATCAAACAGTTGACTGCACCCATTGACTACAATATGGATTTGTTTCCCCCTACTATGGCAGTCAATGGCTGCCTTCAACTGTCTGGTTACCAATATTCTTCAAAATATGTTCTTTTGTGCTCAACAGAAGAAAGAAAATCTTACAGATTTGGGAAAACTTGAGGGTGAGTAAGTGATGACAAAATTTTTATTTTTGGGTGAACTATCCCATGAAGTCAAGCATATTGAGATCCTGTGATATAAGCTTTAAAAACACAAAAGTAAAAGCGTTAGGAAACAGAAACAGACAAAAAAGTATTTAAAGTATATTAAATCACCACCATATGTGAAACTAAAATCCCCACTGTAACTGCCCGAAAACCCCCTCAAAGCATCAGTTAACCTCACATGAGCACAATATTTATTATTCAATAAATAAAAAAATGAATAAAAAAATAAAAATAAAAACACATTAAGAAAAAGAATACAAAATTAAATTAAATAATGATTTCATCAAATAAATAGGCTATATAAAAGCCTACATATATCCATTAACTCAAATATAATCATTATGGGAGTGAACATTATGAATAATATTAAACAAAATCAAAACAAAATTGTCTTTTCATTGCCTCTTTCTATTTCTATTGTCTTTGGGAAGCTTTTCACATTCTAGAAGGTTCTAGAAGGTTCCAGGCCAGGGTTACAACAACAACAACAACAACAACAACAGTTGGCCAAAACAACCAAACATCTGAACATAAGCACTGTGACTGTGACTCAAAATGGTCAAGCAAACAATCAAATACAAAAATACTAGATAATAGAAATACAAGTTACATGCACATAGTCTTCATTTACAAACACATGGTCCAAATTCACAGACGACATATTCATATTCTAAGATAAGTCAGCTGAAAAGAAAAAAAAAATTTGTGAAATATTTATAAGGTGTTAAGAAATCAGAATAAAGAAATAAGGCCTGTATTGATATTATATATATATATATATCAAATAAATGTGCTAGCTTGGGCTGCTTAATGTTTCAGTACCAAAAGATGGCGCCAAACATAACTACAAAAAACCTTCACACCAAAAGCCAAGGATGAAATCGACATTTTCCGTTCAAAGAGCATTTATTTGCATCATTCAAGCATGCTAAGATCTTTTTAAAGCATTTGTTATAAACACGGATAATCCGACAGCCTTTTCCCCTAACCCTCCTCACAGCTATTTCTAGAATTAGACGACATGACAATCTGACAGCTCTGATGCAGCTGCCTTTCAGACAGCACTCGATTTATTCCAAGACGCTCCTAAAGAGAGATCCCCCAGAGCCAAGGGTTATAGCCTTTTCACAAGCTTTCCATAGAGATCCTTTTAACCCACTGCCCAGTTACAAAACTGAGCTCAAGGATGAGGGGTTTGTGTGTGGAGGTCTAGCTTTACCCCAGTTAATGAGCTGTGCAGAAACAGCATGGGAGGCCATTTTGCCTTCAGTCCTTCACTTGACTGGATGTTTGAATGTATAAATTGACATTTTCATGCATATATACGTGCATGGACAACTTGCAATAAATGGCTCGTTAAACAGGCATAATTATAGCTTCTAATTAAGGATCCTATTGTATATTCTGCACTTGGCTCAGTGTACAATATCCTGATCAATATGCTTATCGGATGCAGGGCTGATTTGAGAATGCTTAATTATTTCCTACTGATTGAATATTCAGATTTTTAAATAATCTTCTATTATAAAATGGGGCGGCACACTTTAAGCCCCCTGTTGCCTTGTTTGGGTGCAAAGCAAGCATCCTCAAAGCCACAGCTTGAACAGGAGACCAGACACGAATCCTGCTGTTTGGAGCACATGGCTCATTATTGAGATTCATCTGCAACCCTCTTTTTGCTGGAAAGCTTGGCAAAATGACATGAAGACTCCAGGCCATGCTGAACTGCAAATGCTTGACTTGAACATGGCTGATCTGAACTGACAGTGCACATATAGCGAGGGAAGTTAAGCAGGTGATCCTGGCCTTCCCAGCTGACAGAAACATCCTCAGAACTAACATTCCGGCCAGGTTTTCTCAAAGTTATATGAACAAAAATTATTCCAGTATAACGTTAATAGAATGGTCATTCAAAGTTAGTAATGTTCTCAAAATGTTAGCACAAAACATGATTTATATATTGTTCCTGGAACTTTTTTAGCCTAGCCTATACTTGTTTCAGAATCAATGTTCAGAGAACATTCAAAAACGTTTACATCACATAATGCTTAATTAATGGAATGTGTTTTCGTTGTCTTGGACTTTTAGTTTGTTACTTTTAGGGGCCGTTTACACGACACCCAACTAAAAGCGTAAAACTTTTTATGCGTTTTGGCCGTTAATTTACACGACAATGGCGTTGAAAACGGGCCTAAAACTTTTGAAAACGGGTTGCAAAGTGCAAGTTTTTGAAAACGATAAAAAATTTTAAAAAAAATCTGTGAATATGCCTAATTGATCACCCAGCAATCAGAGCTTTTTTTTTTCAGCAGTCAGATAATTCGTTCAATGACGTAACTGAAGCCGGCGCTACTTGTGTCTTTTTATATTATTCTTATTTCCAGGGTAGGCCTATTACATCAAGCAGAAATACATTAAATAGCCTAGTGTACATTACAAAAAAAAATCTATTTCATGTGTCTCGTATTGCAACGAGGAATTGCTCTCCTTTGTTTCAAAGTAGCCTAACTGGCGCCATTTTGCGTTTTATAGTCAACATTTTAAATACTGCACATTTATCCTAACATTCAGGGTCAGTAAGCTTTTTTTTTTTTTAAAGGTGCATTAAATTGATTGAAAATGTCAGTAAAGACATTTTCATTGTTACAAAAGTTTTCTATTTCCGTTCCTTTGAAATTTCTATTTATAAAATAATGCTGACAAAATGCACAATTTTCACAAATTTATTAAGCAGCACAACTGTTTGCAACATTAATAACCAAAGAGGAAAATATCCCTTATCATCCTTGCCACTCAAATCAGGTTTGACACTCTAAAGAGCCCTTCATAAATGCCCCAATTTCTTTGTGAGACACTTGGCTTTATGGCATTTAGAATATGGCATCAAACTGTGAAGGATTTCCAAACATTTTCCGCTGTTGTTGTTACCATCCTGCAGCCGGAACTGAACAGCACTCCAAAAGGGTGACAGGCCCCCCCAGTGGAGTCATAGAGGCCTGCTCTGATCCGCACAGCAGGCAGTGCCAGCCATTCGCCAAGTGAAGGTCTGCTGTGTCAGCCTCAATCTGTCTCTGTGTCCTCGGCCGTGCCAACACACTGTCTGCCAGGTGCCATAATGCTACAGTACTGGAGCACACTTATTCAGACCCCTCTCTCCAGGCTTCAGAGGCAAACGGGAGCAAATAATAAGACTCACAAAGATTCACATGTCAATAGAAAGAGAGAGAGAGAGAGAGAGTGACACAAATTGGCTCATATACAGTACATAAACAGAGACTAATACAGTTGGGCTCAGACAGGGAGGATTGTTGTCTTTTTTTGAAGCTGTGCACAGGAAGCATTGTTTCATAGCCTACTGATCAAAAGTTTGAAATAATCGTGATTTATTATTTTATGTTTTATAAAGAGGTCTCTTATGCTCACCAAGGCAGCAGTAATATTGTTAAATATCATTACAATTTAAAATAACTGTTTTTCTAATATATTTTAAAATGTAATTTATTTCTGTGATGCAAAGCTGAAATTTCAGTGTCACATGATCCTCCAGAAATCATTCTAATATGATGATTTGATACTCAAGAAACATTTCTTCTTATTATCAATGTTGAAAACGGTTGTGCTGCTTCATATTTTTTGTGGGAACTGTGATACATATTTTTTTCCCGGATTCTATGATGAATTGAAAGTTGACTGAACAGCATTTATTTGAAATAGACATCTTTTGTAACATTATACATGTTTTTGCTGTCATTTTTAATTAATTTAATGTTTCATTGCTCATGCTGAATATCATGCTTTTTTTTCATCCCAAACTTCTGATTGGTATCACGGTTTACACATGAGCAGCACAACTGTTTTCAACATTGATTATAATCAGAAATGTGTTTTGAGCATCAAATCAGCATATTAGCATGATTTCTGAAGGATCATGTGACACTGAAGACTGGAGTAATGATGCTGAGAATTCAGCTTTACCGTCACAGGAATAAATTACATTTGAAAATGCATTGAAATAGAAAACCCTTCTTTTAAATTGCGATAGTATTTCAATACATAGTACTGTTTTTACTGTATTTTTGAGCAAATAAACGCAGCCTTGGTAATCATAAGAGACTTCTTTAAAACTTATAATCGTAAAACTATATATGTTATATACACACAAGTATGTGTATATGATCTGAAAATATATACATCTTTTATCTTATGCTCCTGCTTCAGCAGTTCTGATGGCACAGTGTGTGTTGACTGGATTTGCTGCTCAATTTAAAGGGAAAGTTCACCCAAAATATTGTAATTTATCACAAATCATATGGGTTTTGAAAGACATGAGTATGAATAAGTGATGACAGCATGTTCATATTTGGGATATTCAATTAAGACTGTGAAATATCAGTATGAATAACTAATGCTCGAACAAACATGATTTACTCAGCAGTTTTAAACCTTTCAACCTCAAAAGCAAATGTAGCATAAAATAAAGCCTGAGTCAGGAGTGTTCGACCATTTCAAGGCCAAGAACTCCTTGGTGCATTGAGAGATGAATCAGGAACGTCCTGTTTGTAAAACTGACCGTTACATTTTAAATGGCCTATAAAACGCGTATAATGTCATCTTCGTGCATTTACATAGTTTATGATGCTGGCATTATATAATCGCGGACAGGATTTTATCTTTGGTGGAAGTTAACTTAATATTGTGTTTTTGTTTAAAGCCTAATATTTTTTTTTTATCAAACAGTACCACCCTGAGAATAATGCAGTTTAAAAATGATTGTGTGTGCAAAAAATGAATGCAAAGAGGCCTAGTCCAAACTGTACTGAATACATTTATGATAAAAGCCAGAGGTCACAATGTGATATATGAAAGCAAACACGGCTCTTTGCAAACTGCAGGTTTATGTGTTGAATGACATAACTTTTAGATTGTTTTCCTGAAAAGTTGTCTGTGAACTAAAATGAAAGTCGCAGTTAAGCTGAGCAGGAAAGGTTTTCCACATGTGAGGCATTTAGATGTGTTGCCCTATATTAGGTCCATCTGTTGAGATTGAGAACATGTGTGTTGGGTTCATTATGCTGAATTCATGTGTCAGTTCAGTTCTGTGTCTTATTTGTCTTTTTTGCTCTCTGGCTCCTCCTCTTCCTCATGAGGGCCGACTAGCTCCTTTTCTTCAGGATCCTCCTGCAGGGGAGGCTTTGGTTCCTCAGTCTTCTCTCCCTTGCTGAGTTTCTTATATTTTTGGAATATCTCATTGAGATTGAACTCTCGAATGATATTTTCCTGTAAAACACACAAGCGAATGTTTTAGAGAAGAATAACCAATTGCTCTGTATATCTTGAGAGTGTTGGAGTTTTTACCTCAGTGAAGCTCCACCCAATGGCCCGTCCCTTCTTGTCCACCAGAGGGCGTCGCATGAGTTCTCGGCCACCCTGCAGTAGCAACAGGGAGGGCAGTTGCTTGCAGAGAGGCGAGGGGTTTACCTTATACCTGGAATGAGAGCACAGGACTGTCAGTGTTGTCTTTAATCATAACTAGTATAGCAAGATACATCTCTTAACAAGACTGTTCCTAAAAATATGTTGAGGTTAAAGCCAAATCGAAATCGGACAGATCTTATTTTCTATGTAATATTGCAGTATTTATCATAAATGATTTATCCGTGCCTATGATTCGTTTTTTTATAATTCATGTGCCCTCGTAATCTTTAATCAAAGTAGCTTCCAATCTCTCTTGTTGCGTCATCTCTTCTCTGATGATGTGTTTACTGGCGCGAGGGCGTGGCAACCTGTCACTCACATCAGATCCACCAATAGCAAACCACAACCATCCAATCAATTCCCCATGGACGAAAGACATTTGTTCATTGTTCGAGAAGCCGTTTCACGTGGATATACGTCACAATATGGAAAGAAAAGACTATTGCTACTTCTGTTTAATGCTGACTTTGAAGAGAAATAAAGATTACTTTACCTCTCGGCAACTGCTCCGTATTGTCCAATGTCCACTTTTCCAAATTTGAGTCCTAAGCAGCTATATCTGTTGAACACAGGCAAAGTCATTAACCTCATTAAGAGTAGATGTGTGTGTTAGTAGTGTGACTTACTTAAGTGACAGGTCAGCAAAAATGGGGGCAAATGACTGACACTCTGGAGACCAGTTGGCATAAAACTCAACAATCCATGTCTCACGACCGTCCCTTTGCAGTTCTTCCTGACATTGTATACAATAATGTGCACATTAGTTTCAGTTCATGACATAACATGACATTAAATTAAATAATGAGGAATCTTTAGTAGTAGCAGAGTTTATACAACTGTAACATGGCCTCAAAAGTCAAATAAGAATCTGGATCTATATGCAGATAAAAAGGTGTTTAATGGTTCAAAACGTGATACATATCCAATAATCCACAAAGGGCAAGGATAGACACAATTTCAAATAGCTAACTGAAACATGATAACAGGGAACAACTAATTACAAAAAGCAAAATAACTAAGACCATGGATAGAACAACAAATGACCATGAATGCATGAATTGCAAATTTCGAAATAAAAGACATGACACAGATCACAGGATCCTGACAACTGCAATGTATTGTCAGATGACTTGTATAGCTACTTTCTATCAGTAACATGTGATATAAAAAAATAATTAAATCGGGAATGGACAAATATTATGGCAAATTACATGGTCCAAATGTCTGAAATTACAAATGATTACACCGAAAAGGGGAAAAACATCTTAATGCTTGTTTTAATATAAAAACAAGAATATAAATATTAAAATTTTCATTAAAAAGCAGAAGTGTTTGAGTGTTACACATGCATATCAACATGCAAAAGAAGATATTGGTCAAATACACTGAAGTCTGACTGAATTCCACTCACATCTATAGTTGAGTCACTGAAGTATTTGATGTACTCGGGGCCCATGTGGATCGGTGGTTTACATGTGATCAAGAACACTGTATAGAGAAGGCACAGTTTCAGAAGTGTAATATCGCATATCACAGAATTATGTAATGCTGTTATTTTCCGAATCACATGTGTACTCGTGACTATTTCCAAGTGTGTCATATTTTCATTTATTTACCCACACACAGCGTTAGGTAGAGAAGGCCAAGTCTCAGGTCCACTCGGAAGAACAGCACCACGTTCGCCACCTTACTGAAGAGAAATATATTCCCTATGTGTTGCTCCACTGTTACTGAGAGGGAAAGAGATCAATCCTCAATTCAAATAAAGCACCATTGATGTACATATTTTTCATGAACATCTATTTGATGATGTGTGTAATCTGAACTTACTGGCTCTGCGGTTCTTCATCATGACAATGGCACTGAGAAACATTAAAATCTCCACCTCCCTCTATAAGGAGCAATAATACACATAATACAAATAAATAAACACATAGGCTATATATAAATGTATAAAAGTCTGGACACATTACTATTGACTCATCAATGAATCCTTAAAAAAAGTATCACATGCATGCAATGACATTATTGTAGGCTATAGAATCCACTTAGATATTGCGTTTTGTTTTATTTACAGGTAAAGACAGCACAGCATGCAGCAGTAAGGTCCAAAAACATGTCAGTATGTTGCTTTTCTGCTAGTGCAAGTGTAAAGTGTTATTAAGCTGCAATAAAGTTAGGCTATAGTAAAAAAAAAAATACTTTATATGAGCATGACAGTTTCCTGAAGGCTTTCCCAGTGAGTGTCTCTGAGCTGCAGCACTGACCCAGTCGAAGGCGCATGAGTTGTTGTCTTCTCTCTGAGAGGGCAAATGCTCGCACAGTCCCGGACAGCAGCGCACGAGTGGAAACGCCAGGGTCATCAGCAGTGACAGCAGGTAATAGGGCCGATAAAACCATTTATAAATCTTTGGAATATGGTATAAAGTGGAAACAATGCCTCTAATTAAACTCATTGCTGCAGTCGTAGTAAAAACCAACCCCCACGTGGTAAAGGAAAGAGAAGGGAAGGGTAGAAATAGATCATAAGACAGCTGAGGGGTGAGTGCGGTAATATGAACCTTCAGACCAGATAAACGCGTTTCGAGAAAACGACTTGAACTGGCAGCTGCTCGCTTTCCGTAGTGTGACGCGCGTGTTGTTGGCGGGGATTTTTGTAAATATCAACAGTTAGGCAGTAACATGGAGGAGTCCGCGAAGAGCAGCGAATCTGTTTCAGCTCAAAATAATGCGGATAAAGTCGGTGATGTTTCGTCAGAAGCATCGACTCGTCGCAATGATTCGGTGAAGTCATCTCAGTCTAAAGCGAGACTCAAGCTCTTCAGTAAAGTGATGGAGAAGAGTCTGCAGTGGCTGCTGGACAACGCCAGGTAACCCGGATAATTTCACTTAATTCGCATTCAGACTGGTTGTTTTTGTTGTCTTTTACCAATAAGTTGCTTCAATGTTTAAACTTAGTTGCACTCTGTGTCAGTTTCGATAGGTTTTCCCACTATTTCCAGCCACTGTCAAAGCAAAACCCTCAGCTGACTGAAGCCATGCACAAACAGTTCATCAGCCAACTGCAGACTTTAGTACAGGTAATGCATGCACGTTACATATTGTGTGTATTATATATTTTAACCAGTGTAACGGCCCATGTAATTTAGTCGCCCGTTAATGACGTCATATCTAATCTGTTTTTATCATAGATGGTTTTATGGATTGTCTTATGTATTTGATTAAATTCTGCATTTTTACCCACATATTTCTTTCCAGGGTGACTTGTAACATTATGTCCAGGGACTACAGATGAAAAATAGCCTTTGGCTAATTATGGTGTATTTACAGAAATGTGTTATTAATGTGCAATGTCCCTGTTAACTAACTAAACATAACATAATCAGAAAGAGCTTTATTTGTAGTTAGAATAATACAGCATTTTCTCCACCGTACTATATATTTTTAAGTTAATTGCATTCCATTTAGGAACACCAGTCATCCAGCTTTTATATGATATTCTAATATTGATCTAGTTTACTGCGGTGCTAAGTGTCTCTTAGCAGCCGCCGAGCGAACGCACAGAGTAACAACACAACTTTCACACACTCAAATGTATTTTTAGTGTGATTGTTTTGACCAAGTAAAACAATGCATAACCCCACATTTTAAATTCCTCACGTAAAGTGGCCTGTATGAGTAGTAATTCAGGACTTGCGACTGTTTCATTAGAAGGAAATAAAATAATGTGAATTTAAGTGTTCAAACATAACTCACAAAGTTCAAGTTCAGGGGCGAAGGAGGTGGACGCAAAACGTGAGGCATATAAGCTTAATAAAAACAGCAATGTAAATGTCCCAGGCTCTCGGCTCCGCCCTGCTTCATAGCACAGTAATGTTAATAAAACTTTGATACATTAGCTCACCGATGAACACGATTTCTGCCTGAGTCCCATCGGACTGCTTTCCATCGGCTGTGGAGGTGAAGACGACAACTCCCATGGTTCCACCCTTATTCACGGCATCATCAAACTCTAGCGCCGAAACTTACATAACTGTGCCTTTAATTGTCATGAAAATAATCATGTCACAATTAAAGTAAGTCTTGATGGTCCTAAAATGGGATTACTTTTCTAATTTCTTAAAGCAAAATCTAACTTAATCCCCCCACACATTCTTGACAGTCTTAAGTCACATTATCTACACATATCTCACAACAGATGCACAAATTACATGGGGGTAATTTGATAGATTGAGCCGTGTAACATTCAGCAGTTTATTTGATCAGAATGTTGCTTTATGTTAGCAGTGTATCTGTGCACAGTTTTAGTAGTGATCATGTGTTGTGTTGGTGATGTGTTTAGAAAGAAATTGCCACTGTGATTGAGGAGGGCGACCTGCAGGTGAAGCTTGAAGAGTTGGACAAACTGGAGGCGCTTGCTAAAGACACGCCACGAGCTGCATGGTGAGTTCACAGACTGATGCTCTCCTGACTCCACTGAGTCTGGTTTCTACTATATATACAAAAACCAAAATAGGCATTATTCCTACAATAAAACAGTAACATGATATTACTACAAAATAGTTATATACAGTTATGTACCGTATACAGATATGTATAAAAATGGGGGAAACAGTGCCTCCATTTTTTTTAACAGTAATGATATTCAAGACAATATGTGGACTGTGGAGCTAATTCCTTTTAACTCTTAAAGGGATAGGTCACCCAAAAATGAAAATATTGTCATCATTTACTCACCCTCAAGTTGTTCCAAACCTGTATGAGTTTCTTTCTTCCGCTGAACACAAAAGAGGATATTTTAAAGAATGTTGGAAACCAAACAGTTGACGGCACCCATTGACTTCCACAGTAGAAAAACAAATACTATGGAAGTCAACGGGGCCCATAAACTGTTTGGTTACCAACATTTTCCAAAATATCAGCAGAAGAATGACACTCAATAGTGAGTAAATTATGACAGAATTTTCATTTTTCTTGGGTGAACTGTTCCTGGTTTGCAGACAATTTATTATACAATAGAAATCTGATTGTATGGGTTTGATGTATTCGATCAATTTACTCTGAATTAAAAAAAAATCTATCTGGATTTTTAAATAAAAAGAAACTCAGCATATTGTCTGATGTCAAATAATTGTCCTGCTTTTAATGCAAGCACACAACATTTTTATTTAGTAAGTTCACTTTAGGACAATTTTAGCAAGTTTTTACCAATTTTTTTGATCTTGTGTCATTCTTAACTGCTGTATCTTTATACTGTTTCTTTTTTGTTTGGTTTGTATTTTTATTCCTTTTATGCAACTCTTGTACAGTAACTCTGCTCTTACCATGAAAATAGCCTCAGCTGCTGATATGCCATTAAAGTCTCTCCTACTACTGATATGTCAAACAATAACTGCTGAATGTCCCACTTCACTTGATTTTCTTCATTGTTCTTCGGTACATGTTCTTGGTACAAATCAAGCCTATTTGTAACGTTTGTTAAGTAACCAGTTGATTATCCCATGTTTCCATGAGACCCTCTTGGATGTTAAGTTGAATATTCAAATATTAATGCTTTAAATTAAAGGGGAGGCATGTTAGATTGACTAATATTAGTATGACATTCATGGGTTTGTCTCCCCCAAATGTGAAAACATTGAGCTTCCCAGGTACCACTAAACATTGAGAGCGGTCCGCTCAGATTCGTCAATCACTGTCCAGCTCAACCAATAGTGTGAGTTTGGGGCGTGGCTACTGTAGCGGGCGGAGCCAAAGGGTGTTTAGCCGCTGTGAGACCATAACTGAAGCGTTACATGGAAAAAGACGTTTAGCTTTTGGGTACAGAAGAGAAAGCAAAAATTCAAGGATTAAACAGGTCATGAACACGTCAAAGCAAACGGGGCATTGCGCTGCTATGATGGATGGTTCAATACAACATCATCATCCACTTTTTCAGAAAGACAAATGTTCCAGGTCTGATGTTTCCTTTGATGTGTCCAGTGTAGACAGCCTCAAACCATTGTGGAGCGTCATGTCAAAAATGCACCTGGAGCAGATGGGTTTATTATAACTCATCCGCTAGATGCTCCCATTTGCTCGAAAGTGTTAACCTAGTCAGTGGCTTAATCATCATACATAGCAATACTGCTAAAAGTATTCCTAATATGTTAGAGCTTTTATTGAAAGTACCTGTTGAGACATGCCTTCAAAAGCACCCATTAGGAGCTGTGTTTGGGGGAGGGCCGGGGAGGTGCGAAAGTGGCGTTTGCCATGTTGTCTGAAAATATGCTTTATATTTGTAATGCCGCTTGGTGCCACTAGTGTCGCAGGAACTACATACATCTCCTTCAAAAACGGTCGGTCTTTAAATACTACTATCTCTCTCTTATTATCCCTCTAAATGAACTAATAGATTTTTGCTTTGTTTTGAACCTTTATGTATTGCAGGCGTCCGAGTGGTGTTCCAGAGCAGGATGTGTGCAGTGATTTAGTGTCATATTATAAGAAGCAGGAGGAGTACATGCGGATCCAGCTGAAGAAACTCCAGAAGGAGAACGCTGCTCTTGCTCAGAAGGTGCAGGCCGGCCGAGAGAACATCACACACACCGAGCAGCGCATTGCCTCAGGAGTGGAGGAATGGAGGGTAAGAGGAAAAACTGATTTCCTTGAGACACTCACGCATTTCCATTGCCATATGATACCACAGATTCAGCTTTACGTCTTGTTCTCCACCTGCAGGCATCTCTTGAAGATCTGGAACCATTTGTTTTGACTCTTTCCTCATCTGAAAACTTTGGGTCTCTCTAACATCCATAGTCTAAATGTCTTTTTCTCTCTCTTTTTTTGATTAAGTGAAGCTTAACTATGAACTTATTGTGCATCTGCATGGTTTATTGTGTTATAATATGCTATTAGTATGTGTACTCTATTCATTAAACATTTCATGCACTTTTTAACAGTGTTGCGTTTCATTTGTCTCTGTGTAAAGAATAAATAAATGAAAAATACTCAATTTGCTGTTACTGTAGTATTCGGAAGATAATTATTCCAATGGACAAGATTGTAATATTTAAATAGAAAATAACTACAGTTATTGTTGCTATTGTAATATAATATATTAATACAGGATCTCCTTTTGCATTATAAGAAGCATATGGTTTTTTTGACAGTGCTATGTTACCAGTTTTAGTAATATTGCATTTATAAAGAGCTTTAATATTGGTGGAAATTTGTGCAAGGGAAACTTTTCTTTCAACTCTAGTTATTATGTGAGAATACAGTCCACAAGCATGTTATGGTCTTTAAAAATAAATAATACAAGCTTCAAATTATTTTATTTACAGAAACTAGGGTGTTTTTAAAAAAAAAAGTTCTTGTTAAAAAGCCTATTGAGATCTTTTAAGTTGGTAATGTTCCATTGTTTCTACTATGGAAGTCAATGGGTGTCGAAACTGTCCGCGAACCAACATTCTTTAAAATATTTTCTTTTGTGTTCAGCAGAAGAAACGGAAACTCATACAGGTATAAAACAACATGAGGGTAAGTACCATTAACAGCAATTTTCATTTTTGAGTGAACTATCCCTTTAATAAAATTGAGTGCGCTTATGGTCTTGTCATTATGGTACCGCGGTTGTTGATAATGTGAAAGAGCTGCTTGAACACACAGTACTAAACCCGTGTGACCGGCAACAGTTCTGGCCTTTTTATTTGAACTTAGTTTTATAAAAATATATAAATGACTTAATTTCAGGAGTTATGACGGAAATATTTTCATCTTTGTTCGGACAAAGTGATGCACAGCCCCCCACGGGGCCAGCGGGTTTGGGGTTTGCCCCCGGAAAACCTCCGCCGCCAATGCCGCCCAACCAAGCGCCTGTGGCGGCTCAGATTCCAGCACAGCACGGGGATGAGGGGCCTACACTGCGAAAACCCGGAGCTATGAACGAACCTTTCTATTTACTACGAGAATTGCCTGGTAAATACTTCTGTAGCGTTTAAGAAGACCTTCGAGTACATGTGTGATTTGTAACAATGTTATGTAACATGGTATACTGCATCTGGATCAGCTTTTACAAATAACAACAACACATGAGCTGCTATTTTAACGTATAAGTATATTTATTCTTAATAAGATGTGTTTTTATTTTATTAATCTAGAAATGTTTCTTCATTATGTCTGAGACATTATTTGTATGTTTTATCTGTTTTGTACTGTATGTTGCGGTGAGCCAAAGAAAAATTTCCACCCCGGTGGACAATAAAGATTTATTCTATTCTATTCTATTTATTCTATTCTATTCTATTCTATTTTGTGTTTGTTCTGATTCAGTTGGAAACGACCTGACGGGAAACACGAACCTCATCACGCACTATAATCTGGAACACGCGTATAATAAATTCTGCGGCAAGAAAGTGAAGGAGAAACTGAGCAACTTCTTACCGGAGTTACCAGGTAAGGCAATTTGAGAGCGAGAGAGAGATGCATAATAGAATTCCGTGAAATTTCTTGCCACAAATGGTTTTTGACATATACCGTGGTGTTGTTATCATAGCATTTTGCGACTAAGATGTGTTCTCTCTCTTGCAGGTATGATAGACTGTCCAGGGGTTCAAGATGGCAGTTCTCTGCGCTCTCTCATAGAAAAAAATCCGGTCTGTGGAAACTCTTTCAGTCCACTGACAGGAGCTCTACTCACTGGATTTAGACTACACACTGGCCCGGTAAACTAGTGCACAAGTAGTGAGCTGCATGCCTAGACAGCATATTGTTTAAACATCTTGAAGCTTCATGTTTATAGTGTTTGTGTGTGCTGTAGCTTCCAGAGCAATACAGACTGATGCACATACAGCCGCCAAAGAAAAAGAGCAAACACAAACACAGACATCATCGACCGCAGGATCCTCTACCACCAGGTGACGTACTAACCTGAGACATGTTCACATGCTGCTAGTCTCTGCGCATACGTGCATGCATTAACTTGGCTTTAACCTGTGTTTTCCTGTCCAGAAACCCCTTCAGATTCTGATCCCAAAAAGAAGAAGAAAAAGAGGGATGATGACCCTGATCGCAAGAAGAAAAAGAAAGACAAAAAGAAAAAAAAGGTATGAGATTGCGCAGATCGTCAGGACAAGCTTACAACACTCCAGCTTGCCAAACTACTTTTGAGCAAGATTGGGTCTTTGGAGGACAGACTATATATTTTTTATAAATAAATACAGTAATAATTAATGCGTAAATACGTAAACTTTGGAGGCGGTTTAGCTTCTGTGTAAATGAAATGCAGCCTTAAACTTTGCCCTTGCCATGCAAGAGTGTATAGTTAATAATTCATTTGCAGATTTTGTAATTTCAGATTTTCATTCATTCATTTATATTCATAATGTTTATCTAAAACTCTAATTCTGCCAATTTAATCAATGTGTAAATGCACTTTCTGATTTTACATATTTATAGCAGCTTTGTAAAGAATTAAGTTATTTTATTTTTATAAAATAAGTGTTACTGTTAATGTTAACTAAAACTACTACAAATGTTTTCGTTAATGGATGTAAAGCTAAAATAAAAATATTAGATTAAAAAACTAAAAATAAAATGAGAAATAAGGATATAAATATTAGATAAAACAAACTGAAAAAATAAAGGTTTAAGACAAGTACTAAAATTAAAACCAAATTAAAAATAAAATAAAAAAGGCAGAAAATAAAACAGACAAAAAAATATATAAATACATTAAAAATATGAATAAATATTAAGGATGGCCCGATACCGATACTGGCATCGGGGATCGGGCCGATACTGTCCTCATATACTCGTACTCATAAAAAATTGCCGATACCACGTACATTTTGCGAAACGAAACTGGCCACCGCGAGTGCTTTGTCGAGGTGAACTGAGGCATAGGAGAGTATAATGTCGGCTGTTTGGGCTCATTTCAAGATAAAGGATGATGACAACAGCAAGGCAGACTGTAAGTTATGTTCAGCTAAGGTGTCGAGAGGAGGGAAGCAATCTAATAAAACATCTAAAGACGCATCATAGCGCTGAATACACACAGTTTAGTAAAGCTAAAGCAACTCAGCAGACAAAATTAACAGGTTTTACTGAAGCACGAGAAGATGCGAGATAATCCACGGGCACTAAAAATAACAGAAGGAATTGCTAGGCCTTTAAATCAATAGTCAAATAGTCAAATGGATAGTGAATAAATAAATTAATCACACGATATAAAAAAATGAGCTCGATATTTATTTCGGCCGCGATAATTTCCATTTGCATGCTTGTTTGTTTTCCTCGTCTCCTTCTACCAAAGAGACTGGATGACAACTCTCGGTTCCTTAGCATAAGAGGAGTGACCTAGAGCTTAGATTCTCTGCCCGAGCCCGATATTTCCCGACACTATCCTCAGGCCGGGCCCTTGAGAGACGTGCACTCCCAACGCAAAAGAGTGCGGCGCGACACTAGATCTGATGGCCGAGTGCGAGCGCGGGCGGTAATGCACTCACTCAGTGTGTACGGGTTGCGGGAGAGTAAAACGATTCGCGGGACTCCCGCAAACTAGAAATATCTATGAATAAAACATATAAAAACGAATAGATTTTTATTCATCTGTTGCAGAAAAGCAACAAGAACAAATGAAACAAAATAGAGACGATTTACAGGCCAGAGTTTCTATTCATAACATGTCTGCAGCGTTGAGCGATGTAGCCAATCACAGACATATGTGTTGATTTCTTGAACACAATGGCCAATCAGAAGTATTTAAGATAGACTCCCCTCACCGCTCTAAACTGACCTTTTGTTCAGAGCTGAATTCTGTATGCTGGCAAATCCTCTAATTATAACAAATAAAGTGTGGATATTATGACAGATTCATTGTGCAGTCAGCTTCATTGATAATAACAGAGATGTGTGAGATCGCGATGAACTGTCAGCTTTTTAGGAATTATTAAGGGAGCGCACTTTACGCGCATTCAGTCATGCCAGACCGTACACGCAGTAGCTGCTTGCTTTTATGTTAAATTAACAGTGGTTTGTGTGTTAATACATTATTATTTTACTCATTATTATTTATTTGACTTGTTAAACAAGCAGAGAAGAAAATAAAAACAGTCTTCTAACCTGTGTTCTGAAATAGTCTTCTGTCTTCTTTTCTGGGAGCCTATAGTTACTTTTGCGGTAGAAATATCGGTATCGGTACTCGGTATCGGCAAGTACACAAATGTAAATACTCGTACTCGTATCGGTTTGAAAAAAAAAATGGTATCGGGCCATCCCTAAATAGTATATTAATAATACTACAATAAAAAATACGATATTTAATGCATAAATACGTAAACTTCGATATCAATAACATTCGGGGGGAAAAATGCCACCCAAACCACATCCATACGCTGTAGAATATTTTGCCTATAATCTTGCTGGACATTGTAAACTGCTTTGATCCGTCTCATTTGTAGATCACAGTATGTTCTGTGCATGCTTTTGAAACATCTGCTTTACCCTCTTTTTCTCTCAGAATCGACACAGTCCTGATCATCCTGGTCTTACTGGATCTCAAACCAACAGCAACAGCCTGAGATAGAACGTGTGTGTGTGTGTGTGCGTGCGTATGAAAGCATGTTGAACAGTGTTAGAGACCCTGATATGGACCAGTGTGTTTGACTGATGTTTACAAAGACTTGATTGTTGAAGATGTCTGCCTTTTTTTTCTGATGTAAAGAAAATCTGAATGAATAAACTTTATTTACACATGCTTCAAATGAACTTTTTTTCACAGCATGATTGGCAGTAGAAAAAAATCACAAATTTCTATAGTCAGAATCATTTGTTTTGGCTCTAATCTAAAACCACTTAAAAACATTAATTGAAACAGTCACACATTTTTCAGCCAGGAGAGGGCAGTGTTGGACAAAAAACAGCCACAGTAAGTCAAAAGTGTGTGTGTGTGTGTGAGAGAGAGAGAGAGAGAGAGAGAGAGAGAGAGAGAGAGAGAGAGAGAGAGAGAGAGGGGGGGGGGGGGGGGGGGGGGGGGGGTGGGTGGGGAGTGTGAGAGATGTTGCAACATAAAACAGCGAAAAACTTGCCAAATAAAAAGTAAGGACGAGGACCGCCGGCCCGGGACATGTCCCGTGCTCCTCAGTGCATAGCCACATATTGAGTAGTACTGGTCCCCTCTTCACAGGGCCTGGGACAGCATTTCTGAATGAGTAGTGCTTAGTAACTGGCTGCAGGTCGTCAAAGTTAACTGACAGGAAGCACGCACAGAGAGTAAAGCTGATAAAAACAAACGTTACTGTATAATCGCACCTCGTGACCTGACAGACTAAACAAACACTGCACGCGGACAAACGGGAATGGCAGTTTACAGTTTAGACTTGAGTGTCTGAAGGCTTCGCTCTCAGCTTTTTTTCCTGTAAATTAATGTTATGACAGTCTTTGCTATTATTTCTGACGTGATTTGAATAGATAAAACAAAGTAACGAAAACTTTAAAGCCTATTTATCAATTATACTGGATTTATCTAGCAAAACGATCTGAATTGTCTGAGTAACTTTTATTGTCTGTTCATAAGCTGCTCCAAAATGAGTGTAAAATGCCGCATAATATAGCCTGACTACGGTATCGGAAGCGGATTTGCCTCTGTGTATAAGAAATACAGCCTTACATTTTCACCTTGTTATGACAGAACATGTGTTTCAATATTAATTCGAATTTGTTTATAATTAAAAAAAAAGAAATCTGTATTCACACTGTCCTGCCAAAAAAGTCGCTGTTTGTATTTAAATGGGCAAATGCTAAGCGTTTACTATTGGATAATTATTGCAGTGATTATTATGTTTCTAGCATGTTAAATGTTTGGCAACAGCTACATCACAACATTTTATTTTCATCAAGAGGTGCATCAATTTTTGGTCCAGATCTTGTATTGACAATGCAAGAGTCCCGCGCTCTGTAAAGTCTCCTCCAGCACATCCCAAAGACTTTCACTGAATTTAAGGTCTGGACTCAGAGGAGCCGATTCATGTGTGACAATGATTCTTCATGCTCCTCCCAACCATTCTTTCACAATTTGAGCCTGATGAAACTTGACATTGTCATCCTGGAGTATGGCCATGATGTGTCTTCCTAACATCATAATCACTGCAATTATGATCCAATCGGCATTTGCTCATTTAAATCCAAACAGCAACTTTTTTTTTTGTCCGGGCAGTGTATATAACATTATTTCTGTAATTGTAATTCCCATGTAAACACACTCTTATTATATTATAATAAAAAATACAATCTAATAAATAACAGTATATAAATAATCCTAAAATAACACTGCCTAAAATATTGAAGGAACCACTAGATGGAGACATGCTCCATGAAGAGAATAACAATCTTAGATTGAAGACTCAAGCGAACCATTCACAATGACTGTATGCATTTGTTTTTTTTAATGTTTTTGGTATTTCAAATCTGACATTCTTGCACTCGGTACATGGAAACTCTCTTCCTCTCGCACATCTGCATCTCCAATAGTCCCAATGGCTTTAATCCTTCCATGTCCAGTAAGTTCAAATGGCTTTGGTTTCCCATGTCTCTAAAATTGAGATTTAAATGACGACTTTAAATAATAACATAAGGCACTAGTTTCACACACATAAATGAGAAGTCATATTGACATTTGAAAGAGACCGCTGTAAGCATGACATTAGTTCCCAACTTTTAAAAAACACCCAAGCAACCCATCCCACAAGCGTGCGCAAATATCATGAATACATGTTGTATTATATACAAAGCACATCTACTTACATGTCATACGCATTAAATGATAAACGATATCACAATTACAGAAATACAAAAATATAATTCCCTTTCAATGAAATACACAGAGGGAAAAAAGCTGAATACACAAAAAATTCATTTCTGTTGCTTTATAAAAAAAACCTTGTTAAATCTGCCTGAAATGTTTTTGCTTTGGGATAACACGTAATGTAGTGAAACTAAAAGAGGAGAATAAAGTGATACACTTTAAAAAGCTCCATTAGCAGTGTCTTTGGTGTTCGCTGAAATGCTTGTGTTGATTGTCTCTCAAGTTTTCAATCACAGACAGAAAAACAGGCACTATAATGCACACAATAATCAACACTCTTTCTCTTCTGTGAAGGAGAGCAGACGCTGAACAGGCAGAAACCGTTCCCTCTGTGAGTCCAGCGGTTGGCTGAGGTAGTTCATGTCCGTCAATCACAGCCAACGTGTGCGCAGTTCAATAAATATTCCTCTAAAAACTTGTGAAAGCATTGCATACTTTTCACAGGCAGATTTTGCGATTTTTAATACAGATACTCAGTAGATCACTGAACAAGACAATACTGATCTGATATCTGCTCTTGCAAGCGTCAACCACATGTCTCGCATTCAACAAAAAATGAAAAAGTTGCGTGTTTAATGAGGATGTTGGGAATGGCAGAGTTTGTCACATCTGCCGATGCGGTTGAAATGTGTAAAGTCCTGTGATGCTCCATTACTGAGTTAAGCTTCCTGCGGGACGTGACCGTTGCTGTGTCCGTTGGTCAGAGCCTGGTTTACAGCTTGATCCTCAACAGGAATGTGTCCGTTAGCTTTTCCTTCAGCCCTCCTCTGACGAAGTTGTCTGCGGTGGAAGAACAAGTATCCCGGCAACAGGAAACCGGACAGTGAGAAGATCAGAAGCCCCACGTTGATCTGATCGGATTGAAAGAGAATAAATTTACCATGTAAAATTGCATGATAGTTATTTGTCACTGAAAATACCCATAAACACAAGCCTTGCTGTCTACAGCCTACACTAAAGAAAAAATAAGAGTAATATTTTTTTTGCATCCTAACTGAAATTGTTTCTTTCACAGAGCTCGTCACAGTGCATTCTGGCTTTGCCCTCACCACAAAGGATTAAAATAGTCTTCCAATACAAGCAACTTAGAAAATTTAGAATTTTCTTATTACTTTTTGGAACGGGTCCATGATGCCTTTAACGTGGTCTTGGTAGGCATCTCACTTCATTTTGGATTTGAGCTATAGATTTAAATAGGAACCGGATCTTCTGATTCTGGAAACTTCCTAAATAAAGCAGGTAAAAATTGCATTTCTTACCCAGTAAGCATCTCCATTCAGAGGTCCCAACATGATCATGAAGAGGGGCTGCTGCAGTAGAGCCAGCACAGCACTGATCATAGACTGCAGCCCAGTGAGAGTGCCAAAATGATTGGATGGGTACCTGCAAGAGAGAGAGAGAGAGAGAGAGAGAGAGAGAGAGAGAGAGAGAGAGAGAGAGAGAGATAAAACTGTCTGCAGGTTTCTTCCTTTTGTGATTGTAATGAAGCGTTGTAGCATTTAAATGACAGGTCAAAAGGTGGATGTGTGATTTCATTAGGGCATCATGGTCATTTGCCTGGGGGACACTAATGGCCGTCACTGGGTCTGAATTTTACACATACTCAATGCTAAACTTACTTCACACACAAACAGGGTAAACCTGATCCTGCCAAGTGCAGTTTTATAACCTTTTGATATTATAAGAGCAGGATAAGTCTGAACTTGCGTGTGTTTAAACAACAGGTTTAGTGTGTGTGTGTGTGTGTGTACTTACACAGCAGCATACATGCCTCCACAACAGGAGTGAATGAAGCCTCGTACCATAGTATGCAAAATGAACGTCAGGATCTGGACAAAGAGAATGACAGTTATAAGAACGTAACCGGATAACACATCTACTGTAATTAAGCCAGTTTTTACCTATGCAAATAAACTACCATTCAAAAGTTTGGAGTCAGATTTATTTAATAAACTTATTTGAATTCGAATTTTGAATTCTGAATAAAAGACAATTCAGCATTACCATCACAGGAATAAATTACATTTGAAAATAATTACAACAGAAAACATCTTAAATTGTACTAATATTTCACAATATTACTGTTATTACTATATTTTTTGTTCAAATAAATGCAGCCTTGATAAGTGTAAGAGACTTCTTTCAAAAACATTTGCCCAAAGGTTTGATTGGTGGTGTATATATATTATGATACTGGAATATCCATCAATCCACTCATAAAGAGAGCTACTTAGCCTGCTAACAGTGTGAATGAGGTCGATTATGTTGTTACCTGCAGAGGCAGGCTGTCTATGAGTGAGAGGATTCCAAACAGAAAGAGCAGAACATTTGTGAAAATGAAGGCTCTCATGGCATTGGTCAACTTCTGGATCTTTCTGTCACGCTTTGGTACAGCAACAGCTCTGGCAGGAGACAAAGAAGTCAAAAAAGAATGATTTTTACAGAACGATTGTGACGTATATCCGAGTGAAACGGCCTCTCAAACAAGAACAAATGTAGGGCGGGGATTGATTTTGTCCATGGGGAATTGATTGGACGGTTGTGGTTTGCTATTGGTGGATCTCAAGTGAGTGACAGGTTGCCCCGCCCTCGCGCCACTAAACACATCATCAGAGAAGAGACTACTGAGACCAGAAGAACTTCAATTCCTTACTCTTTTTCTCTCTCCATTGTCTTCTGATCCACCTCACACTCTTTCATCTTCCAGTCCATGATGTATCCAATCAGAGGACAGGTTACCAGACACAAGAGCTGCAGTGTGCCAAAGATGGACGAGTAGAAACTCACTGGAAGTTAAGATATAGTCACAATCAGCACATTTATTCACATTATCAGTTTCATTCATCAAACTAACAAAAGTTTTAAGGGTCTCACCTTTCAGCTCTGCCTCCTCCTGTTCTTCAGGGGCTAAACAAGACAGAAACGCGTTTTAAGTCACCTGGACAGATGGCAGGTTTAATAAACACAGTGATAATGCACAAGTTGTGTTGCTTCACTTACGCACTGTCTCTCCGTGGGTGACCATGAACTCAAGCATCTTGTTCATGGCTCCCATAAAGAAGATGATTCTCAGCTGAGTCATTCCCATAGTGATCAGACTCCACAGGAAGATGGGAGAGAACACAGAGCGACGGAACGGGACAGAAGCTGAGAAAAAGATTTCCAGGATGTTAGATTCAGCTACACATTCACACAAGTGTAACAAAGTGTCTCAAAATGTATCACTTCATCTCAAAGTGCCTCACGTTGTATATCCTGAGCTACAGCAGACAGTTTCTCGGTTTCTCCCGTCACCTCTTCAACTGGAGACAATTTATGGTTTTCAGCTGAATGCATCTTTTCCCTAATAAATGGTTGGAAAAGGAAGAAATTAGGAATTATAATTCAGAAGTTTAAATTCTCCAAATTAAAGGTGCCAGAGATTCCCTCTCAAAGAGGGTAAAAGTTAGGTAGGCTGTTTTTTAAGTAACACTACTGAGTATACATGTAATCGTTGAGGGTTATATAGGTAACAAAAATGTTGGACTAACATAATCTCTTCAGGGGTAGCAAACCCTTCTGATGGCCAGTTCAGGAAACAGTTGAGCCACACCAGACCTGCCAGGCCGGCCCACGTCCACATGATAACAGTAAACGGCACCCCGGCATCATATATCAACTGGAGAAAGAGAAAGAGACAAAGACAAGATGTAATATTGATGAGTTTTTTTCCACTTGTATGACATGCTTCAATGGCCGGCGGAAGAAAAAATATATATTTTGCTTGTCTGCAGCATCTGGTTGATGGTATTAGGTTTGAATGAGGCTGAAGAAAGCATATGTAACACTAGGTTCAGCATGACAAAATATCAAAGAGCAACATGTTCCTAAATACACTCCAGCATTTCACAGACATGAGCAGAATATCATTATTCTCTAGAGTAATACTGATAAAGTGACCCTTCCAGTAATAACAGAGGTCAGCATGTGCACTTCAGTAAAACTTTTTCTTTTAAGAAATCAATACTTGTATTCAGCAGCGATACATTAAATTGAAAAAAGTGAAAAGTAGAAAAAGGTTTCTAATTCTTTTGAACCCTGAAAAAGATTTATCATTGTTTCCACTAAAATATTAAGCAGCAAAAAATAATGAGAACCTTTATAATAACTAAGCACCATTAATATTTGAGCATTAAATCAGCATATCAGAATGATTTCTGAAGGATCATGTGACAATGAAGACTGGATGCTGAAAATTCAGCTTTGATCACAGGAATAAATAATATTTTAAAATATGTTAAAACAGAAAAGTTACTTAAAATTGTAATAATATTGGACGATATTACTGTTTTAATGTATTTTTGATCAAATAAATACAAGAGACTTCTTTCACAAACAACTTATGAACACTACTGTACTTTCTAATCAACAGCAACATGACCATTTTGTCCAACAAGGGTTGATGAAACCCTATGGGTTTGTTCATTGATGAAAGAAATCATTCTGAATTTTTTTTAAGACTAACATCAGATGTTTTTTAAACAAAATGTAAGTACATGGGGTCCATTCTGATTTCATGTTGGCATTAAAATTATTTAGTATCACTTTTATATTATGAAGTTTAAGCTGATGATTTCTACACATGTGGCACAGGTGTTTCAGGTTCCTTCAATCTGATGCAATGTTTCATCAGAGGGTTTGATTCCGAGCACGGCGACTGTACATCTCACACTGGTTTAACCTTTATTTACACACGAAAGAAAATACCTTGACTCCAGGGAAGGTGACAGCCGATGATGCATACGAGCCAATCATCAGTGACAACACAGTGGAGCTCAGACTTCCAAACATGTTCGGCAGCTATCACAGGGAGAAAGGACACGCACATTGTTATCAGTATAGGAAAATCACAAGATGCTGCTGATCCTGCATTTGCAATATACAAAAACAGGAACAATAACTAGATTATTTTATTTTTTGAAAACAATGTGAGTGGTGCTTGCTTGACCATGGAAAAACTCGCCACCATGATGCTAAGGTGTTCTGGGTGGTTTAAAGTCAAAAGTCAAGCGAACATCACTTGGATAACCGCATCACATGTCTAACTGCAATTATGAGCAAAAGTGATAGAGATGCCTGACGTTAATACCAACGAAGTGTAAAACAAAAACAGAGAACTTTGAGAAAAGCTGTGTGAGAAATATATAGGCTACTGTTAGCACGATGTCCTGGCATGGATTGTTTTCAAAGAACTCCCAAATTTGTTTTCCAAGAACTTTCCAAGCAGTGCTTCATTTTCCACACTCTTGCAAACTAACAGGGGTGTGCTAGTGTGTTTTACTACCCTGTGTGAAATGAAAAGGTTAGAAACGCATACTTCTGAGAAAAGGCACATTTATGCTTCCTTTGTGGTTTTCACACACAAACACAGAGTGGTACAACAACCTAAAGGGAATTGTTGCAATTCAAACCTTAAATATCAGTAGAGTACCCAAAGGAAATTATGTTATTTTTATTTCTCAGATGTTCATAGTTTAGGAAAGTTAATAGAGTTCTCAGTTGTGTTAATGGCAAGTATTGCTTCAAGAAGTTTCAACTAAAATTCCTCAGACAAATACATGTAGACATAAAAGAGACAATTACTAACGTACAGCTATACATGCTACAACATAGGTGTGGAAAGAATAGCTAAGGTCATATGAAATGAGAGGTAAAGAGGTGGCATAACAATGGTAAGAAAACCAATGTGCCTGGAGGATAGATGTCAGCAATGTTTATATACTGAAAAGAGAAGGGGGCCCAACACACAACCTTGAGTTACACCAATGCTAATTTAATCTTGGGAGAATTTGATAAGAAATGGTTAGGTGAATATTAGAATCTCTGAATTTTGATTACAGATTTTTTTTTTCTTTTTTTTAATCTGAGCATAGTGTGCTTAGAAGAATAGTGTGCATGGTGCTTAGAAGAAACGTCTGAAAAGGAGATTTAAGCAAAACATTTCCGTCCGCTCTTGCCTCATTTGTGATTGGATTTTATTATGTGTAGTAAGTACACAAAATCATGGAGGTCACTGACCTGCTGATCACAAGTCAGTTCAGATAACATCATAACGACGCACATAGTGGAACAGGGTAAATATAGTGTTTAGTGCAATATCAGAACATGCTGTTATTGTCTCCATGCTGGTAGTAAATCACTGTCAACAAAGACGCAGAGAGTCTTATGCCATGTTTTTCTCAGAAGTGTGCATCAGGATCTCATTGGATAAAAAGCACCATGTGTTGTCTAGTGTGGGGCAGTGTGTACGCATACCTGAGCAGCACTAGATTAGCAATGTGAATGCACAAGGGTAAGTGTGTTTTGGCATCTGCATCTGAGAGCAGCTGATATATATAGTCATTCTTCCCCACACCAGGTGATATCACTAAACAGATAGGAAAGTCACAATCTGTTTGTTGATGAGTATGGGTACAATGTTTGTGCCCTTGCTCTGTTTCAGCTAGAGGTTGATGGGAGGGAGAGGGCGTCAGAAGAGGCGTGTGGGCAGTTTAGCATTCTAATTGGTGGGCACTGAAAAGGCCAGAATTTCTCCTTCAGTCATGTGTGTCAGGCCTCTGATTGGCCAAAACACATAAATACACACATGCACACACACACACTTGTCTGGACAACATAAACTTCAAAAAGCTTCATGTAACAGCTGCACTACAAAACATCCAAGTCACCACAGGTGCTCTTTCGCTCTACCATTTTCTATTTTGTTCTTACCGTGAGAGATGTGAAGGTCAGACAGATCCCTCCAAAGCCATTGAGTGACAGAGCCAGAAAAATGAGTGCAGAGAGGACTAGAATGAAAGGCACAACCATTATTACACAATTAAAACAGCTGTTTGGTAAACTGAAAAATGTGACAATGACTTGGATATGACGCACTATATTATATGTGTCCGCTGTATACAGTAGCATACATATAAAGGTGCTTGTAATAAGCAGTAATTAACAGTTAATAAGACACTTATAAGACCTTATAAGATGCATATAAGCATTAACTAATGATAATAAATAAATTAAATTAAATAATACATTTCTCAAGTATCAATACATTGCACTTTTAGAACAGCTGAGCAAACATAAATGGTAACACAAACTCCCAGTCACTTAAAAATTGACCTTCCCAAGAGGAAGTAGTTTCCCTGATCTCTTCAGGTCCTGGACCTTTAATTAACCCTTATATGAAGTAGTTAATGCTTATATGCATCTTATATGCATCTTATAAGGTCTTATAAGTGTCTTATTAACTGTTAATTACTGCTTATTACAAGCACCTTAAAATAAAGTGTTACCAAATTCTGAATTTACTACTAAATGCTACATTTAAGACTCTGTGTACAACTGTGAACATTTATTTTACACAAAATGTACGTATAATTTATAGAATTTACTTGGAATAAAAATACTACTTCTGTTAATTCATCAAGTCGGCTATTGCTAATAATTGGACAATGGTCAAATAATGGCTGATTAATTGGCTCTGCATCCTTATGGACAATATTGACTTTTTGATCATTTTGCCCATGTTAATGTCAACTGCATAAATTTTGGGCCAAGTGTGTATTTTTATTGTAATTTTACCCTTTCACCCTTATTTCCTTTAATAAATCTATTTTACACTAGACCTTAAAGACAAGAATGTTCCAATTGAAACCCATTAAAACTGCAATTTTTAATCGCAGGGCCATTTAACTATAAAATGATGCAGTCTTTATTAATAGGCTGTCATTCTTTTGGCAAAGCTTCAAAATGTGGTACTGCAGTCAAACAAAATCTTACTGAAAGCAATTTTTTTGAGATTTCAACTGCAAATTTGGAACACAACTTGTTTAGATGTATGGCTTTGATTTTCTTGCAGGTTTTGTGTTCAACACATTTTATTAAATGTATATATAATGTAAAATAATGTTCATAAATAATTTTCATAAACTTAAACCTCTATAACTTTTTGTTTCACTTTTTTTACTTTTGATTTATACTTCCAACAAAAATCTTGCCAAGGGTCAAACTTCAAAAGTTCGGATTTTTAATACAGTTTTTTACTTTTTTAAATTGATGCACAAGGGATATTGATCTATCATTGCTCTATATTTAAAGGCAGCAACAGTTCATCAAAAAAAAGTTGACATCACTTTACAGTAGTAAAATTGTTTATATTGGAAAAAATTTAACAAACAAAATTGAAAAAGTTCTGAAAAAAAAAATAATGCTTTTTTTAAAGGGTTAGTTCACCCAAAAATGAAAAGGAATAATCGAATAAAGTCGTTATTTTTGTTTTATTTCCGCACAAAAAGTATTCTCGTCGCTTGACAAACTTATAGTTGAGCCACTGTTGCGACATGGAATATTTAAACATTTTCTTCATTGACTTTCTGGGCCGTCAGGATTCATTCCCTTAGGGAGCCTATGGAGGAGTGATCCAGCTGTCACATTTAATCAAAAATATCTTCATTTGTGTTCCGAAGACGAACGAAGGTCTTACGGGGTTGGTACAGCATGGGGGTGAGTAATTAATGACTTAATTTTCATTTTTGGGTGAACTAACCCTTTAAATTCAATTTATTGAAATCTTCGATTGATAATCAATTATCAAAATAGCCACTAATGAATTATAAACAATGTGTTGTTGAATGTTAAATTATTTTAAAAACTCCAAAAAACGAAATATTGATTGATTGGTGATTGATCACTGCCATAATTCGGGGACTCTTAATGTATTAGTTCACTCACCTTTCGGTTGATAGGCTGATACAGATATGATCATACAAGAGACTGCAAAACACGCACTGAGAAAAAAATGTAATACATGAATAATCGTTAATGAAAAAAATACAGACCAAGATGCTGTAGAAACACAAATGTACTCAGGGTTCGTACAGATACTGTACAATGAAATTCAAGCACTACTTTTTGGGTTTTCAAGGACTACAATCAGAGATCTCACTTATCAAACATATATATTATCTTTCAAATTCTAAAAAAGGTAAATAGATAAATAAAAATAAACTAATAAAACAAAATGGTACATATAAAGCAGCACATGCAATGACTGTGGTCACTTTAACCATTGAAAGGATACCATGACAAAGATATTGCTTTCCTTATTCAAACCGGGCTGCGGCGTTAATTTTGCATGAAAAGATTGTTTTATCGATAAAATTACAAACACTATTTTCACATATATTGTCTTTCAATAATTCAAGCACTTTTCAAGTAGCTTTTTTTAAATTTCAAAAAGTCAACTTAAGCACTTTAAGCACCTTGTACGAACCCTGTGTAATGGAATACACTAGAATAATAATAATTAGAATGTGAAAGTGCTCTTATATGCACATATTAGTAAGCGATCAGAGCATTAGTGTGTATGTGTTTGTTCACCTTCCACCGAGGCGCAGTGGCCTGGGGCCGAACCGATCCATGAGAATACCCAATGGCAGTGTGGCGGCACTGAGCAGAAATGAGCCAATGGTGAAGCCCAAGTTCAACATTTCATCCTGTTCCACACAGCTCAGCCATTCATCTGGTTTGCTAACGTTCACACTCTCAGTCTTATTTTCTACAGATAGAGAGAGAGTGAGAGAGAGAGAGAGAGAGAGAGAGAGAGAGAGAGAGAGAGAGAGAGAGAGAGAGAGAGAGAGAGAGAGAGAGAGAGAGAGAGAGAGAGAGAAGGTCAATGAAAGCAAGAGACAGAGACTTTATTAAGTTTTAATGTCTCCAAGCAGTTCAGGTTTCCCAGGAACTCTGGCTCCGTTTTCTTTTTGTGTGACTTGAGTTAGGGACGGGTGATTGTGTTTGACTTCTGTGCCTGATAATACCTGTACACAGGTGGGAGTAAAAGCCCTCCCTTTTGAGCATGATGAGCAGAGAGCCCCAGCCCAACAGCACAGCCGAACACAACAGATTCTCCAACACCGCTGTGACGGCCATCCACCAGCGCCTCCTGAACGCCTGTGTTAGAGAGGGAGCCATCCTCCTATCAAACAGAGAAAAAGAGGGTCTGTTAAAACAAAATAAATCAAGGGTCTGACCGTAAACGCATAGTGGTATATTAAAAGTCCTTGCTGAATCGAAGAATTAATATTTTTAAACAACAACAAAAATCCTACTGATCCCAAACTGTTGAACAGTAGAGTATGAATGATTTATACTCGAAAATTATAGACCAGTTGCATTGACTTCTGTCCTGGAAAAATGTATGGAAAGAATTGTAAGCAAACATGTTATGTTATTACTGCATCAGTGAGTTAGATTTGAGATCCATTGAAGGTTGCATATAGACCATACAGAGGGACAGAATATGCCACACTTACTTTGATTTTATAGTAAAGCTTAGGACTAAATCTTGTTGTTTTAATAGACCACTTTTCATAGATTTTACCTCAGCTTTTAATACAATGCCCTATTTGCTTTTGTAATGTGGATATAAATTCTGCATTGACATACTGGATCAAAGATTTCCTTTCAGTTTTAGTTCGGTTTTAAATACAGGGGTACCACAGGGTTGTGTGTTGTCACCACTCTTACTCTCAATACCAATGATCTATAGAGTAGCTAATACATCTGGGTCGGGTTGCACCAGCCGTTCGTAAGTTCTTTCTTAAATTGAAACGTAAAGTCCACACTAGAGGCTTAGTAACTAGTAACTAGCTAGTTTGTAACTAACTCTGTACTCTGTACTAAAGTAATGCGCAGTCGCATAATATGACGTTTAGCCTCGATGATCCAATAGCAGCCTTCAAATAAGTGAGCAGAAGTTGTTTAAAATGCTGTGAATTTCAGTTTATCCTTTATTCTAACTTCTTTTGCCTCACTTAACTAACAGTAAAAATACGTTTCCATTTAATACGACACTTAATCATGAATAACATCAATATGGCTATCTGGCAATATGGCAATCGGATTCCCCTTGAATACTCGAATTATGTTGTACTTTAAAATGTTTAATTAATGATATCTGCAATACATTCATGTTGGTTCTGTTCTGTTAACCCTAAGGGTTATTGCTGCTCTCAATGCTCTTATTCATGCTAGGCTGCATGGATGCGCCGGGAGTTCTTGCCCAGAACAAAACCATACCGCCAATCCAAACTGTATCCTAATTGTCAATCGTATTTGAGGATAGTGGTCCTGACAGAAATGTGGTTATTGAAGACTGGTGCAAATCGAGTGCTTTGCACATAGTAAATGTAAGGAAAACAAAATAACTGATCTTCAATGTTAATTCTGGTGAACACCACGTGTAAGGGAAACTAATGTTAAATGATTAGGCTGTTGAAATTATGGAAAGTTTTAAGTATTTGGGAACATATATGATACAAGTCTTAGTTCTGGTGAGAATGTAAACAATATTTTAAGGTCAAAGGTTGTTTCTTATGCGTAAACTGAAGAGCTTTAATGTCATGGGCCGTTTACAGGACACCTTTTTCAACTAAAAACCAAAAACTTTTTAAAAACTTTTTTAAAAACCAAAAGCGTTTTGGCCATTCATTTACAAAACAACAGTGTTTTGGGGGCCTGAAAACGTAAACTTTTGAAAATAAAGTTTCAAAGTAAAACCGATACTGTTAACGTCTCCCTTTTGCTTTTTATGAGAAGTCGAACTTTTTAGCTACAGGCACTATTAAATTAGTCTTAAGACAGGTACATTTCTTAATCAAAAAAATATTTCAAATGTCATTTCCATCTCAGAGCACTATTAAACACATCGCTGGAGGAAATTCTCATGACATTTCATTCTTGTGAATTGTAAAAGAGAGAGACACGCCTAACCATTTCCACAACTAACTACCAGTCAAAAGCTCTTTAAACAGGGGTGTGTCCAATCGATTTGCATCGGCTGCTATTTGTGAAACAACTTGAAAAAACCACCAGCGATCACATGTAACAAATTAGAACCATGAATTTGATTAATAAATCAGAGCTTATGTCCTAAAGGAAAGTCAAATGTGTATCTGATTAGAGATAATAAAAAAAAGTGAGTCCAAGTTTTTGTTTGTAAACCGGGTCAACTTATCCCATGACATGACTGCAAGAGTTCGGTCATTATAACTTGGATAACCAAAACATCCACTAACACACACACACAATAAAGAGAGAAAGAGATAAGAGTAAGGGGGGTGGGGGGATGGGGGGTACAGGCAACACAAAGAGGGAGACAGAAAGTAGAGAGAAGAAACTGCAGGGATCTCAGCAGGACACTGATTCGGCGTGTTGTGTTTAATACGATTAGATGCACGATTAGTGTGTTGAGGAAGTCTTTGTCCTCAACACACAGGCTTATGGGAGGATTTTTTTTGTAACTCACACGGTGGCACGTGCTCAAAATAATCTCCACTGATATTCTCCTGAATGAGGGAAAGCAGTAGGTATCTACTTGCAAACCTTTTGGTACACAGGTATGTGAACCACATTGCACAGTTAAAAAGTAACTATTAATAGTTCTGTCCAGTGTGTCCCGGGTCACTTGATTGGAACAATTCAAGTTCTGTGTGTGTTTAAAGGGGACCACTAAGGTCCTGTACGCCTGTTCATTACTCTCTGAGCAGAGAAATGGAGGATGGCCCCTATAAAATGCTTATTCCAGCCCTGGGCCCTGTGAATTTTACAGTTGATCCTGTAACACACCTTTCTCTAAATGTTTATAAGTAGAGGATGCTTTATAATAAAGTTCAAGCACCAAAAGTGAGTGAGTCTTGGGAGCATTTCAAGATTGGTATATTTTACACTCTGGTGCTCTTAGGTAACTTTCTGAATTTTTTGGTAATGGTACAAAACTTGGTAAAGGTTTTGGCACTTGCTATGTGAACACAAAAACTAAAATCATGGATCATGATTTGAAAAGGTTAAATGGTCCTGAAAAACAATTGTCACACTTGTGCTCCTCGCAGTCAAAAATGGCCGCATTGGAAATGAATGGGAGACAAATTTAGTGAAAACTTTTGGCACTGCGGCCAAACAAAATCTTATTGAAAGCTAATTTTTTTTAGATATCAAGCTCACATTTGAAACACAACTTGTCTAGATTTATGGCTTTGATTATCTTGCCGTTTTAGAGTAAAACGGGTTTTTGAAAATATATATTTCATGTAAAAATTGAAAATAGTATTTTTGTGCATTTTTCATAACAATAAATGTAACATTTTGTGACTTTTAAAAAAAACTTTTTTCACTCCAGCAATAATCTGCCAAGTGTCGTAATTTAATTGAAATACAATTTTTAAAATGTGGTCATTTTTGACAAAGCGCTAAATGTGCCCCTAACTTTCCATTTGAATCAAATCCTTGGAATTCTTTATGCTCTCTGGTAGTAATAGAATTTAATATGGCCGTGCCCTCCTCTGGTGAGCAATCGAATCTTTTAAATGGACAAATCTTCCATGGTCCAACACATAACCGAACCGAGTCTTTTTGAAACCTTCTTAAAGTATTACATCATGACTTTTAAAATCTGAACAGACTGTAAAACACTAGGCATCAAACGACTGAGAATCAAAATTTGGTTGGCGTGTTCCACCATCATTTGTTCGAATGGCATTAATCGAATCGATTCCTCAATGAAGATCCATCAGCGACACTCGGCGGGGGAAATGGTTTTCTGGTATAGGTAAACCCTTTCCGGAGGCTGAAACGCTGAGAGTTTTGCCCTCGCTGTATTTCCCCAGAGGACAAAGGGTTTAGCTTTCTCGGCGTGTCCCAAGGAGAAACAAATTTAGGGTCTACTTTCTCGACGGGATTAAACAAACAAACTTTTTTTTCCTCAGCCGGTGAGATGCTCATCCAATAAAAAAAGTTACAATAAAACACGCCTTGTCTTACGCGCCGTCTAGAGTAGAAAGTTGGCTCATTTAACATACATTTGAGGTCCTTTAAAATACAACAAACGGACTTTTCCGTTTATGAAAAAAAATATTTATTTTAGAAGAAAACACAGAAAACTCATTAAAAGCTGAACTCAGAGTCAGAACTCGCCACGTGTCTGTATTTGTAGTTACCAAAGTCTCTATTTGAGTCTCTAAAGATGAACCCTTCAACCTACACAACGCGTGTTTGTTCCTTAATCTTTTACTTTTCTATAAAACAATATATGATGGCTTAAATTTAATTGACTTACTTTATTTCTGTATAATTTCCTAATGTCAACCGTAGGCTACGTTGTTTCCTGGTTTCGGCGCTAAAACAGAATACAGATAACTTCCTCCCAATTCTCCTGTTGCCGCCGAAGTCAACTTGATAGTGGAGTTATCTGGCCGGAGCTTCTGTTTCTTGTGTTACTAACCTCCAATATTTAACAATGATGTATAGAGTGAGAGTAGCCTAACACCCTCCTCGCTGTTCCCCCCCTTGTCTTGTAGTGCTCCCCTGTGTGGGCGTATCGTTACTTTTGCATTACTTCAGTGACTGTACTTACATTACTATAGGCTACAATACCCTTACAAAAATAGTTAGTTACACAATAGTTAACAGTTGTTACTGTGACAATCCTAAATTAAAACAGAATATCCCTTAAACATTTAGTATTTAAACATTTCTGCTGTTTTGTTTGAAGCTACTTCTACATCAGTTGTGGCTATAAAGAGGCTGCCGCCGTTTAATGTAGTGACTAGCCGTAACCATGGCATTTTAACGAACGTGGTAACCATGGCAATTTTAAGAGTTCAGTTTGGAAAATTATAACAGACTTATTAAAATACTTATGTTGTGTTATTACCCTTATAAACTTTATTTGATTATTTTATATGTAATTGTTATAGTAATTTAAACACGCTAGTTGGGATATTGACAATAACTCAAAATATCCAATTACAAACAACCCAGAATTATATAAATACATTATCATTAAATATATCAATTATAAACATTAATGCGTAATGTGTGCATTTTCAAGGTTGCAATCCTTCAATTAAAATGTATCTGCTGGTAGACATATCAATGTTAGTGCTGTCAAATTGATTAATCGCATCCAACATAAAGGTTTATAGCCTTAGAGATTAATCAATTTGTGTGTGCGTGTGTGCGTGCGTGTGTGTGTGTGTGTGTGTGTGTGAGTGTGTGTGTGTGCGATCAAAATTATTTAACCCCCCGGAGACTGTAATAATTTACCAATGTAAGCTTTTCTCAAGATACTGAGTTTAAAAAAATATATAGCATCTACAGTATAACAGCTGGCAAGTTTAGTGATATTGCCAATATATAATGTAATGCTTTTGAGTCATAGGATTTTTTTTGTAATGCAGCTGTCATAATTATTCAACCTCTTATTCGATGCTGCTGTTTAAGTCACTTATTTGTATGGTACAGAATTGTATTAAAACACAATTAAGCTTTTGGAGGACAAAACTGAATTATAGCTTGTTCTGTTATACACATTTAGCCCATGCATGTGCTAAAGTTGAGTAGCGAATATGGTCAAAAGAGCTCTCACAAAAGCTAGAACAAATTGTTTATTTAATATAGAGGCTATAAGAAGATTTCCATCACAGCTGACAGCCTTCTTCATACGTTTAAAATGTGTTGGAGCAGGAAACCTTTAAGGGTTTTGAAGAAAAGGCACAATATCATTAAGGGAAATAAAATGTTTGATCAGATTAACTGAGAAAAGCCCTCAATTTACTGCCAAACACTGGCAATATGCCCTGATGAAAGGAGGAAAAAAACATTTCAGTATAAGAGATAGACATTGGGAGATCTTGCTGAATGCTCTCTTGACCAAGAAGAACACAAAAGGCTGACTTGGATTTGCTCAAATTGATTTGGATAGATCTGTGGAGTTCTGGAAGAATGTTTTATGGAGTGATATGACCAAACTGGAATTTTTTGGACTCATGGATCAGCGATAGGCAAAGCTTCTGAGCAGAACAACAGCATCTCCATGCTCAAACATGCGGGTGGTCCAGTATTATAGGGGTGCTTTGGTGTTGCAGGAAGTGGAAATCTTCACTGTATAAAGGACATCATGAATTATTTGAAGTATTAAGCCATTTTTGGCAAAGATGGGGATGCCTTTTGGTGCAGAGACTAAAGCTTGATGATCAATGGACTTTACTGCAGGACATCCCATATCCAAATATACCGAAGCTTGGTTCAGGGATCAGTCGTAGCATGTTCTTGAGTGGCCTGTACAGTCTTCAGATTTAAATCTCATTCAAAATATTTGCTGGAATTTGAAGAAAGCAGTGGTAATGTGAAAAGCAAAGATTGGAAGCATTTTCAAGTAAGGATTGCAGAGCTGACAGAAGCTTCTTCTAAGAACTTACAGCAGCATTTATTGGATAACAAAGAATAAAAGATGGTGCGCAAAATTTGACTTTTGGGGGTTGAATAAGTTTGTACATCAATGTCAAGAGCCTATTTGTTTTTTTGTTTTTAATTTTTCATCAACTTTACCTTCTCAGAATCACTCAAATGTGTATTACAGTTTTTCAAAAATTGCTTACACAGTTTTTGAAACTATGGCTCCATTTCTCAAAACTCCAAAAGATGCAAAAGCAAACACTCTAAAAATGCTATTTTTGTAAGTCTACACAGACATAAAATTATTAGCCACATCCACGCCAAAATACACACAGATGTGAAAAATGTAAAACCCTATCTTGTGTCTTTTGCTTGTTCAGTGTACAGTGGAGTTTGTCATAGCACTCCAACACAAGAATGCACTATACATTATGCACAACTGATGCATTTTACACAGTTATGGAACTGAATTAATACTGAACTGACTTGAGCTGAATAATGACACTATTGGCTTGTTAGAGCTGATTTACAGTAGAATTTGTATTTGTTCCTATTGTGAATGTATGTAGGCTATCATATGTATGTACACTCACCTAAAGGATTATTAGGAACACCATACTAATACTGTGTTTGACCCTCTTTCGCCTTCAGAACTGCCTTAATTCTACGTGGCATTGATTCAACAAGGTGCTGAAAGCATTCTTTAGAAATGTTGGGCCATATTGATAGGATAGCATCTTGCAGTTGATGGAGATTTGTGGGATGCACATCCAGGAAGCTCCCGTTCCACCACAACCCAAAGCTGCTCTATTGGGTTGAGATCTGGTGACTGTGGGGGCCATTTTAGTTCAGTGAACTCATTGTCATGTTCAAGAAACCAATTTGAAATGATTCGAGCTTTGTGACATGGTGCATTATCCTGCTGGAAGTAGCCATCAGAGGATGGGTGCATGGTGGCCATAAAGGGATGGACATGGTAAGAAACAATGCTCAGGTAGGCCGTGGCATTTAAACGATGCCCAATTGGCACTAAGGGGCCTAAAGTGTGCCAAGAAAACATCCCCCACACCATTACACCACCACCACCAGCCTGCACAGTGGTAACAAGGCATGATGGATCCATGTTCTAATTCTGTTTACGCCAAATTCTGACTCTACCATCTGAATGTCTCAACAGAAATCGAGACTCATCAGACCAGGCAACATTTTTCCAGTCTTCAACTGTCCAATTTTGGTGAGCTCTTGCAAATTGTAGCCTCTTTTTCCTATTTGTAGTGGAGATGAGTGGTACCCGGTGGGGTCTTCTGCTGTTGTAGCCCATCCACCTCAAGGTTGTGCGTGTTGTGGCTTCACAAATGCATTGCTGCATACCTCAGTTGTAACGAGTGGTTATTTCAGTCAGTTGTTCTTCTATCAGCTTGAATCAGTCGGCCCATTCTCCTCTGACCTCTAGCATCAACAAGGCATTTTCGCCCACAGGACTGCCGCATACTGGATGTTTTTCCCTTTTCACACCATTCTTTGTAAACCCTAGAAATGGTTGTGCGTGAAAATCCCAGTAACTGAGCAGATTGTGAAATAATCAGACCGGCCCGTCTGGCACCAACAACCATGCCACGCTCAAAATTGCTTAAATCACCTTTCTTTCCCATTCTGACATTCAGTTTGGAGTTCAGGAGATTGTCTTGACCAGGACCACACCCCTAAATGCATTGAAGCAACTGCCATGTGATTGGTTGATTAGATAATTGCATTAATGAGAAATTGAACAGGTGTTCCTAATAATCCTTTAGGAGAGTGTATATGTGTGTGTGTGTGTGTGTGTGTGGATATAGGATATAAGATAGGATTTTATCTTAGATGTTAATAGATTTGACAGCACTAAAAACTATATATTACCAAATGCTGGTAAGATATGTATTAATAAGAAATAAATATCATATAGTGACCCCTGCTGATAAGAGATGGAATGATATATTACCGTCTGCTGGTCATTTTAAAATCTGGTTGTTTAAAGCTATGGACATGCAATTTTTTGTATGATAGTTGATTACATCAAGTAAAAACATTTATTCCAGATTTTATTTATATTATTTTAAAAAAAGATTGCTCATTACTTTGCTCTTGACATGTATGATGTATTTACAGGTTTACAGGACAATTACTCCGAATTTCTGTGAGAATACATACTAAACTTTACAAAGTGCTATTCATATACAGAGAGCCTTTATATATAGAGACAATCTAATCGTGATAGCAAGGAACACTTGTGGCAGTAACCATGGCGACCGAGGTCAATAATGAGGTAACAGTGAACTCTGGTGGTTGATTGTAGAATCTCTGGAGGCTGACGAAATAGCATCATGGTCATTTTATCAGTGTGCTGAAGTGAAAGTTCTATTCAGAACCTTACAGGGTTCTGTCTGGTGGTCAGATGGTTAATATATAAGAACCTTTTAGGGCTTCCATTCATGGGATCATTTTATGGATTTAGTTTTAATAAATTAGTTTTGTTTTAAAGGCAGGGAAGGCCATTTGTTGTTATGCTGGTTAAAAGTCTCTTCACATCCTGATAGCAATCCCTAAGTTAAAGGCACAATTTTTGGATAAAAATATCCAAAAATCACTAGAGCAATGTTATATATTTTGTTATATATTTATATATATTTTGTTGATTTGTGTACATTATTCCAAATGTTTCTAAGAATGTTTAAATCCAGATAAATAAGCAGTTTTAACCAGGACACGGATCGTGTCCGTGCGTCGCCTATCAATGACATCATACCTGCTTTACCCTCGATTTCCGGTTTTATTTTGTAGAAACCATGGAACACCAAAGACGCTTTAATATATATATGTTTTATTAGACAGGTGAGCAACTGGTTGGATACATTCATCGACAGAAAAATAATAATTGATATACAGCTCAACAGTTAGTCTTAATGTTTAAATCTTGTTTTCTTGATTTACCTGGAATATTTACCATGCCTAATATCGATCTAGCTCACTGCAGTGTGCAACAAGTGTCTCATATAGTAGCCGCCGAGTGAACACATAGCATGAAAACAACTTTCAACACACACACACACACACACACACGTGGGTTACCCCACCGGAATGCATGACCGAAAGAAGCGGAAGCAGCATAATAAAAGCTCCACTGCTCTTGAGACGTGTCTCGTGCTTGTCTCTCAGTAGCAATCTCTCCAGCGACCTCGTTCCGCCCCAACGACATTCGTAATGTTATTAAGTCTTACCGGTCATCCATGAATATGATTTCTGCCTGAGTCCCGTCGCATTCTCCACCGGCTGTAGATGTGAAGACAACAACTCCCATGATTCCGCGAAATCAAGTTTTGAATAAACAACCTCTAGTGGCGAAAAGTTACATAGTGTGCCTTTAAGAGGTCTAAATGGATTTATATGTTTATATATCATCTGTGGAAGGCTTTGGACCATAAAATGTTCGTCCAATCATTGCATTTGGTCCGAAATGCAATGGAACGATGTCCTACCTGCCCGTCAACGTATGCATTTTCATACCTCCGCGCACCCTGCATCACACATCATCAGCGCGTTTCATGCTATGCAGAGACAGATGTCAGTCACCGAGCACCACCACTGAAAAAGTAGCCATCTTTTACAGTTCCTCCTAAACCAAAACAACAAGCTTATGCTGCGTTCACAGCATAATTCGTGTAATTTTGAAGAGATGGAAACCCGTGATGTTATACTTGAATGTATGCATTTCAATGGCAACACTATCAACGCTGAAATGATCTGCAGCAGTCAGGTGGTACAAGTCAGTGTACTTTAGGTAGTTTATGTTCATTATTATTGTAATATTATGAGCTTTGAGACATGAGGTAGTTTAACGCCGTACTCGTACTGCTCTTGTTTGCGTTCATGTGTTTTGTTAGAGGCGTGGCTTTAGAGACTGAAGGGATGGTGCTTTCAAAGCTAGCTTGCTATTGCTAGCCTCTCCAAAAATTGCTTACCTTTAATTAATTTAATCATTTGGCATAAAGGTTTTTTTTTTTTGTATTGAGTCAAGAATCCTAGGGTTCTATAGGCTATCAATCAAAGCTTTATTAAGGACACACATGGTCCAAAAACACAAACAATAACAGATAAATATATAAAAAAAATGGTTATGGTTTTTGATCTTAACTTTATGTATGTCTTTGTAGAATATATCTCTTTAAAAATCGAGAGAGATTTGAAGAGACAACACAGATACTGAAGCTGTTTCTAGTAAAAAAATTAAATAAATCTTATGTCCATAACATAAATATACAGTGATTAATTAAGTAAACAACTGAGATAAAAAGAAATAGTCTTAATTCAATAATCCTCATGAGCTGGGGTATAAACACGGGGACCACATCCACAGACCAAACAAAAGAACTGAACAAAACAGGGGGTACTTCTATCCGAACCAAACCAGGGAACTAATGAGATAGGCCTAATTGAAGGACACCTGGGGCTTATACCATGAAGCCGGTTTAGGTGTCTAGCCAGCTATGTTTCAGCTTAGTTTCCGCCAACTCTGGGTTTTAGGTACTATGAAAGCAGCTCGGCTTTAATCGGTGTTCGTTGCCATGGTATCTTACGCTGCACGGCTAACCTGCTCCGGGGCAGGTTAAGTTCTGGATTCGAGAGCTCAGACTGAAGTTTGACCAATCAGCTGTGAGCAAAGAAACATATAGGTGACGTAACTGATTCCCAGCGTCTGTTCTCTGTTGCAATGGCTTCACCTTTTCTCCCAAATCCCGTGGACATCTCCGCGCAAATTGTTAGACGAGCACTTCGTAGAGAAAGAGTTTTTAGGGACAGACAAAATCCCTTTGACTTTCCTGATAGTTACTTGTATGAAAGATACAGATTTTCCGCGGAAGGAATGTCTTATCTTTGCGAACTTCTTGAGCCGCACATAACAAATGTGACTCGTCGAAGCCATGCACTTACTGTACCGCAAATGGTATGTATTGCGTTGCGGTTTTTTGCAAGTGGTACATACTTGTATGCGGTCGGTGATGCAGAGAATCTAGGGAAAAACACGGTCTGTCGAACAATTCGCAAGGTGGTCCTCGCTCTGCAGGGGTACATAAATAGCTTCATTGTGTTCCCTGGACATTTATCCACCATGTCCATAAAAGAGGGCTTTTATAAAATTGCCGGTAAGATATATTGATAGGGTGACATCACATGAACAAATGTAACCTTTCACACCAATTTTTTTTTTCTTCAAAAAAAAATATTTCACACTTAGAAATCTATTATACAATAGTCTGCAGTAGCTACCTGTTAGGAAATGTTTTAAATATATATGTTTAATTCCTATGATAGGATTCCCTAGAGTCATAGGAGCAATAGACTGCACACATGTTGCAATCTCCACAGCTCTAGGAGAACATGAGGCAGATTATGTGAACAGAAAGTCCTTTCACAGCCTTAATATTCAGGTAGGGCTACTATACCCATATGTGAAATTATTTTTATTTGCATTGAGATCAATCTTTAAATAAATAGTAACTAACAGATAGGACAATGATTTACTGTACATTTCATCTGCAGATGACTTGTGATCATGAATGCATGATCACAAGCTTGGATTCCAAATGGCCTGGCTCAGTGCATGACTCACGCATTTTCCGTGAGTCTATTTTGTGTCAGCGCTTTGAGGAAGGCAAGTTAAATTTGGTACAGTACACTTTACATTTTTTATTTTAATTGCAAAACTTACAAATTTTTCCCCTTTTCTGTTCTATGACAGGGCTTTTTGATGGCCTGTTGGTAGGAGATAGAGGTTATGCATGCCAGAGGTTTTTGCTAACCCCCTATCCTGACCCCCAGACAGGGCCACAAAACCGCTTCGATGTGGCCCTCAGTAAAACCAGGGTCAAGATCGAGATGACCTTTGGCATCCTAAAGGCACGTTTCAACTGTCTTAGGCGTTTAAGAGTGTCACCAGAGCGGGCATCACAGATAGTGGCTGCATGTGCCATTCTGCATAATATAGCCACTATCAGAAAGGAGCGAGAACCACCACAAAACCAGCTTCTCCCTGATGAAATTGACCCCATCACACTTGACCACCCAGCTGGGGCAGCTGTCAGAGATGCAATCACAACACAATATTTTACTTAATAAAAGCACACTGACACTGCAGATAGGACTCAAACTGTTTTATTGGTCATGTGGCTAGAGAGGAAGAAAGAGAGCAAGAAAAATTACATTAATAGACATTCATAGTGTTCATACTAAAGCGTTACTTGTTTAAAAAAAAGTTCACATACTGAGATCTGTTTTTTCCAGCTGTTTGATCTCCAATTTAATTTTTTTAATTTGGAGCCTCCTCAGCTCACAGTCTAGCTCCTTTAGCTCACAGTCTAGTTCTAGGCTCCTTTTATAAAGGGCCCTGACTGAGTCGGTTTCCACCTGAAACAATTCCACCACAAACATGATCATTACAAGTTTTCTGGAGGTTGATCAAATCACAAAAAGTGGCATATCTACAAACATAGGACTGACTGTAATTTATGTCAAGGGTTTAAAGCATTACCTTGTTCACATTCCTTCTGTAGCTCATTGAGGTAGAGGCTTCAGTTTCTGGGGCAGGTTGTGAAAAATCCTACAATAAAAGAGATGTGTAAGGGCCAGTCACTTAATTATGACATTCAAATGTGTGCCATAATAAAAAGCCCAGTGCATTCACCTCAGCAACTGTCTCAGAACACACAGACAGAGTGTCTTCATCATTTGGTTCACCCTAATAAATAAAAGGCAAATATAAAGCATAACTGTTATAAAGCAGGCTATGTCCATGGTGTTCTGTCTGCTGCATATACTGACCTCTGTGTGGGAGACTGTGTGCATGTGTGCTGGCTTCAACAGGGACACTGTATTTCCCTCTACTGCAGAACAGAGTCAGCCAAATTTAACACATTAAAACATTAGTAATGCATTGCACTCACATACCCAGTGTCACTTGCTTCGAGGAGCCAGCACCAGGGTCAGACTGTACAGCACTTGCAATGCCATCCATAATCGGCCGTCCCTTATTATTACTCAGCGCCAACTCCTCGGCCACAGTGTAATTTTGAGGAGGTGGCCCTCCCCCAGTTTTCCTGATTTCACATTTTTTTCTGTTTGCTGCAAACACGTTTTTATGAATAAATGTTCACAAAAATAATAAAAGGTTGAGGTAAATACTCACCACTTTGAATTATATTTTTATATTTTGTCTTGATCTGCTGCCAAGAACGTTTGGAGTTGGGGTCGCATCTAAAAATATATGAATATCAATCTTTCTTAGGAATAGCCTATACATTCACATTTTACATACATCTACACACACGTATGTACAGTATGCATGCATGCATGTATATCAACACGAATACACACATGTTTATTTTAGCATTTAATACATTTTCAATATGATTACATAATTTTACATTAATTGTTTAACTTACGCATTAACGCATTCAGCGATCTTCCTCCAAGAATCTTCTCTTGCTTTGGCAGCAGATACAGTGTTACTGCGTGCTTGAAAAACACTTTTATATTCTTGATATTTTTGAATAATTATCTCTTGCTCCTGCGCGGAAAAATATATAGCTCTCGCTCTATCCATTTCGAACGCGATTGGTTGTTCAGTGCCGACGTCACTCTTTTATGTGCACGCGCTCGTAGATTAATCATAAGTTAAGATCAAAGCCTGAGTTGACAGAGAAAGTTGATGAGCTGCGTCATGGTACCAATAAAGCCTGATTGCATCGGTTCGGTTTTGTCAACTCAAAACTAATCCTGTAACCTCGAGTTTGTTTAGCTACCTTCATGGTACAGGCCCCAGGTGAACTAAATGACTAATCAGACACACTGGATCACAGGGAAACAGGGGGAAAAACACAGTGAAACATAACATAACTCTGAGCTGAAAGTTTATTTCAGCTGCATTCAAGGTGCACATAGTACACCATCTGTGTAAACCTAACCCTTCCTGACACTAATGAGCTTCTTCCTGATCAGACACGTGTCTGGAATTCAAACAGATGGTTGAAACTGGCCTCCTCAAACCCCAAATACACACTGCAACACTCTCCCTGTCACAAGAAATATTCTGCCCAAACCCAGCTTCCACTCCAAGATAGATACAATCAATCATAGATACAAATCCTCCTGGGGTGTATTCCAGAAAGCTGGGTTAACTTACCATCAGATTAACCCTGAACTCTGGGTTGATTAACCCATAACCTGCTTACTCGGGGTATGTCAGTTCCAAAACACCTGTGTCGAGTTAGTTTAATCAACCTACTGCTAATAACCTCGAGTTAATGCGCGTGCACGGCGAACATATATAAAGGCATTTTCAAGGGAATGCCGAATTCAGGAGTCACCATGGAAACTAAGGGTGAAAAGTTGCGTGCCGCCTACTTCTCCGAAGCAGAGTTAGAAGTTTTAATGTTGGCTTATGAGGAGTTCAAGCCCATTATAATGAAAAAAAGCAATACAGCTGCATATGCGACGGAAAGACAATTGGCTTGGCAAAAAACGTTTTTTTTTTATTACATTTTAAATATGCTTGCCTTTCTTTTGTTAAATTGCAAAGTTGAACAATTGTCTTTTTGAGCATGTGGCATGACTCGACAAGCATTTACTTTTCTCTACATCAGTTTCTTAAGAATACAGTGCAATGTATATTGACAAGAAATATTTAGGCCTCTTGTTTTATAAGGTGTAATCCTTCTGGAGCCAAAAGAACTCTTTCCCAAGTCAAAATGAAACACAAAAACATTCTCCAAAAAGGTAATATTTTATTTTAACTGTTGTAAGATCAATGTCTTAAGTTACTTTTACAGTATTCTTCCTATATAGCTAATAGAAAGAAGGCTGAGGCTCGTCTAACTGGTGGGGGTCCACCTCCACCTCCTCTCACCCCATCTGAGGAGTTGGCTCTCTCACTTAATAAAGGTCGCCCTGTGGTTGATGGTATTCCAGAGGGAACTTCGTCAGACTTAGCTACCTCCCACAACAACTCAAGTGACTTGGTACAATGTAGGTATACCATATTAGTACTTATGATTATTTAGCATACGTTTGGACAAAACGATCATTAACTCTTGTCATTAGGAAGAAGGCTAAATGCTTCCCAAATGCAGTCATTGTTTCACTTGTGCATTGTGCATACATATTCTATTTCACAGCATATGCTGTATACAGTAATCTGTTTTTTTATTCTTGCATGTTCCTAATGCCTTTATTCAGTGTCTGTCATACTTAAGTAATTTACACATTGAGTATCTTTTTTTTCTTGCAGTTGCTGATGGACGCATTGTATTATTGGATCCTCCTGAAACAACACAGTCTGTCACAATTGTTAGTGATGCATTTTAAGAACCAGTTGCTTTTAGATCTTTCACTTTGTTTGCCAGACAAAGTAACCTTGCATATTTCCACTCGATGATGATGATGATGATGATGATGATGATGAAGAGACCACATCTGCTGTGACAGAATTAGAAAGTGCTGGGAGACCCACAGAGGTATGATGCACATACTGGACAATGCATAGCTTTTTAGATGGAGTGAAAAATGTGTAATTTGTCTTGTGACAGAATCTAGCTGGGGATGTACATGCAGATGATGGTCCATCTACCTCTACACATAATCTTAGCAGTGTAAGAACTTGTCCCTTTTTGTCCTTATTTACATAATGTTACTATGTGGCAGATTTTCTTCTTTAACCATCTTATTTACTTTGCCTTCCTAGTTGTCTGCAAAGGAGCTGTATAAGGTCCATCTATTAAGGCAAATTAAAAAAACTGACATGGAAATAGACCTTATACAGCTTCAGCTAGAGGAGAAAAGGCTGGCCATTAAAAAGGACAAACTTGAAATAGAACTACTGGAGCATCGCCTTAAGGTGAGAATCATATGTGAACATGAATCTGTTATTTCTTTTTGTGTGCGTATAAAGCAATAAATACAAATCTATCATGTCTCTTTTATTTCAGGACATAAAGAAATAGAACACATTAAATAAAGTGATTTTGAGAAATCATGTCTCTAAGCCTTCTGCCATCTCTGTGGTCTGCCAGATTCATTGGGTGTGGTTCTAGGTCATCTTCATCAGGACAGGGGGGATGCCTCTCTCCTCTTATTGTGGCAATGTTGTGAAGTACCACACAAGCAACTGTGATGTCACATGCCCTATTTGGAGTGACCCTGAGCCCACGCAGACACTGAAACCTCGCCTTCAGAATGCCTATTGTCATCTCCACCTTGGCCCGTGTTCTGCTGTGAGACCGGTTGAAGGGTGTCTGTGGTCCGGGCTCAGGATCAGGGTAGGGTGTCATCATATAGGGGAGGCAAGGGTGTCCTCTGTCCCCCAGCAAGTAACCATAGAAGTGTCCTGTAATGTTTGAGGTGTTTTGTAAATGTAATAAAGACTACAAGCATTTGTCTAACAAACCGTACCCTGTTGAAATTTGTTGCACAGAGATGACTCTCTAAATATTCGGGCGTCATGTACAGACCCAGGCCATTTTGCCTCAACATTAGTGATGAGGTGGGTTGCATCACATATTACCTGTGGAGAACAATAAGTTTATTATGCCCATTTGTAACACCAATATTAAGGAGCCAAAATATAGCTACCTGAACGTTGATGCTATGCACAGACTTCCTATTAACATAGTCTCCCTCATTGATAGATGGAGCTTTAATAGGAATGTGGGTGCCATCAATGCACCCAATCACGTTTGGGAACCCTGAAATTAAGATTAATTACAAATTTAAGAAGTCTGTGTAGCCTTTGTGTGTGCAGTCAAAATAAACCTATTAAGAAATGTAATTTAATTGAAGTAGATGACAGAATTTCTGAGAGCAAACCTGCAACCCTGTAGAATTCTTCTTTAATAAAGCGCACAGGTTTATGGCCAGGGAACTGTACAAAAGTGTGTAGAAACCGTTTCAGTGCCATGCATACTGTACGAACGGCTCTACACTGTTGCCTTTCCCACATGCTCTGCATCGCCCACATTGTAGAGAAAACTCCCCGTAGCAAAAAAGTGCAGAGCAATACAAAGAATTTGTTCGGCGCTAAGCGCTGACCCGCGGTTTGTCACATTTGAGATGTGTGGTTTTAGTAGGTTTGTTAAATAAATTAACGACTCCCTAGAAAAACGATAGCGCTCCTGCAAATATTCGTTAGGATAAGAAAATACATCGATACGTGGTCTTATCACCCTCTCACGGCGGAAAAACCCTCGTATAATCTGTGCCTCTACGTCCACGGGATCCTCATCAAAAGGGCACGCCATGCTCGGAAACCTCTCTGAAACAAACTAACCCTGCAACATAACCTACTCCGGAGCAGGTTATCCTCAGAGAGTCAGTTGCTATGGTTACTTACATAACCCGAAAGTTACCTCCGTTTTTGGAACCGAAAGCAGAGGTTATCCGCTTTGAAGGGTTGGTCAAAATCCCTTGCCTCTTCAAATACATCTATAATCATAAATCCTTTTGGATGCTTATATACTTCCTTATAAAAAATCAATAATCAAATATATTCATTATCACATACTCATTTTTATATTCTTTGTGCTTGTGAAATTATATTTTCTTAAATGCATGTGATGGAAGTAACCAGTTTCTTTTAGGTGCATTCCAATCTTACTTTGAGATTGCACGTAGTACACGCAGGACACGAAGGCCACGTAACCCACAAGGCCGTTTGTCTCTTTCTCTGGTATCAGAAGAAAGGTTAGAGGGTCCTAAAGGCAGCATGGACACATATGATCCTTCGCTGGACAGATGGTCAAGCTATATTGAGCGTTACTATTGAACTTTAATTGTTGTATTAAAGTGTATTCTTTCCAGTATATTTTCTTCCTTGGGAGTAAATGCCAGTTATCTGTTTTTCTCCCAAACGAGTGAATGTTTTAGCATTATGTTTTGGTATACTTAACTGATAATAAGGAGCTCAGACTCTCTTCAGCCTTGATGGGAGCTGTTATTTGCTAGTGTCTGTTATTTGTGTGTGTGCGTATGACATTCTATGTAGGTTCTGGACGTTCGGACCAGACAACCCGGCGCCCTCCTCTAACCTGCGAGGCCACCACAGACCTAAATCTATTGAGTGGACGACAACTATCTTTACTAATGGCGATAGGCACCCCTATCTCCTCACATGTGTTAAATTGTTTAGGCTCTTAATGTTTCTTAGCCAATGAGAATCATTCAACCTGTAAGCAATGACGTAGCTTAGACCTTGGAAATGGTATAACTGCTGTGATCTTTGTAACTGTAAGGAAGGCGGCCTACGAACTCCTGTGTGAGTCTTGAAGCTGACTTCTGCTGATGAAACTGCAAACTATCTTCAGTAAAACTTTTCTTTAATTTTTTATAATTCTGACTCCGGGTCTTCATTCTTCATATCTGGTTCTGGGTCTTTAACTGTACACCCCCTTACAGTTATGGTGGAGGATGCGGCAATTATTCTTTGGTGACATCCCTGGCTAATCAACAAACAAGGTAGTAATTTTATTATTTGGTTAGGGCTATCTGATTGGGAGAGATTTTGAAGGGGAGCGGGAGAGCTTCACTCCGATGAGGAGAGTGAAGATTAATTATACTGAAGGTTAAAGTATAAAAGGAAGTCGCTGATAGCATTGTTTAAAGTTTTAACAAGAGCAGACAGCGCAAGCGAAGCGTGCTCTGTGGGGGCCCCATTGGGCATTGTTGGTATAGCAACAGCCCAGCAGAGTACGTCCCTGGATTGTAGGTCCAGTGGCACCGAAAACCTGCTCAATCTCTTCCATCTCAGATAGGGGATCCCCGAACTTAGTGAACTGAATCAGGCAGTTAGGGATACTAACAATAATAGGGTTGTTTGCCAGGGATGCATCAGGAACGATTCCGAGAGAGAAAAAAAAAAAAAAAAAAAAAAAAGAAGTTGTGACCCAAATTGGCATGGACCAGTATATGTAACTGTGATTTTGGAGTATACTTTGCAGTTTCATCACGCAGAAGCCGAGCTGTGTTGTTAAAAGATCGCCGCCTCCATTTCTGCAATAACTTCAGGTGAGTATGAACCATGATTAAGATATGGCAGTCCTGAAACAAATAGTGAGACAGGAAAGCAAACGTTGTTAGCAGCTGTGCTCTGAAGCCCTCACTTCAAAGAAATTTGCAGAAATTATTAAGTAAATGGTAGTCAGTATTTTGATTCTGATTGGAAATTTAAACAACTTGACTGGCTACAAACAAATAAAGAAACTGGAAAATTTAAATGTTTAGCCTTGTATTGCTTACGATGATTACAAAAAGCAAGTGAAGTAAATTCTGGGTCGGGGATAATTTCCCTCGACAAGCGACTAAAGTTAAAAGGAAACTTTGTGAAAACAACTTACAATATTTTGAGCATTTCCATGCAGCTTATGAAAATTAATGTTCTGCCAATGATAATGATGAAGATTATGATTTGGCTATTATGATTAAATCCGCCACTGGTGGACTGTAAAAGAATACAGAGAACTGCTTATCAGTGGCTCTGTTTGCATTCCTGAATGGGACACACACTGCTTCAAGAGTGTGCAGTAAGTGGAGCCGACAGAAGGTGTTTAAAAATGTGATAGTGACAAATTCCTGGTATTAATGTGGGTTTGAAAGTTGATCAGTGTTTAAATGAAGACATTAACATTTTTCGTCTGAAAAATAAGAGATAAAAAACAAGGTCAAAAGATTGAAGTCTTAAAGTGAATCTTGTTGAAGAAAAGATCTATAATAGTAATTTTTACAAGTGAATTGATGAACACTAGTTGATGTAAAATTAATGACTCCAACAAATGTGAGTTGCAAAATATATCAAAGTAACTAAAAGGATGATTGTGTTATAATTAAACATTTTAAAAAGGTTTTAGATGATATAGAGAGACTTATCTCACAGATGATTTACAATAACTGCAAAAGTATCACAAGCAGATAGGTCTAGCCTCGTCAAAGTTAGTGTGAATCCTAATTGGAGATGCATAAACTCCAAGAGAAAACTTAAGTCAAATATTAAACTATGGTTGAGAACTTGACATTTAAATTGAGATTCAGAAATGTGAAACGTTATTGAGAACTAAAATAATTATTTTTATTGAAGATCAAATAAGCATAAGCAGGACTGGATTAACAGTTGCTGAATGCTGATTAAACAAACAGCTTGAAAAGTTGACCATGAAAGAACTAGAAGCTGATGTTTTGCTTTCAAAAGATAAGTTTGTTATTGGCTGTAATGAAACAGTTTGCTTATCTGGATCTGATGTGTACTGTGGCTGAAACTGCCAGTGCAACAGAGACTCAATCTGAGTGGAAATTTGTAATGTCTAAATAAAGACAACTATAAAAATTATGTTTATTTGGAAACACATGTAATTTCGGGCAAATATGCCTTAAGCTGGGATAGAGTTATAGGATGGTAGATAAAAGTTTGATGTTAGAAGTTTATGAGAGTGCAGTGTGCCAGTCCTGAATGTCTCAGAGTCTCTCTCATTCAATGTCAGCTAAAAGCTGTTATCTGAGCCTGTCATTAGTGATAATAAGCTATTTGAATTAAAACACAGTGTTTCAGTTGAAGAATCATAGACACAGAGATGTTTAAAGAAACAATTGCCATAAAGGGCAATTTGTATTTGTAAATGTTTTAAATGTAAAACTGAATGACTTTAAAGAAGTCTTTAAAATAATAATACAGACCTTAAACTATAGAAGTGACATCTTTGATTAGGTTATTTTAGGACCAGTAACTTCTTTGTCTGATCTTAGTCCCCACCATGAAACGGGGGTGGGCCGACGCCTTCGGCTACAGAAACTCTACACTGAATGTACGGTTGTGATCTAAATCCACTGAGTAGCTAGGTTGCTGCTTTTAAGATGGTTAATGGATTTAAGTGATTAAATACTGTTGTTATTAACCTGTCTCCCTGTGTTACAACTATTAGGCAGTCCGAATGGCCCTGGTGACTCTTGATTGTGTCTTTCCTAAGCTCCAGAGAACAACAGATTTTGTTGAAGAAAACGGTCAAAGATTCTGTGATGGAAAAAAAGCGGTCACCAGTGGGCACGAGTGACCATCTCTATGACGGGTAAGACCTTCTTTGGCCAGACAGGGGGCAACCTAAGCCAGAGTGGATTCACGTAAAGTCACTGGGCATTTCCTGAATGGAGATGTTTTATGTGAGACAGGTATGAGAGTTGAGCAGGAGCTGTGAGGCCAGCAGCGTCCTTATGCCGTTAAGGGGAGATGACGCGGTGACGAGTTACGGCATGTCTCCCCAATAAAGCAAAGCTCCTCTATACCACTCACCAGAAGAAACCGCATTAGTTGTATGGCTTGTTTTTCATTGTGACAAGCGTCTGCAAATATGCCAGGGGAAAAAGGAAACACCCTGAAGGAGGTTATAGATAAAGAGCTAACAGGAATGGGCTTTCGGGGTTCAGTCGGGGCCATGAAGTGATTCCCATTAGTTGTTGTGGAGACAGTAATAAAACTTTTTGATGTCGGTTGCCTTATGGGCAAGGAAAATTATAGTGTTGAGTTTGAACTAGTATGTCTAACATAGTTTTAACTTCTGAAGGTCGTTAGACATGGTGGTGACTAAAGATGAAGACAGTTTTTGTAGATTCAAGAAAAGTCTGGCTAACAAAGGTGAATGGTCAAAGGTTCATAGTGAGAGAGACTGCTTGAGTGAAGGAAAGGATGGTAACTGTGTCTGTCTTTCTGTTATCGGCCTGCTAGAGTAAGCTTAAACAAAATAATGTTAATGAACCAAAACAACCCAGCTGACCTTGTTAAAATCAAATGAATAATGAACAGGCATGCTTTGAAACTGGTTTAGGGACCATGTAAAATTAGATAGAAGCTACAGGAAAATGGAAAGGTTAAAATCTTATTTAAAATTTTAATCTTTTAGCAACAATATAAAATATGAGAATATGAGCAGTTCATAGTCAGGTATGAATGTGTGTATTTGTTGGTGACTGCACGTCATGTCTTGTATGTGTTAGTTTGGGGTACTATTATTTCCTGATTTTAAGGATATTGTGTCATTAACTTCTGGAATTAGTGTTTTATCATTACAGATGGGTTAAGTAAAATGACAAACTTTAAAAAAGTTGATAATTCTAAATCAATCTGATGAAAAGACAATGCAGAACATGGGACGAGCTTTAATTGGAGTGGTTTTCCAGCTCTGTCTGCTATTGGTAATTAGGAATGCTTTTGTCATTTATGATGTTGAACTGAATTACTCTCTGGATTAGTATTTTATATAAATTGGAATTATAAAGAAGATTGCTGTCCATTATGGGGTAAAACTCTTGTCTAAATTCAACTGAGGGTCTAAATTTAAATAGACAACTAGGTGGGATCATAAGGATAAACGTAGGGAAAAAAAAAAAAACATATATATAGACTTGACGGCAGAGAGACAAAGTGACACATTGGCTAAGTCACTATCCAAATTATCCAGAGTGAGCTCCCTCATTTTTATTGAAAGCCCGGAGGGCGAACAAAGGAGGAGTGAATATAACTTCTAAAAAGAAAAGGTTTTATTTCTCAATCCATTAAATGGATGTATGACATTAGATGTCTAAGAAAACAGCTATATGGCTGTCTTAGGGGTTGGGATCTGAGTAACATAATATTTTGTTTTCTGTGAAACTGTAAAGATAAGTGGGACTGAGACAATACTGCTAATATTATTTTTATTTTTATTTTTTTTGTTTGTAATATACTTACAATGTTCTAATAATCTTTAGACTAACTATTTGATAGACAAATACTGTATGGAAGTCAAATTAAGTTTAAATGGTATGAAAAGTGAGTTTCAAAATAAAAATAATAAGGCATTGTATGATTAACAGGGATTAATGATATAAAGATAAGGAATGAACAAAAGCTTTATTAAGCAGAATAGGAAACACTTCTATATTTTAGTGGTAAAATAATGACTGAAATGATGATGTGAATTTGTTTTATTTTATTTCTATTTTTGAAACAAACAAAAAAGGGTATAAGATGTTATACAATTAAAATGGTACATGCTATGTGACCGTAAACTGAAAGATGATTTCAGTAAAGACTTAAAGTTCTTACATCGATTATTATGGGTCTTAATTATTAATATTTTATTTTTGTTGTTGTTTATTTTTAGTTAGATAACCATTGTGTTTTGAACCTAAAGGGTCTATAAAAGGGGTAGTGAAAATAATGGATTCACCATCCAACTTTGTTTATAATAAAAGGATTTGGAAATCATAGTTTTATAAAAATAAAAATAAAAACCTAGTGCATATATTCTGGTATTCATGATTATAGACAATGTCTTCATTTAGGATCTGAGTAGTGACTGTGGATCTAGGCCATGCTAGGAATACAGCAACAGTGCTTGCTTATGTAGCCTGGCTTCCAGAGAATAAATATGTACTTGTTTCGTAATCAGTTATGTGTTTTATAAAAATTTTAACCTGACTGATAAACTGAGGAAGAATTACATTGATGTCCTGTTGTGAGTGGAAGGTGGGAGAACCTCTTAATGGGGACTGGAATTTTTAGTAACCAGCATGTCCGTGACGAGGTGAAGAGACAAGTGTGACCCGTCAGGGGAGCATGCGTCACCACTCCTCCCTTCCGTAGTGACCTCACTGGTTAGACCAGACGTGGCGGTATTGGACCCCACATTGGTCTAAAACGGGGGACTGAAGGGTTGGTCAAAATCCCTTGCCTCTTCAAATACATCTATAATCATAAATCCTTTTGGATGCTTATATACTTCCTTATAAAAAATCAATAATCAAATATATTCATTATCACATACTCATTTTTATATTCTTTGTGCTTGTGAAATTATATTTTCTTAAATGCATGTGATGGAAGTAACCAGTTTCTTTTAGGTGCATTCCAATCTTACTTTGAGATTGCACGTAGTACACGCAGGACACGAAGGCCACGTAACCCACAAGGCCGTTTGTCTCTTTCTCTGGTATCAGAAGAAAGGTTAGAGGGTCCTAAAGGCAGCATGGACACATATGATCCTTCGCTGGACAGATGGTCAAGCTATATTGAGCGTTACTATTGAACTTTAATTGTTGTATTAAAGTGTATTCTTTCCAGTATATTTTCTTCCTTGGGAGTAAATGCCAGTTATCTGTTTTTCTCCCAAACGAGTGAATGTTTTAGCATTATGTTTTGGTATACTTAACTGATAATAAGGAGCTCAGACTCTCTTCAGCCTTGATGGGAGCTGTTATTTGCTAGTGTCTGTTATTTGTGTGTGTGCGTATGACATTCTATGTAGGTTCTGGACGTTCGGACCAGACAACCCGGCGCCCTCCTCTAACCTGCGAGGCCACCACAGACCTAAATCTATTGAGTGGACGACAACTATCTTTACTAATGGCGATAGGCACCCCTATCTCCTCACATGTGTTAAATTGTTTAGGCTCTTAATGTTTCTTAGCCAATGAGAATCATTCAACCTGTAAGCAATGACGTAGCTTAGACCTTGGAAATGGTATAACTGCTGTGATCTTTGTAACTGTAAGGAAGGCGGCCTACGAACTCCTGTGTGAGTCTTGAAGCTGACTTCTGCTGATGAAACTGCAAACTATCTTCAGTAAAACTTTTCTTTAATTTTTTATAATTCTGACTCCGGGTCTTCATTCTTCATATCTGGTTCTGGGTCTTTAACTGTACACCCCCTTACAGCTTACTTACTCCTAAACTTACCAGGGTAAGTCACATAACCTGCTTTCTGGAATACACCCCTGATCTCAGTAATATGTAAATAGCACCACTGGAGTGATACTAATCAAGGCATAGGCCTATAGCGAGTGAGTGGCAATGGGCCATCAAGAACCATCCAGTGTTCGAAAGGATACATTAACATGATTACCAGGGATTGCAGACAGTCGTTTCACCTTAACATTTGGGTGTTCCCATCTGAAAGAGTATCAAGGATGTGGGAATGAAAGGCTATCACTTTTATTGCTATCCTCAATTTGCCTTTAAGACGGCTTCATTTACATATCGAGCGGGAATACGAATGTAATTCAGTTAAAAAAGTTTGAGCAGATTATTCAGGGTTTATTCCGACTGCGTTGAACTTAAGGCGCTTCGTGTAGCTACTTTATCACTGCTATGCTGCAATAAAGTTATTTATCGAGATCTTTAACGTCCTTATCAGTTTTTCTTACTGTCACGGTATGGTGTGGGTTGAAGAAGACTCAAAATCCAACGGCTCCAATACAAACGATTTACTTATAACTCACAGGTACAAACAGGCAGGCAGGATAACTCACACTGAATATCGATTGTCGATTCATTAAATTATAAACCTTTTCCCACAAAAGCAGTTTATTCAGCGTAGCGAAGCCTCTCCTCCATTGACATCCATTAAAAAAACCTGCTTCTTGACTTCTTCCCTGTGTACCGCAGCGTTAGCAGGCAATACGTTTTTTTTTCTCTCTTTTTTTTTGCTAACCTTGCAGACCTGCCTTCAAGTGGCTTTGCTGAAGGTCTGGCAATGCAAGACTACTCGGATATAGGCTACGCCACAAAAGGGACGAAAAGACTAACTCGTAACTTCCGCTTCATGCCGACTTTAAAGCAACACCAAGTAACTTTTCCTCTGGGGTCGCCCTACAGGTTGGAAGCGGAATTGTCCATTACCGCTGTGGTAAATAATTTAGCTTACCGCAGCCTACTGTCGCACGCACGCTCGCTGTTTATCCAGCACCGGCTTTAGAATGAACGATGTCCACAGACAAGGTAGAGTATGTTGCATGATTTCATGAAAGTATGATGTATTGCGACATCAGAAACGAAGAAAAATTAAATAATGACTATTGTAACGCTTGACGTAAAGCAAGTCAAATTTGTAGTTTTCTTATGTCTCATTAGAACTACAGAAACGCGACCCGATCTGGCAATCTTACATAGCGTGGTTATAGCAGATATAGGACCGCAAAGTGAAGGCAGAAGTGCCTTTCACCCTGTTACGACTTAATGAACCACTGAAACGATTTTGGAAACATTATTTTAAGGTAATCTTACTTAGTGTTGCTTTAACATCTCTGACATAAAATTAACATTAACAAATTTGATATGCCAATTATTTAAAACGAATCGGTTACCTAACGTAACCTCGGTTCTCTCTAGATGAGGGAACGAGTATTGCGCGAGCTAGCTTACGCTACGGGAAAGATTCATCTTTTCTGAGATATTGAAGCCAAAAAATTATCCTTAATTTTGTATCCATTGTCAACGCAGTGCAGCATCTGCAGACCTTGAGTGGGCTAGCTAGCGAGCTCATTGGTTGCTCTGCGGCAAACTGCTGCAGCCTATAGACGAACTTGAGTGAACTCGCCGTCCAATGAGAGGCGCTCGCGCCTTCATCGCATCATAGCCCGCCAGAATGGGCGTGGCTAGTGTGTATATAAGCGAGGTTCGTAGGCTGCATCCCTGGTTTTCATTGAATGAAGCGAAAGACGCTTGTGACGCGAGCACGGCTGGCTACGCAATACTCGTTCCCTCATCTAGAGAGAACCGAGGTTACGTTAGGTAACCGATTCGTTCTCTTACGAGAGGTTCTCTCGTATTGCCTAAGCTAGCTTACGCTACGGGAACCCATTGTCAACGCAGTGCGCGCCAAGCATCCACTGCATGAGCCCCAGGGGGACCCCGGGGAGCCCTATGAGTGGGGGAATAATATTTGGCCGGCAAGAGTGCGGGCCAGTGTGTATGTAATACATAAGCACATAGTGGGAACGGAAGACAGAGCGGCGGTGCCGGTCTGTGTGGAATGTGTCCCATCAGTGCAGCTTACCAGGAGAACTGTAGCGTATTAAACCGCTAGTAATTTTGCCTGCAGGGCGGGCACTTCCAGATTGTAAAATCTGACAAAGCTGAAGGGGGAAGCCCAGCCCGCTGCCACACATATGTCTTGAATGGAAATCCCGCTGGACCATGCCCACGAGGAGGCCATGCCTCTAGTGGAGTGAGCCCTAATACCTATCGGGCATGGCAGGTCTTTTGACGCGTACGCAGCAGCAATAGCGTCCACTATCCATCTAGACAGTGTCTGTTTCGAGGCGGCGATACCCTAGTGCGCCCTCCGAACGAAACGAAAAGCTGCTCAGAGCGTCTGAAAGAGGCAGAGCGCGCAGTATACAATCTTAGTGCTCTAACTGGGCAGAGGAGATTGGCGTCGCATTCACTATCGGATGCTAGCAGAGCCGATAGGGAAATGATCTGTGCTCTGAAAAGAGTCCCAATCACTTTGGGGACATAGCCGTGTCTAGGCTTTAAAATGACCTTGGAGTCATTTGGTCCAAACTCAAGACGCGCAGCTCTGACAGACAGCGCGTGAAGGTCTCCCACACGTTTAACTGATGACAGGGCAGTCAGAAAAACGGTTTTGAGTGAAAGGTATTTAAGGTCCACGGATTGAAGCGGTTCGAAAGGGGGGGCTTTCATAGCTTCGAGAACTATATAAAGATCCCAGATAGAAACCGACGGGGGCGCGGGGGGTTCATCCTTCTAGCTCCCCTGAGGAAGCGGATGACCAGCTCGTTTTTACCCAGTGACTGCCCGTGCAGGGGTTCAGCGAACGCCGCGACAGCCGCCACATATACTTTGAGTGTGGATGGGGACCTGCCCTTATCCAACAGCTCTTGTAAAAACACGAGCAGTGACGACACCCTACATGTCCGTGGGTCCAGATCTCTGTCGGTGCACCATTTAGAAAACACTGACCATTTGGACGCGTAGAGTCTTCTTGTGGAAGGCGTGTATGATAGTGTTTATTACTCCTTCTGGCAAAGCGACGGGTAGTCGTTGATCACCCACGCATGCAGCGCCCAGCGCTCTGGGTGGGGATGCCAGATCGTGCCGCGAGCTTGAGAGAGGAGATCTGCTTTCACTGGAATGGGGCACAGGGCTGTCTGTGACAGCTGCGTAAGCTCCGGGAACCATGTCTGATTCTCCCAGCGCAGGGCTATGAGGAGCACCGAGTGGCGCGTTTCCCTGATCCTCTGTATTACCTGTGGCAATAGTGAGACGGGAGGGAAGGCGTAAAGCGGACGGTTGGGCCAGTCCTGGGCCAGCTCGTCCTCACTTTTCGGAAAAAATACTGGGCAGTGAGAGTTCTCCTCTGACGCAAAGAGGTCTATCTCTGCTCTGCCGAATATGCGTCATAACTTCTGGACTGTTTGAGCGTGCAGGGACCATTCCCTTGGGGGAATATTGTCTCTGGACAGTCTGTCTGGACCGTCGTTCAGGTGGCCTGGCACGTGCGTCGCCCTCAGCGAGCGCAGATGGCACTGGGACCAACTCAGTATGCGTTCTGTCAGATGGAGGAGTTTCCTGGATCTGACAACGCCCTGACGGTTTAGATAGGATACCACAGATCTGTTGTCTGAGCGGACCAGGACGTGGTGACCCTGAATGATCGGGAGGAAGCGCACGAGCGCGTACTCGACCGCTATTATTTCCAGACAATTTATGTGAAGGAGCTTTTCCTGAACTGACTATAGGCCAAAAACCGGCGAGCCCTCGCAGACCGCGCCCCAACCCGTGTTGGATGCGTCTGTCGAGATGACTTTTCGGAGAGATACAGCTCCCATCGTCACTCCACGCTGATACCATCCGGCCACTGTCCAGGGCTGCAGAGATGAGATACAGGTATGAGTCACTCTGATTGGCTGGCGGCCTGTGGCCCAAGCCCGGCAAGACGCACGGGTGTTTAGCCAATGTTGAAGTGGGCACATGCGCAGTAAACCTAGCTGGAGTACTGCTGAGGCTGAGGCCATGTAACCTAGCATTCTCTGAAAAGTTTTCAGAGGCGTGAGGTTGTTCATCTGAAAAGATGCGTCTGCGCTGTGTTGATAAGCGAGCCGTCATAGCCACGGAGTCTAGTTCTATTCCAAGGAAGGAAATCGCCTGACTGGGCTGTAGTGAGCTCTTGGTCCAATTGACTGTGAGACCCAAGCTGTTCAGATGACTGAGGAGAACTGTCCTGTGAGACAGAAGCTCCGTGTGTGATTGTGCCAAAATCAGCCAATCGTCCAAATAGTTCAAGATTCGCAAGCCCTGGCTCCGCAGGGGTGCGAGTGCCGCATCCATGCACTTCGTGAAAGTACGGGGTGCTAGGGACAGGCCAAACGGAAGGACGGTGTATTGATAAACCTGGCCATCGAAGGCGAATCTCAAGAATGGTCTGGGACGGGGATTTATCTGAATCTGAAAGTAGGCATCTTTCAGATCGAGAGAAATAAACCAGTCCCCCTGGCGCACGTGCGCGAGGAGTTTCGTGACTGTAAGCATTTTGAACGGTCTTTTGCAAGCACTTTGTTAAAAAATCTGAGATCTAAAATTGGTCTGAGGCCGCCGTCTTTCTTGGGGACAAGAAAAATAACGGCTGTAAAACCCCGACTCGCTCAGAGAAGGCGGCACTCTCTCTATGGCCCTTTTGCACATGAGGTTTGCTATTTCTGAACGAAGCATGCAGGCTGCTTCCGTGTTCACAGTAGTTTCGAGCCGCGCTCGGAAGCGGGGAGGGCGGCGAGAGAACTGTAGCAAATAGCCCTGTTTTATCGCGCTTAACACCCATTTGGATATCCCTGGGATAGCTTCCCACGCTTTGAAGCGTAACGCTAGAGGGTGAATGGCCAAATCGCCCTGATTGCCGCACACAGCGAGCTGAACAGAAAGTGTGAGCGCGCTTACTGTGCTTATGCATGATGGCTCGCAAACAGCATGGACAGGCTGTTCTGTGAGGGACTTCCCGATTGAAGTGAATGGGGAAAGAGTCACATCTGTTAAGTGATGCGCGAGCATAGTCACGGGCATGGGACTTACATACAGAGAGTTGATTGCTGGCCGTGTGACAGAGCGGGCAGAGAAGGGGCGCGCGCACGGGCTCGAGCGGGCTGTGCCCGCTTTATGGGAGTGGGCTCTGATAGGGACACGGGGAGTGTAATTGTCTATTAGTAAGCGTGAGCGCTTTTGTGCGGGCACGAAACTTACATATGAGTGTGACGCCCCGATCGCTTTGGATGGGGAGCGTTTTTTATGATCGCCTTGAGACGCGAGCGCGGCGCTATGGGCAGAGTGTTTATTAGTAAGCGTGAGTGCTTCTGAGCAGGCACAGGACTTACAGTTATAAGTGACGCCCCGATCGCTTGGGATGGGCGGCGTTTTATAGTCACTCTTAGATGCGCGGGCGGCGCTCGGGGAGAGGTATGTGTTAGTAAGCATGAACGCTCGTGGGCGGGTACGTGACTTACATTCATAACCTGACTGATATGAGTCTTTAGGCTTGTTCGACTTCATGCAGCTCTGCGCAGACCGATCGGTGGCTGACTTGAAGCAGTGCACGCCGGTTAGAAATTTTGTCCGACTTGATGCAGCGCTGACTCCACGTGACTGTGACGTATGCCATCAAAGTACCGCGAGAGCGATTCGAGAGTAGCCGGAGGATTCAGCCAGCGCAGTTTCTCAAGAGCGGCTGCTCAAGCTCTGATGACGACACAGCTGTTCCACGATTCGCCGGATTCACCGCATGACAACGATCACGTGCATGTCGTGTTTATTCTCACACCTTTAGTTCCACTAAAGTGCACAAATCAGTTTTTATAACAGTAAACAGTCTTTTCATGTAGTCGCGATGTTATATTGAGTCATGTTTATCAAAATAAAACTGATTAAAAAACGTTGACGTTGACTTCATTGATATGCTTATTTTGAACTTTATTCTAGTTCAAACAGATGCTGTATGAAGCAGTAAAGTATTGAATGAAAATGTGTCTGACATGTCTGTGTATTTGGCAAATATTGCATTTATTTCATTTCAGCTGTGGTAAAGTATGCAAACACCACGTGAGAGGTCACTACGGGAACCAGAAAGTGTCCGACTTCACGTCTCCGTTTGCAGCTCCTCCCCGCCTGCACGCGGCTACTCTCGCCGATCGCTTACATCCAGCCGCAGCCGATCGCTTACATCCAGCCGCAGCCAATCGCTTACATCCAGCCGCAGCCGATGTCGAACACACCTTTTAATGGCCATGAGAGCGTTGCCAGTAAGCGTGCGCGCTCGTGAGCGGACACGTGACTTACATTCACAGCCCGCCCAGTTATGAGCACTTGAGTACGGCGGCTCGCTCACAGCGACAGCTGGCTGTTTTACATGTGACGTCCCGGTTGCTTGAACGGGGAACGTTTTGTGAAAACATTGTAATGTGTGAGCAGCGGCGAAGGCGATGTGTCTGTTAGTAAGTGTGAGCGCTCGTGAGCGGGCACGTGACTTACATTCTTAACCTGACATGTATGAGGCTGTTCTGGCCGTGACAGAGCGGGCAGAAAATAGGCGTGAGCACAGAGTTGTGGGCACGTTTCCTACATCTAGCACTCGAGCGGCATTTGCCAACTGGGGTCTGTGAGAGACACGGGGGGTATCGTGCTTGTGTGTAATGGTGAACACCGAGATGTGGGCACATTTTCTACACTCAAGACACCAACGGCGTGAGCCGGATTACCAGACATTATACTCACTTTGAGATTTCTCTGGGTCGCCGCGAAAACGGCGGATGTGTGCAGGCTAGCGGGTTGCATTACCGGCTCGTTGGCTGCCGAATACACCGCTGCAGTAGCCTTATCTAAAGGGGACTGACAGGGCGAGACATTTCGACGGTGGCGCGCAAGCCCGTCCGGGTCACGCAGAGAGCTCGAGAGGGCTCTGTATGACGCGCGAAACAGGGACTCGAGGGCGGGGTAGCTCTCTTGTAACGTAAAGAGAGCTAGCCGCGTGCTCGTTGGTCGAGCAGTTACTGGGAATAGTGTTTGTATGAGGGCGCGCGCACTGGTAGTGGGCACGGGACCTACATGTGACACAGATGATGCCCGTCCGGGTCATGCAGAGAGCTCGAGAGGGCTCTGCATGACGCGCGAAACGGGGGGCGCGAGGGCGGGGTAGCTCTCTTGTAACGTAAAGAGAGCTAGCCGCGTGGCGCTGTGGTTAAAGACTTAGATTCGAGCCAGCAGGGTAGACATCGGAAGTTCCTCGCAGTGCTCGCATCCTCCACGAGAGGGCGAGGGCTGCATGTTCCTGGCCCAGGCAGAGAGCGCAGATGACGGTCTCCAACGCTGAGCGGCTCTGCACGAGCCACAGGAAGTGCGAGACATCTTGAAAAAGACGTCTCGCTGCTCTTTTAGGAAGTGTAGAACACAGAATACAGAATATAGAGCTTAAAAGGATATGTCGCCGGATAGCGTAGCTCGCCGGATGGCTGAAGGTGGCGAAGACGGCCGGCTTCTTCAAGCGCTGTCCAAGATTGCTAGGCGACACGGCTTCTGCAGTTAGGAGATGCGAAGAGCTTCGCTGAAGAGATGAAAAATCAGGGATGCAGCCTACGAACCTCGCTTATATACACTCTAGCCACGCCCATTCTGGCGGGCTATGATGCGATGAAGGCGCGAGCGCCTCTCATTGGACGCGAGCGCCTCTCATTGGACGCGAGTTCACTCAAGTTCGTCTATAGGCTGCAGCAGTTTGCCGCAGAGCAACCAATGAGCTCGCTAGCTAGCCCACTCAAGGTCTGCAGCTGCTGCACTGCGTTGACAATTGATACAAAATTAAGGATAATTTTTTGGCTTCAATATCTCAGAAAAGATTAATCTTTCCCGTAGCATAAGCTAGCTCACGCAATACGAGAGAACCTCTCGTAAGAGAACAAATTTTAATGGCTTAAACCACAATGTAAAACTGAGGCACATTTTACACCAGATTGTTTTTTTTAGATCATTTTGATGTTTATTTAATTCTAGAATTGTTAACATTTTTGTCACTGTATCCTATTCAGAGCATATTACTAAAAAAAATGTACTGTAAAAATTATTCAGCAATCAAGGAATTCATAATTTTTCTTATTTAAAGTTCCCATGTAGTCAATAATTGTATCCCTTAAAACTCCTCTTTGATCACCAAAATGACATATATAAACGATTTTTCCTTGGAAAAAAAAATATTCATGCCTCAAAATAGTTTGACTGTAACTCTACACCCTTGTCTCATTTAGTATACGTGATTCTATGAATATGCAAATTAGCCCCGCCTCCACTCACACCATAGACAGTAAAAGAAATGGACACAGCGACCCCATTGATTACAACGGAGAAGACTGGAGCCCGATTATTGCACTTCCTGTCTGATGTCTGAGCGACTGCGCAGACTCAAACTGAGCTTGACGACAGTCTGACATTTGTAAATCTTCTAGTAGCTGTGCCAAGACAAATCTGAATCACCTAGTTTAATCTGAATCACCTGAATCACCGTTGTTGAAATATTTTGTCCCGTTGCTTTTATGGACTCTCTATCTATGGGCTTCTCCCTTGACTTTATGCCTCCATGTCCCCCCGATTGCCTCATAGACAGTAATTGCCTGCGAGCTTCTCCTCCTGTCTATACGGTAATGTCTCTAATGTGCGACAGAAAGTTGCATGGTTATGACGCAATCGTTAGCCTATTTGTACAAAAACGGCTTCTACAGGGCCGTAACGTAAGATACAAAGTAATGGAGCCTTTTATACATTGTCGTGTTTCTTTAGAAATAAACAATGGACAAATTAAGTCTTTGGACGCCTCAGATGTAAAGTTATTCGCTGTCAAAGTGACGCCAAAATGAATGGGAGTCAATGGGATGCTAACAGCAGGTGAAGTTCTGCTACAATGGCGGCTCCCGCGAGGCTTCAACTTCCGGCTGATGGATTACCCACTTGACTCACACCAGCTCAGAGATCCACTCGTTGACGATCACACATATTCAGATTCACTTTATTTGTTGACCTGATTGGTTACAAGGTAGTTTGTGACACACCAGCGATTTCAAACCGCGTTTTTTGTTTTTTGTTTTTTGAGACTGTCTTTGGTTCACTGCAGTTTTAAGGAGAAAATACAAAGCAATGGTATTGACTTATGCATGTCCTCATGGTTTGTCTTAAAGCGTATTAAAACCCCAAAATAGACATATAAACAACATTAAAAGCTTGATTTTCACCACAGGGAGACTTTAAGTCACAATGTTTGAATTTAAGATAGAAGCTTCTCGATGACAGAGGAAGCCAATGAATAAAAGGGTTCTGGAAAACACAGACGAACAGTACTGATAAATACACTCAGAATAGATTACAGATTCAAAGTAATGCCTTCAGTATCGATGACATTTGATTATCATCCCTGTGAACAATTATAGCTTCAAAGCTAAATCTGCAGTCCAGTTTCAGTCATCAATAAATCAGTTCCAAATACGGTGCTGATGTAATCCAATAATCCAAACATAGGAGGGGCGTTCAAAGAGAGAAGTCAAAGATACAGATTAGGATCATGAACTCAAAATTATAAACAGAATCCAGACAGGGAAATTACCCCAGTATAGGAAAACATGCAACAACAAACAAAAATGGGATAAGATATTGAATCAGTGGTGATGAAGAACATCTGGGCCAGTAACCATGGAGACAGCCTATCATTGAAGATGTCACTGATGCTTGACAGCTGAATCTGACACACACCAACTTAAATGAGGAGGTTATGTGTAATATCTTCTGGTCACCCGTTTTCAACTTTCAATAAGCCGAGCAAAATTTCTACTGCAAATCAGTGGATTTAGATCAAAAACAGGATGCATTATTACTTTGCACTATTTTTCTTTATAACAAGGCTCTCTGGAATACTTGATTCTGATTTGTCAGGCTTGACATTCTGTCGTCAATAGCAACGCTGAATAACATACCGCCCATCCGGGAATCTTTCATGTCTCTCGTATCACACCGACTGCAGACTCGCTCTCTCTTGTTTCATGCAAACACGGCTGCTGCCATCTTGTGTCTCTGTTGTATTGATTGTATTGAAAATGACCTCTTATGTCTAGACACAGAAATTGAATGTTCTAGTTTAATGTCGTAAACAATGTCCAGATGCACCTGTGGTTTGTAATGGTCATGAATGGTTGTGATGTCATTGAATTACTGAGACTGAAGCGTGTGTGATAAGACTCCAGAGATCATCAGAACATCTGTCTTAAACATTATTTGACACACATTGTGCCAAACTTATGACCTTATACTGATGAAAAATTGTTACGCAAGCCATAGCTGATCTCAAAATGTCCTGTGAGCCTGTCTTGAATCCTTGATGCCTTTATCTTTAGATGTTGTTGCTTTATGTAATGTTAATAAGCAGCTATAGGCTACTTGCTAGAAATTCACCATACAAATACAGTGGCTTTACAGGCATTTTGGTGCCTATATATTTACAGTTCATAACTGTATGTTTTATTAACTGGTAAAATGTTAAACAGGCTATATGTAGAATTCAGAAACCCCTGTTATTAATGACACCGGGAAAACCTTTCAGCGATAGGCCTACTATTAAACGAACGTTTAGATTAATATGTAAATATGTGCTGCACTTTTCTCTCAATAACAAAATAAACACAACAAAATGACAGCTGTGAGAAAACAGCAGTTAAGAAATAATCTTAGCAATGTGAATATGTTTGCAGCACGAGCTCACAATTACACTGTTATGATAGATATTGAATTTAAAAGTAAATTGACACTATAGATATGGCTATGTGAGACTAGTTTGAGTTAATCCTTTCCTTTGCACGACATGAACATTACACTACAGAATTATTTCGGCATAATCCTTAAATTTGTAGGCTAAGCAGTCGTTTCACGTGTCAGAGAATGGAAGAGAGGTTCGCGGGATCGCTCGTAACCGTCACTTCCTTTGGATTTTCCCGCCAAAAACGTCCCGAGTCCTTCACGTAACAAATATCAGTCTACATGGTTTCATAAACAACATATGAAGTCGGGGAAGCTCTCTCTTTTTAAGTTTAGTTAGAAGCTGTTCACACACAATAAAAAGGCGATAAAAAAATGGAAATTGTCATGATTCTGCCATCATGTTCTTGATTTTCCTAGTTTTGTGGCAGGATCATGGCAGAACCATGTTTTGTGTACAAGCGCATGGCCTGTTGTTTGGGCCATGTGCTTGTGTTGTCTCGTTTGATACCCCGCCCCCTTGTTATCCTCGTCTTGTCATTATTACCTAGTCTGTGTCACCTGTTCCCCTCATTAGTTTCTCCCTATTTAATCCCCTTGTGTTTGCTCTCCTGTGTTGGTAAAGTGTCAACTAATGCGTGTACTCTTTGTGAGTACTTTGTCTGAATCTCGTGATAAGTATTGTGAGTTTGTGTAGCTGTTTGTTTCTTTTGTTCTAGTTTTCAAGTCAGTGTCTAGTCCTAGTTTATTTTCTTGTCTTAGTCTTGGTGTACTCCCCTTCAGTTCTGTTTTGCCCCCTCGTGGGTTATTGATTTACTGTTTTGTGCCTCAATAAATCCCTGTTGCTGCATATCATCTGTGCTTGGATTCTCTCCTTCAACCTCATGACAGAATGTACCGACCAAAGAAGAACCCAGCAGACTGTATGTCTTTCCCCGCTGAACCACAACCGACTGAACAAGAACTATGGTGGCAGTCGGCCATCGCTGATAGTAGAGCTGGAAGACTTCCATTCCCTCCCCAGGGTGAGTTGTCCCTGAAGAGGTATGCACAAGTCGTAGAAGAGATTATTCCTGCCTGAGGTCCTGGTTTCTCGTTACTTCATCGCCGGTCTCAACTCTCCACCTCCTCTGTCTGAACGGGAGGTGCTTACTCTTCGCCCATTTCAAGCTGTGGTGGACTGCCTAACCTGGACTGCTTATCTCAGAAAGTCCCAGAGCCCTCTACTGCAGGCGCTGTCCCAGAGCCCTCTACTGCAGGCGCTGTCCCAGAGCCCTCTACTGCAGGCGCTGTCCCAGAGCCCTCTACTGCAGGCGCTGTCCCAGAGCCCTCTACTGCAGGCGCTGTCCCAGAGCCCTCTACTGCAGGCGCTGTCCCAGAGCCCTCTACTGCAGGCGCTGTCCCAGAGCCCTCTACTGCAGGCGCTGTCCCAGAGCCCTCTACTGCAGGCGCTGTCCCAGAGCCCTCTACTGCAGGCGCTGTCCCAGAGCCCTCTACTGCAGGCGCTGTCCCAGAGCCCTCTACTGCAGGCGCTGTCCCAGAGCCCTCTACTGCAGGCGCTGTCCCAGAGCCCTCTACTGCAGGCGCTGTCCCAGAGCCCTCTACTGCAGGCGCTGTCCCAGAGCCCTCTACTGCAGGCGCTGTCCCAGAGCCCTCTACTGCAGGCGCTGTCCCAGAGCCCTCTACTGCAGGCGCTGTCCCAGAGCCCTCTACTGCAGGCGCTGTCCCAGAGCCCTCTACTGCAGGCGCTGTCCCAGAGCCCTCTACTGCAGGCGCTGTCCCAGAGCCCTCTACTGCAGGCGCTGTCCCAGAGCCCTCTACTGCAGGCGCTGTCCCAGAGCCCTCTACTGCAGGCGCTGTCCCAGAGCCCTCTACTGCAGGCGCTGTCCCAGAGCCCTCTACTGCAGGCGCTGTCCCAGAGCCCTCTACTGCAGGCGCTGTCCCAGAGCCCTCTACTGCAGGCGCTGTCCCAGAGCCCTCTACTGCAGGCGCTGTCCCAGAGCCCTCTACTGCAGGCGCTGTCCCAGAGCCCTCTACTGCAGGCGCTGTCCCAGAGCCCTCTACTGCAGGCGCTGTCCCAGAGCCCTCTACTGCAGGCGCTGTCCCAGAGCCCTCTACTGCAGGCGCTGTCCCAGAGCCCTCTACTGCAGGCGCTGTCCCAGAGCCCTCTACTGCAGGCGCTGTCCCAGAGCCCTCTACTGCAGGCGCTGTCCCAGAGCCCTCTACTGCAGGCGCTGTCCCAGAGCCCTCTACTGCAGGCGCTGTCCCAGAGCCCTCTACTGCAGGCGCTGTCCCAGAGCCCTCTACTGCAGGCGCTGTCCCAGAGCCCTCTACTGCAGGCGCTGTCCCAGAGCCCTCTACTGCAGGCGCTGTCCCAGAGCCCTCTACTGCAGGCGCTGTCCCAGAGCCCTCTACTGCAGGCGCTGTCCCAGAGCCCTCTACTGCAGGCGCTGTCCCAGAGCCCTCTACTGCAGGCGCTGTCCCAGAGCCCTCTACTGCAGGCGCTGTCCCAGAGCCCTCTACTGCAGGCGCTGTCCCAGAGCCCTCTACTGCAGGCGCTGTCCCAGAGCCCTCTACTGCAGGCGCTGTCCCAGAGCCCTCTACTGCAGGCGCTGTCCCAGAGCCCTCTACTGCAGGCGCTGTCCCAGAGCCCTCTACTGCAGGCGCTGTCCCAGAGCCCTCTACTGCAGGCGCTGTCCCAGAGCCCTCTACTGCAGGCGCTGTCCCAGAGCCCTCTACTGCAGGCGCTGTCCCAGAGCCCTCTACTGCAGGCGCTGTCCCAGAGCCCTCTACTGCAGGCGCTGTCCCAGAGCCCTCTACTGCAGGCGCTGTCCCAGAGCCCTCTACTGCAGGCGCTGTCCCAGAGCCCTCTACTGCAGGCGCTGTCCCAGAGCCCTCTACTGCAGGCGCTGTCCCAGAGCCCTCTACTGCAGGCGCTGTCCCAGAGCCCTCTACTGCAGGCGCTGTCCCAGAGCCCTCTACTGCAGGCGCTGTCCCAGAGCCCTCTACTGCAGGCGCTGTCCCAGAGCCCTCTACTGCAGGCGCTGTCCCAGAGCCCTCTACTGCAGGCGCTGTCCCAGAGCCCTCTACTGCAGGCGCTGTCCCAGAGCCCTCTACTGCAGGCGCTGTCCCAGAGCCCTCTACTGCAGGCGCTGTCCCAGAGCCCTCTACTGCAGGCGCTGTCCCAGAGCCCTCTACTGCAGGCGCTGTCCCAGAGCCCTCTACTGCAGGCGCTGTCCCAGAGCCCTCTACTGCAGGCGCTGTCCCAGAGCCCTCTACTGCAGGCGCTGTCCCAGAGCCCTCTACTGCAGGCGCTGTCCCAGAGCCCTCTACTGCAGGCGCTGTCCCAGAGCCCTCTACTGCAGGCGCTGTCCCAGAGCCCTCTACTGCAGGCGCTGTCCCAGAGCCCTCTACTGCAGGCGCTGTCCCAGAGCCCTCTACTGCAGGCGCTGTCCCAGAGCCCTCTACTGCAGGCGCTGTCCCAGAGCCCTCTACTGCAGGCGCTGTCCCAGAGCCCTCTACTGCAGGCGCTGTCCCAGAGCCCTCTACTGCAGGCGCTGTCCCAGAGCCCTCTACTGCAGGCGCTGTCCCAGAGCCCTCTACTGCAGGCGCTGTCCCAGAGCCCTCTACTGCAGGCGCTGTCCCAGAGCCCTCTACTGCAGGCGCTGTCCCAGAGCCCTCTACTGCAGGCGCTGTCCCAGAGCCCTCTACTGCAGGCGCTGTCCCAGAGCCCTCTACTGCAGGCGCTGTCCCAGAGCCCTCTACTGCAGGCGCTGTCCCAGAGCCCTCTACTGCAGGCGCTGTCCCAGAGCCCTCTACTGCAGGCGCTGTCCCAGAGCCCTCTACTGCAGGCGCTGTCCCAGAGCCCTCTACTGCAGGCGCTGTCCCAGAGCCCTCTACTGCAGGCGCTGTCCCAGAGCCCTCTACTGCAGGCGCTGTCCCAGAGCCCTCTACTGCAGGCGCTGTCCCAGAGCCCTCTACTGCAGGCGCTGTCCCAGAGCCCTCTACTGCAGGCGCTGTCCCAGAGCCCTCTACTGCAGGCGCTGTCCCAGAGCCCTCTACTGCAGGCGCTGTCCCAGAGCCCTCTACTGCAGGCGCTGTCCCAGAGCCCTCTACTGCAGGCGCTGTCCCAGAGCCCTCTACTGCAGGCGCTGTCCCAGAGCCCTCTACTGCAGGCGCTGTCCCAGAGCCCTCTACTGCAGGCGCTGTCCCAGAGCCCTCTACTGCAGGCGCTGTCCCAGAGCCCTCTACTGCAGGCGCTGTCCCAGAGCCCTCTACTGCAGGCGCTGTCCCAGAGCCCTCTACTGCAGGCGCTGTCCCAGAGCCCTCTACTGCAGGCGCTGTCCCAGAGCCCTCTACTGCAGAGCCCGCTGAGAGAGTTGCGGCCGATCTGCAAGCAGTTTCGGCTCATCGGGAGATGCCCGTCATTGCGGCCAAGACCCTTTCGGACTATCTGTCTTGTCGCGATCCTTGAACCCCCTGTCTGTCTTGTCTTGTCCTCAGCCTCCCACGCCTGTCCCGGTGAGCGCAGCTTTCGAGCCAGTCATGTCTTGTCCCGACTCCACTCCGTCAGTTAGCGCTGTTCCCCTGTCTACGTCAAAGAGAACTGTTTCTAGATCAACAGCAGAGGGTACTGATCCCACACCTGCTAAGGGGAGGGCTGATGCCAGGCCAGCAACCGAGAGCTCTCTTTCGGAGTCTGCTGCAGTCGACGCCACTACTGAGTTGGAAATGAAGTGTGTAGAGTCCGATGATTCTTCGGGGAGTTCAGTTTCCGGGTCACCTGTTCCTCCCCTCAACCGTCTGTTTCACCCCCTGTCTTGTGTCCTACGCCTTCGCCTGCCTTGTTCCCCGTCAGGAGTCCGTTTTGTCTTCCCCTGTCTCCTCTGTGTCTGAGACTGTTGCTGCTACTAATGCAGCATCCCAGTGTGTTTCCTCGGCCACCCCTGTCATTACTAAGCCCCGGACTGTTTCCCGTTCGTCCCTGTCTCCGCAAGACCCCGGACTTCTAAGTCTTCTCCTCGTGTGTCTCCGTCCAAGCCAGCCCTCGTCCCCAGTCCTCCTCCCATGGACCCAGGATCCCTTGCCTGTCGACCCTCCCGGAACCTCCCCTCATGAACTCTGGCAGACCCCCTATGGACTTTGTTTCCTCCACCCCCTCTGCCTTGTATGTTTTTTTTGATGTTTCACCCGAACCCTGTTATAGTTTATTCATGTATGCCGTTGTTGATGTTCGCTATGTTTTGTTGGTTTTTGTCCATGTCTCGTTCTGTCTTGTCTTGTGCTTAGTGTCCCTTTGGGGAGCGTCTGGAAGCCGCTCCTTAAGGTGGGGGTTCTGTCATGAGTCTGCCATGTTCTTGATTTTCCTAGTTTTGTGGCAGGATCATGGCAGAACCATGTTTTGTGTACAAGCGCATGGCCTGTTTGGGCCATGTGCTTGTGTTGTCTCGTTTGATACCCCGTCCCCTTGTTATCCTCGTCTTGTCATTATTACCTAGTCTGTCACCTGTTCCCCTCATTAGTTTCTCCCTATTTAATCCCCTTGTGTTTGCTGTCCTGTGTCTGTACATTGTCAACTAATGCGTGTACTCTTTGTGAGTACTTTGTCTGAATCTCGTGATAAGTATTGTGAGTTTGTGTAGCTGTTTGTTTCTTTTGTTCTAGTCTTCAAGTCAGTGTCTAGTCCTAGTTTATTTTCTTGTCTTGGTGTACATCCCTTCAGTTCTGTTTTGCCCCCTCGTGGGTTATTGATTTACTGTTTTGTGCCTCAATAAATCCCTCTTGCTGCATATCGTCTGCGTTTGGGTTCTCTCCTTCAACCTCATGACAGAAATTCCTACAATAACTATATTTCAACTGTATATGTAGGCCTATGTTTTTTTAATGATATAGGCAGATTTTCATAAATTATTATAACTTCCCCCCCAAAAAAACAAATGTATATTGTTCAATTTCATTTAACACATATTGTTTTACTTTATATGTATATTATTTGTATTGTCTTTTTGAATGTAGTCTAATAGACCTTTTTTCACCATAGACTGTCAATTCACTTTTCCCCCAAAAAAATTGTACAGTAAAATTGCATGTATTGTCCAATTTAGTCTGCTTATTTGTATGTTGTATATCATAAGGTAACTTACATGTATTACAATTACCTGTATCTAGGACAAATACAAATGTAAAATGTGTAGCATTGTGTTATTTAAAATGTTTTTGTAAATATAGGTGAAATAGTCAACTGAATGACATTGTAGAATATATTTAAATCTAAAAATAATATCCATTACTGGTGTTTTCAGCACATACTTGAAATGAAAAGTTTCTTCTCAAATCTGAAGCGTTAAAAACAATTAATGCAATTTGCATTACACACAGGCCTGCTAATTTGAAGCAGACACAAATGTTCCCAAAGACACTGACACTTTGTAAATATCACATGTGTTTGACGCTTGTGATAGAAATATTTTATGTAGGCTAATGGGTATTTTCAACATTAAATGTACAGAGAAATGCAGACTAAGGATGCTTAGGTCAAAGGCCATATATACTTTACCAAAAAGTGCTTAACACAGTAGAACTAACAGTCATATGATATTTAGCTTGGATCATTACAAACCAATCACCAGAACAAATCACAGTGAAGAAGACTTGAGTGACATTGAGTTTTACTCAACTGTATTATATGAATGTACATGTATCTTTCTATTCAGGAGACTCACTTGGTTGTTGTGGCCAGTGATCTCCCGGCCGTGAATAACACTTTCTACAAAGAGCATCTTGGAAGTCGTGCCAGGTATATGCTGCGCAGCTGAGAAACCGATTCTATACGCTCAAAAGACAACAATAGAATATCCATGTGTGATTGATGTAGTGATAGTAGCTTCTTGACGGGACGCCGTCACCTTACTTCAGGGAAGTATTGTATTGTAAGTATTCAGCTAATTCAGGAAATTACCTTGACATAGGCCTACTGTAGTTATTATTTTAACAACTGCAAGTTGTTTAAATTGTCCGTGGTGAAGAAGTCAGATTGTATACGTTGTATAGCCTACATAATAAGAATTTCCACGACATGCTCAAACAGACAGCACACATCAAAATGCCAGCACAAAACCTTTTGGCACAGACACAGATCAGGAAATACATCACAAACAAGCATCTTCCTTAATCAGATTAAATTGAATTTCAGATTTTGAAGAAATGACACCCCACCCCTTATGTTGTGATTTACAAATACACTCTGACAATAGCAGATCAACGAACGAACAATCTCAAATGCTTTGGTGAGATTTAAATTCCTCTCAAATTAGACCTTATTATCGTTCCTAAATTTCTCTGTTCTTAATGATGACCAGACTGCAATCAGTATGAACATATAAACAGACATCTCTCTCTCTCTCTCTCTCTCTCTCTCTCTCTCTCTCGCTCGCTCGCTCGCTCTCATGTGGTTTTAATTTTCGTCCCCGGGCAACGTTTGGAGTTTGGCTGAGCTTGAGTTTCATTGTAAAACTTCAGTAAAAGACGAACTCCACTTCCAAGGCAGAAACACGGGACTTGAGTTTATTGTTATTTCTTTAGAAGATCTGTGAGGGGCCGACCGTGGGGCTCTTTTCTGCCCTCATTGGCTCTTGAGGGCCAGGATGGCTCACTCAGAGTCAAACAGCTGCTTTTCATATCCACTTGGTGGCACTAAAACACTTATTTTCTTATTAGCACTATATCCTTTGAATTTGTTGTGTTTTTCATTTAATCATATTAATTCAGTAAACACGCACTTCATTTGCTTTCTTTTTCTATTATAAGTATTGTGACCAAGACTTTATTTCTGTAATTATACTGATTATATTTGAATTACAATACCATGAAATAAGATACTTCAAAATATATGATGTGTTGATGTGTTTGTTAATTATCCCCATTATTGAGTTTTATGTTTTGTCGTGTCTATATGTGCTTCTTAAACTTTATGTAGTGAAGTTGATGTTACCTCTTTTAGAGTCAAACATATAAAACAGTGTTAAATAAATGACAAATCAAAATGTTTTAAATGCTAATTACTGGATAATATTTAGTTGCTATAGAAATAAAGAAAATTCAACACGTAACCACTTGTTTTGTTCTCGTTGTGCTAGCTATTTTGTTTTAACTGCTTAAATTAGCTTTAACTTGCAATTTTTTATATACTGCTGTCTTTTTTATGTGTGTTTTATGAAAAGCGCTTTGTGCACCTTTTTGGTTGTTGTAATGGTGCTATATAAATAAAAATTTAATTGAATTTAATTGAATTTAATTGAATAAAAAAATTAAAGTGACTGACAGAAACAGAAATTTAGCATTTTGAGAACTCAAAAATCTCAATAAATCACATTACACTGAAAATGGCGTACAATGTAAAAAAAAGTTGCTGCTTTAAATTTTTAATTAAAGTACAATCAACTTGGATGTTTAAGTCATTTCTACTTAAATTACCTTAAACTGACTTGGAAAAAATTAGTTGAATCTTGTATAAAGTTGCAAATTGCTTAACTTATTTTGATTAGTTAAAGCAATGTAAAAACACGTGTTGTCATTATATAATTATGATAATTGTGATCTTGATGATATCATTTTTACACTCATAAATTGCAAGTAAATTTCACAAATAAACAAAGAAATAATATTGAATTAAACATGAAATTTGGAACTGAGATAGAATATTCTAGTAAAATGTACTCAAATAACCTTTTTTTCACAAATAAAAAAAACCTTTGAAGTGTACTATAAACGTTTCTCAACTACATTGGAAAGCTAAAACTTTTATTTGTTTGTTGAGTCGAAAAATTAAGAAAAGTCAGACATTATGTAGCCATTATATTTTGAGTTGTCTCAACTATTTCTCAAATATATTTTTTCTTTTAAAATTGGGGGTGGGTTTTCGTGTGCTTATAGTATCAGACTACAGCGTTTCATTCCAGGAGAAAACAGTCTAATAGATTAACCTATGTATTTAACAGATCATTATTTTAGTAACCATAACCATCAATATGATTAAGACTTGCTTCGAATCAATTGATTTCAGACACAAGCGAGAGCAAGAGGTGATGTTTAAGGTGGGAGACTGATCGGTGGCTTGTGACCCCCAGCGACACGGATGATGGATGACAGTGGAAGAGAAGAGAATGATAGTTGGAAAGCGGTGGATAGGGTTAAACTGTAAAACAACAAAAGGTGTCTTAAATGTCTAAAATGGTGTTATTAAAATCCGCTCCTTCACCCATCCTGAGGATAAAGAACAATAGTGTTGTCATTCATCCAGTAAGCCCTCATAAACTGTTCACACATCCTCCATTGCTGGGATAAATTGAGCCAAAGGAGACCAATTTCCCTATCTGCAGACTCTGTAAACGTCAAACCGAACAAACCCCTGGCCTTCTGTAGACTTGTAAACTGTGCGGTTGTAGCGGCGCTGTGTTTTCTGCTGATTATGTGATTGCTCATGACAGAAAGCACTTCTGAGATCCAGCTACAGCGCTGCTGCCATAAAAACGCTTATTTAGACCAGATCAGCAATGAGCTTTGACAAGATCACAGCTCCTTTTGTCAAAAGACATTCGTTTTCTCATATGCAGCGCATGGGAGGTCGAGTTTGATTATAGAATTATGTCATTCAATGACATCGTGATCATTTTTACTGCTGCTGTGTGACATGTTAAAAAACTTTAGGTGCAGAATCTGTAACAGAAACTATTATTTTGACGATAAAAGGCACCTGCCAGAAGGTTTAAATTGTAGTCACATTAGTTTTTATTAAAGGAATTAAGGCACAAAACATATTTTTGGAGAGAGAATTGTGTATGTTAGATTATAACTATTAGCCAGAACACAGTGATACTAAAGTGCCCCCCCCCCCCCCCCCCTCCCAAAAAAAGTTGCTACCTTATATTTTTAAGTACAATCAACTTGGATTTTTAAGTCATTTTAACTTAAATAACATTAAACTGGCTTAAAATTAGTTGAATCTTGTATTATTAAAAAAAAAAAATTGTTTAACTTATTTGAATGAGTTAAAGCAATGTTAAAACATATGTTGTCATAACTTATTGACCATGTAATTTTTTACAGTATAATATTGTCCCCTCTCTAGCAATTAAAATAAATCTGTTGAATTTGTATTAAATGCATTGTGTAAAAAGCATTTTTAAAAATAAGTATCTTCTAAATTTCCAAAGAGCCTTACTACTTTTGGCCCAACTGCAATTTACTTGCGGAGGAACTTGGTTTCGGTGTTTGTGTTGAGTTGTGCTTCGGCTCTGTGTCTTCAGCGCGGATGAATCTGGTCGTTTGAAGTGTGCGGTCTGTCCATTGTTACAAGTGATCCTTTATCAGTGCGAATGTCACCAACAACATCAAAGCTCCCAATAATAAAAAAAACGAAGAAAAAAAAAACGAATGAAAGACAGATGTGTCGAGCAGGTAATAGCATTTATGTCACTGTTTTTTGACTTATTGAAAACATCATTGTTTCAAAATAGGCCAAATAACTTCTCAAATGTGAGGGAAAGGTGATAGGCTATAACTTATGTTTGACTGTTTTAAAATAACAGGAACGGGAAACCTACCACCGCATATAGTAGCCAGACTTTCTTTTCTTACTTATAGGCCTATATGACGTGCACACGCACAGACGAATGACAGAGGAATGCAATTTCCCGGTAAATCCGTCCTGACAGCTCTAAAAATCATTGTAAATTGTAAACACAGTGCAGCGCTTCACATGGACTACTTTATGGATGTCTTTACTACTTTTCTGGCCCTTGAAAGTAATGTTGCGGTCTATCAGGGTTCAGAAAGCTCTTGGATTTCATCAAAAATATCTTAATTTGTGCTCCGAAGTTGAGCGAAGGTCTCATGAGGGTGAATAATTAATGACAGATTTTTTTTTTTTTTGGGGTGAACTAATCCTAAACTAGAACTAAAAATTTAAGTCCTGTTTTACACATTCATTGAAGGGCCAAAAGTCCATGCTTGATCACACAGACATGTTCCATGAACAATGTTTTGTTCAATTCGTCTAGTTAAGCTGACAGTTGAGTTTTCTAACATATGTTCATAGTGGTATGTATTTAAAAACTATGTCAGTAGCTTAACTCTTGTCTTTAAAGGGACACTCCACCCATTTGCATTAAGCTTTCCATTGTTAGAAACCCAGTCATACTATTGAATGGTCGTGCAACACTCTCTCATTTTCCCCTGAGACGAGAGAAATCCGCTATTTACCCTTTTCACTTCCTCCTACAATGACGCAAAAATCGTCATTTTACGTCATTGTAGGAGGAAGTGTAAGAAGGGGGGATTTCTCTAAAGACTACAAGCACTAGATCCCACCCTTTCAAACCCGCCCATAGGTTGGACCTAATGCGCTAACAGAGCTATCACAGATCAGTGGGTGGGACTTCACTTGTAGATACTGAAATCAATATCAGCCATCTTGTTTATAAGCTAAGCTAACAAGCACTGTGGAGATAGGAAGTTATGACAATGACGGAAGAAACTAAACACGATATGGAAGAAACTAAACATGATATGGAAGTAGAGGATTCTGAAATTCAGCTGCTCGAATCCGCTGTTCGTGGCTATCTTTACGAGCCGCAATATAGTGAAGAGCAGCTGAGGCTGCTGGAGGAACAGGAGGCGGCTGCCTGTCGCGGACGAGGAGCCCGGACGGGTTCGAGCTGGGCGGACTGCTGGTGCCTGTGCTCTCGCTGTGCGCTACGGACACAGATGGAGTCCAGTCTGCTGCAGAGAATTTCAACGATAGCAATTTCTCCTGGACGAATTTCTCCTGGACGAAATCTCTGAATCAGACGAGCACACGGACGTTTGTGTTGTGATGTGAACCATCCTAGTGTCGCACCGCATATGTTCTGACTGAACATCCAGGTATATCATGCAATAATTCACCATATAGGCTAGAAAGAAATACAAACGAGGAGTAATTCGCTAATGAGTTTGCCAATGTAACGGGGTTCGCTGTTGTGGGAAGAAGGAGGCGGGAACCGGCGAACATTTAAACATTTTAATAGTAAAATAAACAAATACAAAACAAAAGTATAAGCCAGCTGGCCACACACAACAGAAACAAAACATAAAATCAGGCCTGTTCCTTTTGTGCTTCCGCTCCTCCGTGAGAGATATGAGACCGCTGCATCTCACAGGTGTCATTCATTATCACTCGCGCCATCCTCTCACGTCCCTCGTCCTGCTCGCCACAGCCAACTAACTAGACATTTTGTGTGAAATGATTTTCAAACTCTTTTGGCAGCTAACGTTAGCCTTGTAGACGAAAGAGGGATTTTTCTGATGTTTGTGCGCTGTTCTGGATTAGTGGGAGTGGCCTGCGGAGCTGTGCAATGTGGTGCATTGTGGGAGTTGTTGTCTTACACACAAATGCGCCCTAAAGTTATTTTCTGTCTTTTCTCGGTCAAGAGGGCACCAAATTCAACATTTCTTTTACATTTCGACTACATATATAACCCACTTTCAATAAAGATTAATGTTGAAAGACCCTTTAAGTCTGCTTCCGTAAAAATCTCCAAAGGTCATGGTTTCATGTCAAGAGTTCGTACAACTGACTTTTACCTTCAGAGTCCACACATGTCTGTAATTTCTCCCCGATCACTTCCCCAAACTTTACTTATGGGTGTGCGTTTATGTGCATGTGTAGTTCCCTTTGCTTCAAAAACAGGTGTGTGATTCTAAACAGTATTGCTCAAGCATTTAAAGGAGGCTCCGCTGACTTTTCATCTTTTCAACATGTTTCCACCTTGACAGTTCTCAATGAATGGAACGTAAACATGCTCCTTAGACTTCACTGGATTCAGTGGTCAAATACAATGGAAAGCGTTTGGCAAGATGTTTCTCGGTAAATTCTAACTTTGGTCGCATTTGAGAATGCTGCGTTTCATCTATTCAGAAATAACAAAGGCACTTAATAAATGAAGATCTTACAGAGGATTTGATTAATAAATTAAAAAAATGGGAATTTCCCCACTGAAAAGTCCTTATTCCGTGGAAAACAAAATGAGATGTTCTGAAGAATTTTGACGCTACTCTTTTCCAAACAACGAAGGCGAACGAGGACACAAAGTACCGTGAACACATAGCATAATACTAGAAAATTAGCATTTTCAACTACCTCTGGAAGTGGTCGAAAGTGGACAAGTTCAAAACGTTTCAGTTTACACCTTAGATCGACCAAATTGATTGAATAGGCCTATGATGCCAATCAAGAACCTTTCATTTTATTATCCAGGTCTTCTAATGTCATATGATAACTTTGACCAAAAATAGACAAGAATTTCTTTCCTCTTATTCAATGAGCTCCTGTTTTTAGATGTTCATATTGTGGCACTTAGCCAACCTAATTTAACTGCTGTAAAAGTGGGATCCCTCGAGGGCGTGCGCAGCGTTCACGAAATCCTCCGCGAGACCTCCCGCTCACGCTCGCAGCGTGAGAAAGCCATTCTTCACCTGTCAGCTTGTGTTTGGTTCACGGAGAAACAACAGATCGAAATGAAAGAGACAGAGGAGAAGCAGAACGGAATGGAAGAACATTACATGCTCATCCAGATTTTAAGGAACTGTTACAGTTCATTAGTTTATGTTGAAGATTCTTGGAACTTTTAAAAGCCTCCAAAAATAGGCCCAGTGTGTGTGTGTGTGTGTGTGTGTGTGTGTGTGTGTGTGGAGAAAAATCAGATAGGAAACGTATGAGTGTGCCATGTTGGTAAGACAGTGTGGGAGGTTTTGTGACTGTAATCTTTGTCCTTCCATCTCTGACACTAAAAGCTTTTTATTTACCTCTCACTCACTCACTTACTCACACGCTCACAGACAAACGTCTGTGTGTTCATCAAACTTTGTGTATCCTTCACATTACAGTTGAGTTCATCCTCTCTGGTAGGGCTTATTACAATCACCTACAGTATGTCTCTCTCTCTCTCTCTCTCTCTCTCTCACACACACACACACACACACACACACACACACATGCGAACCCTATTTTTCATCTGAGAAACTGCCAACATGCATTTTAAACCAAACCATTGGTTAGTGAACTACTTCTATCAGCCAGTTTTTCTTCACTTAGTACTTTGTTCCAAACCTAGTGAACTATCTGAAAGCATTTTAAAGCAACAGGTGTGCAACAGATTTCAAAAGGTAGCCAGCAACATTATGCAGCCTTCTAAGATAATATTTAGCAAAAATGTAAAGCACCATTGCATGTGTTCTTCAAAGGGCCTGTTTACGCCTGGTCACTTCATGCGTTCTCTCTGATTGGATGGCTATCCAATCGGGAAAAGGCCAGGTGTAAATACCCTCTGAAACGCTTTTGGAATCAGATCCCTCTAATCACTTCAGAAAGTAGTCTGAGACGCATTCCAGACGTAACTGAAATAGTGTAAATGCATGTGGTTGTTAAAGCCACATGTCAATTTTGAGTATCTCTTTAGCAAGCCGCAAATGGGCAAACTGCCACAAATGAAAATGAAAGTCTAATTCTAAAGGGATAGGCTACTAATACTGTGGAAGTCAATAGGGACCATCAACTGTTTGGTTACCCACATTCTTCAAAATATCTTTTGTATTCAGAAGAACAAAGAAATACAGGTTTGTAACAACTTGAGAGTGAGTAAATATGACAGATTTTTCAGTTTTGGGTGAACGATCCCTTTAAATGAATTAACTTGACTCATTTGGTTTCACAGTGTACTTTGCTTACTGCTTTTCATCTACTAATATTGTAGAGATGTAGGCATATTCAGATGCGGGGAGGAGATTGGCTGGTTAGCATGATCCATGAAATGGTTAATAGATATTTACAACATGCACTAGCTATACTTCTTTTAAAAACATAAAGAAAATGGCTGACCCCAGACGTTTGTATGTGGCTAATATTTCAGAATAAATTTATGATGTTTTACCAGTGCCTGGTTCTTTTTCTTTCTTTTTTTGGAGAGCATAAAACGGACTGTGCACCTTCTGGTGGTGCCATCAACCACTTAGTTGAGTGAGATAATGCATTAGCTATGTATTCTCTAGGTATTATAGACCTCCTTGGAGGAGCACTATTTTTGTACATATAGAGCAAATCAGGGTGTCATTTCAGTTAAGATATTGACACATGTAGGCGGTAGATATAACCAGCTCACAGGTGCAACTTTATACACACTTGACTCATTCACCCCCATTTTCACACGTAGGCCTACACCAAACTATATAGGCAATCCAAAACAATCATCCATAATCTTTTCTGAAAGCATGTTGAATAACACTAAAACACGCCACGGTACATTAAAGTCAGTTTTTTCCTCGAGGGCTCAGTCAACATTCGCGTACATAAATGAACTTGTGGTTACCGACTCTTATATGGGAGGATCAATTGATTAGGTAATAAATCAGTCAACCTGTGCCCTAAGTTTCCCCCGCACCGAGAGTTTTGAGAGAGTCAGCCCAGCCCTGCAGCCAAAGAAGCGCGGCGCGGAGCGGCGCGGGCGGGGGCGCGGCAGGTGGTGGGTGCCATGAGGTAACAGGAAGGGCTGGGCCACAGGTGAGAGAGGGAAAGACAAAGCGAACGGCAAGAGAAAAAACAGTAGGATCGAGGAGGAGGCAGAGTCAGACGGAAAGAGAGAGAAACAGGAATGCAGAAACTCCCTAGGCAGCGGGGCAATCCTCTGGAGAGAGAAAAAAGGAATTTTTATGTGCTGCAGGTGATCAGGGCTCGACACGGAGAAGGGGGGGGGGGGGGGGGGGGGGGGGATGCTGGACGAGGATGGGAAAGAAAAACTGACGACGAGCAGTGGAAGAAGGAGAAAAGACAGAATGAGAATGGAGGGAGCTATAAAGATGGACTAAATAGGCTGCTGCTGACGACCTGATGACAGACGAGTGATTTAATGCGTGATTGGCAGTGGAGACTTGCTCTCGATCTGCTGCACATATGGCTAAAAAAGATAGAGGCAGACGCGATGGCACGAGATGAGAGGCGTCGGAAAAGGGCCTTTTAAAGTAAAACAAATAAAACTACTTTACAGTCGCGCAGATGCATAAACAGCCTCTCGCGCTGATTCAGTGAAGCGACACGTGATGAAACACACACACACACACACACACACTCACACAGGCGCACAATGTGGCCATTGTTGCGGATGTGTGGTCATCCATTTAGGGGCCGAAGCCGACTGGACTCTGCATTACGCATTTCGCTGAGTCGTCGGCCATGTGTGTGTGTGTATGTGAGAGAGAAAGCGTTCCCCCTCATCAAACTCCAAAATGTTTTCCCGTAATTTGTGATAATTACTCATAAAAGAACGTCACACCACTGTGTGTGTGTGTGTGGGTGTGGGTGTGGTTGTGCCGTGATAACTCCAGTGCAGGTGTGTTGCTCAGAGGTAAACACAAATTATCATTGATCCTTTAATTTTACCCCAAACATAGCCTATAGGGAAAAGAAACATTAGGCGTCTGAACTTTCGTTCATTTGATTATGTTGTACTGTGATGTTTGTGCCGTAAGTCAGTATGACATGTGACATTTTGTTTTTATCTTGTGTATGTACAGTATGTGTCTGTGTACCTACATGTTTGGGGACATGTACCCAGAAATTAGCTCAACCTGATAAAAACCTCCCATTGGGACATCCTTGTAAAAATTACTTAAATTAATTATCCATTAAAAAAATAATAACTGTTAGGTACAATATACGTATTGTGTTCATATTGCAAAACACTTCTGCTTTTTTGAGCTCTGATACGGTTAAGTTTAGGGACAGATTGTTGGTATGGGGACGTTTAAGGGTGGGTTAAGGTGTAATGGAAGGTCAACAATGGGTTACACTTTATTTTAAGGTGACGTTGTTACATTGTACTTACTCAAATTGGTACTGAGTAATATTAACTACATGTACTTACTATAGAGGTTAGGGTTTGGTTTAGTGTTAGTTACTTGTAATTATGCATAATTTACTGTTAGTAAGTACACAAAGTAATGTGTAACTGTAAAATAAGTGTTCCCCAACAGTGTAATTACAGAATGGAATTACAGAAATTAACGCATGTATTTTTAAAATACAAAAACATGTATGTACACAATAAGTGCATTGTTTCAAATTATCAATTTAAATCTTGCTACATAGTCACTTAATATGAAGTGGGGCCTTTCTAACATAAAAACAATAGAAGTCTATGCAGTGTTCCCATTTAGATAGTGAAGTGTGTGTGTATGTGTGTGTGTGTGTGTGTGTGTGTGTGTGTCAGTAGGTGAGCGCTAGGGAAGAGGAGAGGCGTGAGAGAGAGATAGAGGGGAAGAGAGGGATGAGAGGATGTGGGATTACATGAAAGAATGGAGTGGTCATAAATTTCGCTCAGACAGACGAATAAAACTCGCTATCCTCCCAGTCCCTCTGGTTTTTCCTCAAGGGGTAACAGCACACACACACACACACACACACACACCCAAAGTGTAGTCAGTAAAGGTCTTTTGTACTCTGAAAAAAACACGTGACATCATAATGTCATACCCCAGAGAAATAAATAGTATTAAATAAATATAACAGACATATACACACATACAGAAATCAATGTACAGACTGTACACAAACACTCATATTTATACACCCTCTCATCTGCATTAGAACTCATTTTCATGTTTGTAGAATCCCTTATCTATTAAAAAAAAGCTCTGTGATAGTAACATGGTAAAAGAATGGTAATACTATAGTATATTATGGGACTGTATGACTAACATATTTATATACAGTGGTGTTTATATTAAATCCTATTTCAAAGAGTTCCATGGTGTGCCTTGTCAAAAAACATACCATGGTTCTGACCGATTGCCATGAAACTATGTTAAAAATCAAATATCATGGTACTTTGATATGGTACTGAAATTCCTGCACCAGGGTATTTACATGGTACACCAAGAATACCATGTTCTCCACAAAAATGCCACATTATGGTACTTTTTGTGCTTTTTTGTATCACTGGAGTATCATGTAAATGCCATATATTATTATATACTCCGGTATTTCCCTAATACGCCAATGAAACTTCAAGAATACTGTTATCTTTTTCAAAAATGGTAATACTGCGGTACTGAATGATTACCATATTCACACACCATAGTATTTACATAGTACTTCACATTTCCTAAAAAATACCATGGTATTACCATTGTATACTTCTAGAAAACTCAGTATTATCATGGTATCATGCCAAGAAACATAGTAATACTGTGGTACTTTGATATATACCATGGTACTGAATTATTACCACATTCACGTACCATGGTATTTACATAGTACTGCACGTGTCTGCAAAAATCACCATGCTATTCTCATTGTACATTTCTAGAAAACAGTATTACCATGGTACCATGCCCGAAAACCTTTTTGAATAATATACTTTCATGGTCACTTTTCTGTTCGTACACACACCATCTGAGCATCAAATTTGTGCAATTTGTTTCCAAATGTGTAGGTGTGTATTTGTGTGTGTCTGGAAAAAGACGAGTCAGTGTCAATGAGGCATTACTGACTCAGTTTGTGAGGCAGCAAAAAATCTCCATTGTCTCTTTAGTTATGCCACATTTCCTCCACTTTGCCCATTGACCCTTTCACTACTGCATGACTCCAAACATGATTCACTTTCCTTCTGCTGAATCACGTCTCGCTCTCTCAATGAGCGCTCTCTTCCCTTTGTCTGTGACGTACTGGCGGCTCTTTTCTGTTTGGGGATTTAGTGCAAAGCGTGACCAGTCCTTAGATCTCCATCCATAGAGCATGAATCAATCTGTTTCACACACACTTGTGCTCTGTTCCAAAACCTAGTTAGCTTCTTCTATAGGCAGCATTGTAAGGCATCATATCCAAGCTCCTAACATGGACGACATTTGGTTTTGACCAAAGTGAGGCAGCATTGCATCTATCCTTTGCAAATAAGACAATCCCGGAATGCACTGCTAAAAGCCTAGTGAAAAAAAACGAATTAAACATGGTGGCTGAAGCATTAGAAATCTCGATGTTTCATTCAAAAAGTATCAAAAGTTCACAGTAACTGCCTGCCTGACTATTTTACCCAAAATGTATGCATTTTGTGCTTTTTATTCTGATCAGAGTGTCATGTTGTTAGCTTAGAATCAGTTGGATCATTCATTTATAAGGCTTCCATCATCCTTGTTAAGATGCTGTATGCCACATTTACTGTTGTTCGGCATATTTTTGTGGGTGAAATCCAGTCATTTCAATATAGGAATCCATGCAATTGGGAATTTTGCATAAATGCAAACTTCGCAACAGGTTCTAGTTGGTCATGTGAATTTGCAGAGAACTGCTAGGTCTGAAAGTGACTTCTGTGTGAGCTGTCCTTCATACATCGCTACACTATTGACAACCTTTTTTTGTCCATGAAATTTCGCCAATGTGACCGCAAGTTGTTAGAGGGCAGCGAGGCAGCTCACTGGGTTTTAGACCAGAGACTTTGTTCTCTCTCAAGCGCGTAGCCGTTTCTTCAGTCTGGTGAAGTCTTTCGCAGATCTCCACAGCCAGCTCTGCAGCTCCCGCAGTACCCAAAATCCCTCAACTTTCCGGGAGAAGTCATTAGGAGTGGGATGTGATGACAGCACAGGGGCCGCCAGCAAAGCGTGAACCTCAGCGGCCGGCCCTCCGTACTGATAGAGGAGCGAGAGAGGAGAGAGACCACCGTGACGAGACGGCAGGGAACGGATAGATCGACGAGGATGGAGGGATGGCGAGGAAAAGAGTAGGGGCTGCTTTCGGTATCCGTCTCCAACTTTTAAAGTTGTGTAGTTCATGTTGTTCAGTTTGATCATTTTCTCCTCTTCCAAGCTCAGCAGTCTTCTCCTTTTCCCCCATCTCTCCATTCCTTCCTCCTTCTCTCCCTCCTCTTTGGCGACCCAACTCTCTCCTTCTTTCCTCCTCCCTCTCCTCCTACTCTCCCTCTCTCTGTCCCGCTTGAGATCCGCCCGAGTCGTTCCCTCTCTCACACCGGAGGCGGTGTGAGCGCCTTTGTTTCGAGGCACGTAACTCCGTAGAGGGGCGGGGCTGTTCTCGCTCACGCCCTGAAACTGTGACGACATGAGTGGGGCGTATCCTTGAGCGGGCGTGGCGTATCCTGTGGAGGGTGGCAGGTTGGTGTAGCCCAGGGCGTTCATCAGGCCGGATATTGAGCCGAGTAACCCGCTGAGGCCGGAGCAGAAGTGCAGGAGAGAGCTCTGGAGGTACGGGCACAGGGTGGAGCGCGCCAGCTCCCTCACGGCACACAGGAGAATGCTGTACGCCCGCTGGTTCTGTGCCAGACGGGCACCGTTCTCCAGCCCGCGCCACAAGTCCACGCGTGTAGCTGCACTGGGCACGGACAGAGAGGAGCTGTTGGGACGTGGAGGAGAGAAGCCGGGATCACTGAATGGAGGACCAAGATACGACAGCTGAGGACCAGAGATGAGGAGAGATATTTAGAAAACAATTACACTGATTCTGTCAGGTTTTAGATGTCCTTTTAGCCACTTCACTTCAGACCCCATGAAATCAAAATTGCATGCTACCACACATTTAACACTTTCCATTGCAGAAAATGTTATTTATCGTTGACATGTTCTTTAGATTATTGAAATATTATTATTTTAAGAACTGATCACTAAAAGGTTCTTTAGGGAACCCAAAATATTCTTCTGTTGCTCTGCTATGAAAATTCCATTTTGGAACCTATATTTTGAAGAGTGTGAGAAGATTCTGTCATCATTTACTCACCCGCAGATTGTTCCAAACCTGTATGAGTTTCTTTGTTCTGCTGAACACAAAGGAAGATATTTTGAAGAAAGTTTGTTACTAGGCCACTTTAGGGCACCACTGACTTCCATAGGAAAAAAAATACTATGGAAGTCAATGGTGCCTCAGTCAGAACTGTTAAGTTTCCCACATTCTTTAAAATATCTTACTCTGTGTTCAACAGAGCAAAGAAATGTATAAAGGTTTGGAAGAACCTGAAGTGTGTAAATGATGACAGATTTTTCACTTTTGGGTGAACTATCCCTTTAAATATTAAATACCATCTGCTTCTGACTAGAAAGTAGCAAGTCACGGTATGCTGGTTGTTTGTTTTTGTTTAGTTGGCATGTTTGTTGCCCAAAAATGTATATTCTCTCATCATTTACTCACCCTCATGTTGTTTCAAACCTCTGCGACTTTCTTTATTTTGTGGTCAATAACCAAAAACTGGTTACCAACATTCTTCAAAATATGTACGTTTTGTAACAACATGAGGGTGAGTTAGTAATGACAGAATATTCATAATTTGGATGAACTATCCCTTTAAAGTTGTGGAGAAATGGAAGTAGTGACAAATCTTTTCTTCTGTATTGTGACATACATCCGAGTGAAATAGAATATTGAAAAAGAAAACTTGGTTCTATATGTACTTGGGTACTTGGTTCTATGCATTGGTTGTTGCACTCAAAAGTGGAGGCAGATGGACGTGAGCATGCAGGGACGGGTTTAATCGACTAAATGATATGAGAACTCCTGCATAGTTCACCAGGAAGAAATCTGTCATTTTCACAGGAAGAAAATTAAACATATGCACGGATGAATTATTCGCATTAAGATTTATAATATACATTAAGAAAATAGGGTGAATTTTCATTTCATGGCATGCTATAAAGGATATTGACTAGGTAATATGAAAAGGACATGCCCTGGTGTGTCCCACCCCAACTTCCTGTTTCAATAGCTGTTTCATTAGCAAATAAACACATTAAACACAGTTAACAAAACTACTATCAAAACATTTAAAAGGGTCTTTATACACCATTAGCTGGCAAAAGTTAGGTCAGTTACGAGATAACAGCTAATTATAAAACTAGAGCATGTATCACAATACAGTCAAGAAGAGGCAAAAGAGATAAAAAGAGAGCGAGAGCATCCACAGGAAAACATCTATAAACAAAAACGTCATTCATCGCCACACACTGATAAAACACACACATACACACACACACACACACACACAGATTGTGACTCACGTAGGTGTCTCTGATCTCCTTCAGCTGGTGGTCCAGGTATTTGGTCAGCTCGTATGTTCTCTCTATCGAGCTCCTCTCATTGGACAGCATGAGTGTGCGGTCCAGTGCATGAACACACCCCACCAAAAACAGCAGTACAGCAACCTCAGCAACTGGAATACAAAGCAGTGACAGCAGGGATTGAAGTCCCGTGAAAATGCACAAATGACAACTTAATGTCCAATTCTCTAGTCTGGTTCCATTTTGCCATTTCATTTAGTAAAAATGCACTGTAAAAAAAAAAAGTTGCTGCATTCAAATTTTTAAGTACAATCAACTTGGATGTTGAAGGCCTTTCAAATTAAATTACGTTAAACTGAATAAAAGATGAGTTGAATCCTGTATAACTGAAAATTGCTTAAATTATTTTGATGAGTGAAAACACATGTTGTCATAACGTACTGTTCACATAATTTTTTACAGTGTAATACGTGTGTTATTTCTCAAATAACACAAATGAAGACTGTGATTTTGTTTGAGGAATAACATGAAGCAGAGAAAATCTGTCTGTAATCAGCTCTGAATAAATGTTTGGTTTATATGAGTTCACAGAGATTATGGTGCGCCATTTTTGTAATATAGTGGTTTTAACTGTAATTCTTTTGAGGTATTCAGAATTAAACAGTTAGTTTTATGTTATACTTTGATTATAGAGATTACAATTTCATGCGGAAATGTCTGGCACTGCTTCTGCTACTGTACAGTTTGTTTGAAGAGAGAGAGAAGTTCTGCTCAGGATTATTAAAGGGATTTATGTTCATATACTGAAGCGGGCCATAAAAGGTTGAAATACATTTTATATACAGTATATTACACCGATATGTTTTCATATATCTTTACAGCTAAAATGTCCCTTACTGCAATATTTTAATGCATTAAATTCAGCATGAAATGAAAATTTACCCTGGCATGTTATTGATCTTATCATCTTATTGATCTTATTACATAGGGTTCTTTCTTTCTTTCTTTCTTTCTTTCTTTCTTTCTTTCTTTCTTTCTTTCTTTCTTTCTTTCTTTTTTAACCTTGTAATTTTTAACCAAAATGTCATAACCCAATCTTATGGTGAGCCCCCGCCCCACATTTAATTATTTTTTTTGATAATTAATTTCAGTCAGATGTCACAATACGGAAGAAATTATTTTCTGTTTCATCATTAATGCGATTTATTTATTATTTATTTATGATACACTGTAAAAAGTGATCAGTTGACTTCATGCGTAATTGAAAAAATTAAGTTACGTGAACTTGACAATTACACATAACTTATTTTTTTCAATTACGCATTAAGTTTATTTACTTAATCATTTTAAGGTAATGGGTTTCCTCACTTTTTTTAAGTTAAGTCAACTGATCACTTTTTACATGAACGTATATTTGAACACAATCCATACTTAAGATTTTCCTTAAGTCAAACCATAAATAACAAAACTTCAAAGCAAGTTGCAATTAAATAACACTAGAGATTCCAAAAGTTTTTTTGTTTTGTTTTTTTGCAGAAATGTCACATAGGAGAACCGTTTTCAGTTTCTCAAAGAACCGTTCAATGGACAGGTCTTAACGTTCAAACAGACATTTTGCATTTTTTCATTTCACTGCGCTATTTTTCCATTGTTCTTCAATGTAAACACGTGCTAGACGGACATGTTTGACCATTGTATGCTACGCTAGTCAGTTCAAATATACACAAAATTTCTCGCACGACACGGCATTCAAAAAATGTTCAACGCATTCTGTGTGATCTAGCCCTAAAAGAGTATATGCTATGCTTGCAGAGCTAACCTAAATTTTTTGAGCTATTTTTTGTCAAACAGAAAGTGTCAATAAATGTAGTCATCATTTTCAACCATTTATCTATAATTTTATCATTTGACAAATAGCACAGTACTTTTGTGAGTGTGTGTGTGTGTGTGTGTTTTTGAGCTCAGGGGTGTAAGTGTGTGGTCCTCTACTCTGGGACATGTTTTTGTTTTGGAGTGTGTTTGTAGGTTTCTGTTTTGGATTATGTGTATATACATGCCTGTACACAGACCAGTGCATTCGTTACATTTGGTATGGTTCGTGAGTGTGTGTAAATGTGCCCATCCAGAGGACCCTTTTAGACCAGTTTCCTCAGAAACCACGCTGGGAAAATGGCAGCAAATGAGAATGAACCTCGGACTTCGAAAAGGGTCACACAGTGCTCCTATTATGTGTGTGTGCGAGCCTCAGGGAGTCATCCGGCCCAAACACATCTCACCCAGTGTCTCTGTTCTTTTTCTTTTTTTGTGTTAAGCATTCAGAGGAACATGGCAGAGATGTGTAATTACTTGTTTGAGGCATTGTGTTTTCAACAGGTGTGAAATATGTGCACCTCCTCCCCTTTGCTTTTCCTTTTTATCTCTGTTCGTCTCCTCTTCTTGAACCCCCCATTTTTTCTCAATCCTTTCTTCTCCCGGCTCTCTTCATCACGATCACACGTTTGTCTCGCTGTCACACATTGTTTCTCTCTCCTTCCCCTCATATTCCTCCTGTCAAGTTTTTTAGCTTCTCACACACACGCCTATGTTTCCTCCCCTTCTTTAAAGTGGTTTATCTCTTTTTTGCCCCCGGCCAAAATAACAACAGCTTATTAACCTCGATTAGCCCTGCCAGTTTTTCTTTTCAACTCCGTTCCTCTCTTTTTTCTCTCTCCCATTCTTTCCACTCTAATTCACTCATTCTCCTTCAAGAGGGAAGAATTCTCATGAAACGCTCATCTAAAACGCTACCTGAAACGCACACACACACACACACACAATCCTGACACACCTTTTCCTCAACCCAAGATCACAATAATCGTCAAAGTCTTTCAGGAAGATAAGTAGTCGGGAGTGAAAGAGTTCAGCAGTGCATCTCAGATGGATCCAAAATGCTGATCCAACATAATCGGCTTATTGAAAACATAAGATATTGAATCATGTTTCTGTGTGTTATAGTAACATATAAGAAAAGAGATCCACTAACATAATCCATTAAAGTCTTACAAACACTGACCGACATCTTATTCTTATTATAATTGTCTTTTGTTCCAACAAATAACTGCATAAGAGTACCGTGAGGAACATTTTATTGCTCCAAGGTTTCTCTTTCAGAGCTCAAGAGACTTAGTGGAATTCTCTATGATGTTTTAAAGCATTAACATTCACTCAACATTGTTTTATATTTCCGCGGAGTAATAGTGATAGACAATTGTTATTGTACAGTATATAAATAACAGTTCTTTATGGCTTTGATGGTTCCATGAGGAACTTTCCATCGCACAAAAAAAAAAGTTCTTTTAAATATGGTTATTTGTGAACCAATGACATCATCTTTTGGAGTCTTTATTTTTAAGAGTTTAAAATATTAAAGCTTTAAAATAACGTCTGACATTAGAATTTGATGCAAAATATTTGAGTTTACATTGAGATCTCAAAATTCTGAATGCCGACTTTGGTATCTTGGCTTCGAGAGACTTTTGAGGTCTCTTCTGAAACTCTAAGAAACATGCGATTACAAGGGTCTTTTTCTCTGGAAAAAAATTGGAGAAGATCTCGATATCTCTCTTTCCTGTGAAAGCAAAGGTGCCACATATAGTACTAATAACGTCATTATTATGATATCCATAATTCTAAAGAAAACATGAGTGGGATTTGCCTGTACAAAAGTCCTCTGATGATTGTCGCCGGGCAGAAATCGTAAATCTGATTGCTTAGAAAAGCAACATCACAAATCTCCTCAACAATCAGCATGATTTGACATCACAGCGTTTAATTCCTATCCATATACATTTGAGCAATAATAATAGAAATGTTTCTTAGCAAACAATTCAACTCTCTGTTGATTTGTGAACTGCTGTTTTTCTCATGGCATAGTATAGATATAATCGAGAATCACATGAAGAATGTTGTTCTCTCTTATTGCTTATTTGGATGTAAGCACAACAGCTCTAAAACAGAGCACTGGCATATTTACATGACCCCAGAAACAAATCCCCCGCGACTTTATTGAATAACCACGGCTTTCATTAGGACAGATCTCTCTCTCTCTCTCTCTCTCTCTCTGTGTGCGTGTGTGTCTTTGCAAAGAGCCTTACAGCTGGCAGCAATGATATGATGTCAAATCGGTATATCAGTCAGTTGCACTGTCTTTCTCTCTGTCTCACACACATGCACACGTAGCCTCTCGCCTTCCATCTTCTGACTGATTTGTTGCCTCTGTGTTAACACTAAACAGACGAGTCTTGGAGGCTCCAGTCAACAATACCAAGAATTCAGCATTATGGTGCAATATCATAAAACATGTTCCCTTCTATCACATCATATAAAGTTATATTGCCCATATGATGGGCTGGTCAGTTCAGTGCACAAAGAGGCTAGTCTTTCATATTCATGAGCGAGAGTGTGTGTTTGTGAAAGGGGTCAGGGTCATGTTGTGTGTCTGTGTACAGTTAAAGTAGAGATTTATGTGCAGTCTGCACTCAATCAAACGTGCATTCCTTCACTGACTAGACACACACACACACACACACACACACATATAAACTAACATGCAGGGCACTCAGAAGGATGTTAGAATATAAATGCATCCGTTACATACATGATGGACGTCAATTGTTTCTAGATGCATCAAACCAGGTTTCACTCGCTCGTTCACACACTTGCTCTCCGTGATCTCTACAAGGGGACATACACTCCTCAATCTCCCCGAGGATACTTAGTTTGAAATTTAAATTGATGGAAGTTGGCCTCAAACGTTGTCGGCTTTGCCAAGGACCTTCAGAACAAAGCAGGAATGGACAATAAAACCTGCGTTAACAAAAACCCTCACGTTCCTCACATCTCTGATCTTTTTTCTCATGCTTTTTTTTTGTCGCATTTTTTTTTCCAGTCCAATTCGGGTGCACTTTGTAATTACCTTTCCTTTTTTCTCTCTTGCTTTTTTAATTATCTCTTCCCTCCCCCCCTCACCATTTCCCCATCTCTCTGACTCAAGTTTCTCATTTAACGTCGCCCAAAACGACCCACTCTTGAAAATAAATATAACTAAATGAAGAGCAACTATCTGCACGTCCAATCTAGAAGATCAAATATGGAACGAAAGAGGTGGAAAGAAAGAAAGAAAGAAAGAAAGAAAGAAAGAAAGAAAGAAAGAAAGAAAGAAAGAAGTGGGAGAGAGAAAGGGGCTTGGTGAAGCGAGGGGCCATGTTAATTTGGGAAAAATGTAAACAGCATGTGTAACTGTTCAAACCGTGACCAACTCATTTTATATCATTCCCCTGTGCTCGCTCTCTCCTTTTTCTTTTAGAGGGAATCTGGGCTGTGTTAACCCTCTTTACTTTGCTCCATCACTCCGTCTCTCTCTTTCTCCTTAAGCCCTGCACTTCCTGAAGCTCTTCATCCCTCTACCTCGCTTATACATGCTCTCTCTCTATCTCTCCCCTCTCCCTCTCTCTCTCTCCTCCCCAAAAACCCACTGTCTTGTCCGTATCTTTGCGTGGATTAAAATGCAAATGCATGGGGCGCTGTGACATGTTAACGGTTTGGGGCTTCTTTTTTTCTGAAACCATCTGTGTGAGTTTGAGTGTATTTGGCAGTTTGGGCTGTGTGTGATAGATGCATGTGTATATGCATTTGGGGCAAGCGTGCATGTGGGACAAAATGAACTGTAACACGGAAAAAGAGAATGTGTGTGTGTGTGTGTGAGCGTGACAGACTGCTCTGCTGCTTTGTTCAGGCGTAAATCGCATCATTTCGTCACACACTCTTCCTCCTTTTCACAGGCTCCCTGAAGACAGGTGGTGTGTATGTGTGTGGGTTTGTGTGTTTAGACCCTGACTAACATGAATCATGTACTTTCTCATATCAGTGTCGGTTAACAAGACAGTGGCAAGCTTGCCCTATGAACCACATGCACTTGAGAACAAGAAGAGAAGCATAACTAGTCTTAGTATGTGCGTTTGCACTGGTTTGGCTATGCTCGTGGGGAACAGAATTATGGAAATGTGGTGAAACATGACAAAAATGAGCGTGTGAGGACATTTCAAGAAGTCTATTTGAAAGGCTCGTAAATGCTTTAAATCTTCAGAAATCAACAGGTTTGTGTGAGAGTTTGGGAATAACATCACCCATATTGAGATATACTAGCATGTTTTTGTGCTTGATATTTTTTTATTAAAAATACCTACTTTAAATATAGCCTATATAATAATTGACTTATAATTAGAACAAAAGAATCTCTGAACACTGTAAAAATTATATGATATAGATGTTATGACAACATATGTTTTTACATTGCTTTAACTCATCAAAATAAGTTGAGCAATTTTCAACTTTTTTATAAGTTATAAATGTTATAAACTTTTTTTACAGTGGGCCTACACATGTAATTTCTATAATCCATCTTCACTTTCTTTATCATTTAATGTGTTTTGTGAAATTCACAACAAACTGTATAAACTAAAATTTCTTTACTCGTGTTACAACACTCTTGTTTAAAGTCTAATTTTAATCTGAAAATTCCTATTACACGTCATCTTCAAGTTTGATTTAACATAGGCTATGCAAATAAAAATAACTGACCTTTAGAGCAACAATTTAATCGATTATTTTACACGAAAAGAAAAGCTATTTCCGAGCTATAAAAGACCTTTCGTTAACTTGCTTAAACGAAATTCACTTATTTTGCTGCACTGAATGGCAATGCTTAGGCCTCTCAAAAGCAGACTTTCAGGGAATCAATCTTTGAGAGCTTTTGAAATTGTTTTTAGAACAGAAAAGTGTATCACATGCGCAAGCAAACTAAAGATGCATTCACTATATTTTCTCCTTCTGGCGACCTTGCAAACAAATTTAGCAACATAGGTTATACACACACACACACACACACACACACACAAGCATTGTGGACTTTAAGCTCCGAAAGTAACAAACAATTAGCCTATATTTAAATAATTATATTTCAAAATTATCTAACAATAATAATAATTGTCAATAGGAATGAACTGTGAAAAGTCAAAGTCGCTCATCACTTACCTTTCCAGCGACGCATTTTAATTGTAACGAATCCTCTATTTCCGTTCTGACCCGTTTATTCTTCTTGAGGTTTTCAAGGAGTTTTTGATAGAATAAAATGAACCGTGTTATTTTCGTGCGTTGCCCGGTGATTTAGCAAACTCGCCCAGAGCTTTTTCAAACCTGGATTAGTCTGCGCGTGCCTGGAGCGCTATACACAGAGAAATATATAAAATACCAGTAATGTGAATGTAAAAAAAAAAAGAAGAAAAAAGAGAAAAAAAGTAAATAAATACAGTAGCCTAAATAAAGTCTCAGAAAGTGAGCGCGTGAAGTGATTGACAGCTGTCGGGTGATCGCGCGCGGGCGCGTGCTCTGATATCCAGGTGAGTGTCGATGAAACTGACTGAGTGACTGACTGAAGTGATTTTATACACATGCCTGAGAGAAAGTTCTGTCCCCCGGCCTCTCTCTCTCTCTCTCTCTCTCTCTCTCTCTCTCTCTCTCTCTCTCTCTCTCTCTCTCTCTCTCTCTCTCTCTCTCTCTCTCTCTCTCTCTCTCTCTCTCTCTCCTCCTCTTCAGTGATTCACTGTTGATTCATCTTCTCTGAAGTGAAGGACCCTGCCACGAGACTCTGAAACCACAAAGCTGGGAGGAATTACACTCCTGACAGATATTTCATAATTGTGCCATTTATTTTCTCACCAACAACATAGACAATGTGTTTTTTTTTCTCTCGGATTCGGTGACTCCATTATAATTTGGCATTGAGTTATTCATTGAGAACGGGCAGTGTTTAGACTGGTGTGTTTTCTGACCTAGTCTCGTGCTTGATGTGTGTCATACTGCCATTCCTCTGGTATTACCTTTATTGACAGTGAGATTATTGAGATTTGAAGTGCTACATGCGTGGGTTATTTCAGAGGTGTGTAAGTGGATAAGCACTTCATTTCACAGGCAGCATGACATTAAAAGAACAGCACGGGATTAACATTGATTATTGTTGTGAGTCTGTGATGTTTGACTGATCACCGTCCTGATGTTGGATGTGATGATTCTGATGCTGCTGGCGTCCTCTGCTGTTTAACACTGGGATCTTACAGCTCTTCATCATTTAACCATTTTTTAACCTTCTTTATTCAAGAAACAGATGCAAATACACCTTCAGGGGAACATTAAAGTTAAATAACATTGGTATGTAAAGTGTCAAATATGTCCTAAAATATTGTGGCTTTAATTTAAAAAAGAAAGCAACCTTGTCTAAAATTTTGAGTTCATTGAAATTAAAAAAAAATTGAGTTGATACAAAGAGGGAGAAATTTTCAATCAACAGCAACTCGAATTATCTAAATTAAGTTGACAAAAGAAAAAAATAAATGTGATAACAAATCAGGAATGTATACATTTATATATACATATAATATTGTAATATTTTTTTACAGCGTATTAAGAATCATTTGCAGGAGGATAAAAAAAAGACAAGGGATAAAGATAAAGGGTTAAGTATATTTTTATAGGGAAAGAACAACAAGAGATAGAAAAGAGAAAATATGATTATATAATATGAGAGAAAGCTGGTTAAACCTGAACAGAGCCATTACAAAGGAATTGTTCATATTGTTTCAGGAATCCATCCATTTTTTTATTGCTAGTTAAACTAAAATTTTTAAGCGTCAATCAGAAAATGTGAGAGACTAGGTGTCACGGTGTGGATTGAAGAAGACTCAAAGTCCAAAGGCTCCAATACAAACTTTTACTAATAACAAAACGGCAGACGGGCAGACGGGGCAGAAGGGCAGACGGGCAGACGGGGCAGAAGGGCAGAAGGGCAGACGGGCAGACGGGGCAGAAGGGCAGACGGGCAGACGGGCAGACGGGGCAGAAGGGCAGTTGGGGCAGACGGGCAGACGGGGCAGAAGGGCAGACGGGGCAGACGGGCAGACGGGCAGACGGGGCAGACGGGGCAGAAGGGCAGTTGGGCAGACGGGCAGACGGGCAGACGGGGCAGACGGGCAGACGGGCAGACGGGGCAGACGGGGCAGAAGGGCAGTTGGGCAGACGGGCAGACGGGGCAGACGGGGCAGACGGGCAGACGGGCAGAAGGGCAGTTGGGGCAGACGGGCAGACGGGGCAGACGGGGCAGAAGGGCAGACGGGGCAGACGGGCAGACGGGCAGACGGGGCAGACGGGGCAGACGGGGCAGAAGGGCAGTTGGGCAGACGGGGCAGACGGGGCAGACGGGCAGACGGGCAGACGGGGCAGACGGGCAGACGGGCAGACGGGGCAGAAGGGCAGTTGGGGCAGACGGGCAGACGGGCAGACGGGGCAGACGGGCAGACGGGCCGGCGGGGCAGACGGATCGGGCAGACGGGCAGACGGGGCAGACGGGCAGAAGGGGCAGACGGGGCAGACGAGGCAGACGGGGCAGATGGGGCAGACGGGGCAGACGCAAAGGTAACATTCACATGACCTAGACGAGAACCGACCAAGACTAACTGAAAAGAAGGAAACTAAATACAGATACAAATGAACACTAAGGAGGTGAGGACAGGTGACACAGATGATGATGACGATGAACAGGTGGGTAATGAGGGAGTGAGTTCAGGTGTGGAGACACGAGGGATTCTGGAAAGTGAAGTGAAGACGAACACATGATGGTGCAGACGATGACTGTGACAATAGGAAGTGAGCCCATAAATGTATGTTTATTGATGAAAAATTTGCCAAACAAAATAAAAAAGTTGAAAATATTCTTTAGATTTGTTGGAGTCAGTTTAATAACAGATAGTATCTTTCGAATTAAAAGCTTACTTACTGGCCATTATGCCTCTGGCATGTAGGGCAGCTAAAAAATTAAAAGATTGCGCAGGGTGTTATTTAAATGGGAATATAGACCAAAACTTCTGAAACAATTTACAAGAATAGAATACATAATGTGTTGTCCTCATGACCACAAAAACGTACAAGTACAAGGAATATCAACATATTTGGACACCGTTAAATTAACAGGCCTATATCTAATGAAATATTTTAAAGTGCATCTGAATATAACTAAAATAATGAAAATACATGGATAAAGTTGCGTAGAAAGATTATTTTAGCTTTAACTTTTAGGTAGCTATATGGTTATATAAATAGGCATTTATTAAGAAAAAAAACTAAAGTCATGTTTATTAAACATTTATTGTACAAAACTATTCAGCATTTAGAAACAGTTGCACGTCAAAGATCTGAGGGAACGAATACCGACTTTGAGGTTTATTTTAATTTAATTTAAGCAGTTTTGTATTATTTCATACCTTTTTAATATTAAACGTGTTTTTAATTATATTAGCTTAAATATTTTATTTCGTTAAGTTACAATCAGGCAAATTATATATGCAGAATAGATGATCTTTTTATAACCACATTTTAAATGTATTTTTACTTTCGAAATTTAAAATATATAATACAATAGTCATTAAAGCAAATGAGTTTTTACGGGAAATATTTTCTGAAAAATATTTTTAAAATGTCAGGAACATGTGAGTGCGGAGTCATGGAAACGCGTGACCCTTCAACACTTCTTCCGGGTTACTGTCTTTCTTCAGAACCCGGAGGTTTGACGCGGGAAACAGGAGAATAGAAGAGCTTGATCATTGCAGTTATTTGTGTTTTCATCAAATTTCTTCAACACCGGGAAACACGCTTATACGTTCATAAAATCGGTCTTCACCCAAAGTAAGTGATAAATACGTTTGTATAATGTACTGATGATGATCTTAAACCAAGCCGGCTGAATGAATCTCGCCCGCTCCACATGTACTGCAGTGTGCGAACACTGGTGGTGGTGTCCCAAAACACAGCGAGCTTTCCTACATAGACAGCGTGTTATGTGCTCATTAGCGCTTTCAAATCCCCTGAAATGACCTCTAGCATTTAACCGTTAAAACCATAGACTGTAAAAAATAGGTTAAAACGCACGATGAACAAAATGCTGTCTAGGTAACTTAAGCAGCTCAGTAAGTTAGAGACACGACCACTGATGAGGGAGAAACACTAGCAACTCCCATTCTGAATATGATTGGACACACAATACAGCTCGTGAAGAAGTGAATTAAAGCCTTCAGAGCAAGACTAACTGATATCAATCACTTCTTTATGAATGCGTGCTGAATTCGGAACCGCAAGTTAGTATACCACCCGTACTACTTTTTAAACCATACCTTTCCATGGTAGAAATAGTACGAGTAGTATACTAGTATGCGGTTCCTGTGTTATTTCTGTGTTGATATTAATATTTATATTTTACAGAGATGGGAGACACTCTGGAGTTTAATGACATCCATCAAGAGTCGAAGGGATCTTGGGTAGGTGACATTAACTTTCACTCTAATATGGAAAAAAACACACAGCAAACAGTAGAGTGACCCCTAGGTGTCGCAGTTTGACCTTTCACCTCCTCACCAGAACATGGCTGTGTTTAGATTAGAATACTTGCACTCGACTGAATACTGCTTACTATCTCCACCCTAATAAAGCTTCATTTTTGATACACTCATTTCAAAGGCCTCTAAATTATCAACACGATCAAAACTTTGCTGAAAAATCTGTTGTACACAATCCACTGCCGTCTGCAGTTCATACTATTTTAGCATACAAAAGGCTTTTTAGTATAATTGTAAAACACATCTCTTTCAAGTTGTGATACATGTGTCCTTTAGCTGTGAAATCATAAGAATAACATTTATATTGTTAGTAGTATTTTAAGATGAACACTTACTGGACTGAAGCAACTTCTACTAAATTATCCAGATATCAATTTTTAGAAAAAGCATGTTAAAATGTAAGTATCAAATATGGGACAACAGGCTTTTGAGGAACGTTTGTTTATTCATCTATCAATCGTCATTATATGTTTTGCCCCCACAGTAAAAACTACAGTGCTTTGATCAAAAACTAAGCATTTAAATATCATTTTACTAAGACATCTAAATAGTGACAACTGGTATTTATATGCATTTTATGGAAGTCTGCTATAGTGTTACGAAGATCTCGTTGATTTACATTACAGGCGTTCAGAATTTCGTCATACTTTTTGGTCCTGTAAATACTGCAGCAAATTGCATATTTTTGCTCAGTTTCGGCCTCTGAATTAAAAGTGTGTTCAGAAGCATAGTAAATGATCTGTAATTGCTCTCCACACATTTCTTTCTGTCTGTGTTTGTTGTCAGAACGATGGCCGTCTGAGGTTCAGCAAGCAGTCTGTGGTCTATAAAAGCCATAAAACGGGGAAGGTGGACAGTATCCCGGGGCCCGAACTCTCTGCGGCGCAGTGGCGTCGGGTCTGCCTGGGTCACGGGATCAAACTGGTCACCAGCACTGGACACATCTACAAATACGACGGCTTCAAAGACACAGTGAGTGTGTTGGGCAAACAATAGTTGACCGATCAGAGCTGCATATCCATAAATGTAACATACTTTAATGCTATAATGTGTCTTTTCTTCTATGTCAAAGGAATGTGTGTGTAATTCAAGATGTAAAGGAATGATTTTCTCCCGGGGTTAATCACTGGCCTCCAATATAATGGATGTGCTCTGTATGTGTGTGTTTGTATGAAGTCATTGTGTGTGTGTGTGTGGTGTTTATTATTAAGCAGTGTACCGTAACTCCGGAAGAATCTGTTACATGTAACATAGACAAAGTTGACATGAGTGTGTATTTGTTTGCTGTGTTTTTAGATGTGGTGTTTAACAGCTAACTTTAAACCAGCGTCGTCATTGTCTTCACGTTTAGGGGAAAAAGGCAATATTTTGAGGATCAGGGAATGCTGGTTTGTGTAATGTTAAAGTGATGGGATTCTGTAGCCCAGTGCCAAGCTCATTAGCGCACACACACCTGGTGGAGTGACATGTGGAAGCGATTGTGCAGCGCTGGATAAATAAACGGGCTGATTGAGCGTGCTCCACATCAGCCTCCGGCCGGATTACACACACCTCCACCGTCCCAGCGGGCCGAGCGCCGCTGCCAACTCTCTTTATTAATGAACCCAGGGCTGGATGAGAAAGAGAGTCAGGGGAAGTGAGGCATTAACACTGTTTATCTCTTCCTTCTCTTGCTCCCTCCTTCCTTTTTGCTCCCCCCTCCCGTAGGATTATGAGAAAATCTCAGCGTTTTTTAAAGCGAACTACAAATTGGAGTTGGCAGAGAAGGACATGTGTGTGAAGGGCTGGAATTGGGGCACCGCCAAATTTTCAGGTACACACACCTATCTACACATGCTACTAGTAATTCATGAAATTAAAATTGTCTGATGGCAAGCTGTTAATTACGGTATTTTCATATTATGGCTGATAACTGAATGTAACTGATAACTCAATGACTGATACGAAGGTTCTGTCAAAAATGTCAAAATTGTTGTTAAATTTGTATTTTTAACATGAAAATTTAGTGAGCATTGTGCAATTTAATATACAGTACTATAGATGGATACCAACAATATCTACTGATGGTGATAAACTTATTGGCCAATAACAATATGGTACCTATATATTCCAATACACAACTTGGATTTTTCAAAACATATTCCCAATAAATATCTCCTCGGGCATCAAAATATTCAACTCTGCTGTAGAAAAGATGGTAAAAAAAAAAAAAAAAGTCAGTAACTTTTTTTTATTTGTCTTTAGTTGAATGTATTCATCAAGGATGTTCTTCTGAACTTTGCTCATCAACAAATCCTGGAAAACTCTGCTTGTGTTTCCATAAATATTAAGCAGCACAACTGTTTTCAACATTGATAATAATAAATGTTTCCTGATCATAAAATCAGCATATTAGAGTGATTTCTGAAGGATCATGTGACACTGAAGACTGGAGTAATGATGCTGAAAATTCAGCTTTGCATCACAGGATTGAATTGCATTTTACAATATATTAAAATAGAAAACAATTCTTTTAAATTGTAGAAATATTTCAGTTTGGCTGTTTTTAGTGTATTTTTTATCAAATAAATGCAGCCTTGATTTTTGAGACTGCTCGCAAAAATCTTCCTGTTCCCAAAGTTTTGAACGGTATGCTAAAAAAAAAATCAGCTTTTAAGATAGTGAGGCTGAAATAAAAGAGTTAGGCCAATCAAAAAACACTAATGTTGCCGTGGTTACTGATGTATGTGTGTGTGTGTGTGTGTGTGCTCAGGGTCTCTGCTGTCATTTGAGGTGAGCGAAAGTCCTGTCTTTGAGATCCCGCTGTCCAGCGTATCCCAGTGTGCAACGGGAAAGAACGAGGTGACGGTGGAGTTCCATCAGAACGATGATGCGGAGGTGTCACTCATGGAGGTCCGCTTCTATGTCCCGCCCAACACTGGAGACGACGGCACAGACCCCGTGGAGGTGCGTGTGTGTGTGTGTGTGTGTGTGAATGTGTTTGTCTCTGTCGGTTTGCGAGCAGTTGATGCTGATGATCTCTCTCTCGCTCTGACGTAGGCATTCGCTCAGAATGTCCTCTCAAAGGCAGACGTCATCCAAGCTACTGGAGATGCCGTGTGTATCTTTAAAGAACTCCAGTGCCTTACGCCGAGAGGAAGGCAAGTTGTGTCTTTTGTTATGACCATACACATCTTTGGCCAGAATGGTTGTCTAGTTGTGAAACGGAGGTTCACCCAAACATGAAAATCACTTTCATGTCATTCCAAACTAGTGTTGTCACGATACTGGAATTTCCAACTTCGATACGATACTTTGAAAAATATCGATACTCGATATCGATTTTCAATACCAACTGCCATATATATTCCGCCATACAGATCATTTATCTCAGCATTTTTTTTGATAATTTAGGAATTTGTTGTAATAGCTTACACACAGCTTTATTTGAATAGTTGGACTACATTTACAAGAAAAAGACAAGTCAACAGTCTGTAGTAAAATAAGAAAAAATAAATTGCAAATCATAGCACAAATAAATACAATAGAATAAAGAGACAAAAGAAAATAAACACGGCTTTAAGTTTTTCAGGTGGGTCTAACAGTAGTATTCAGGTAAGAAATACTAAAGAAATTTAATAAAGCAATCAAATGTAAAAATTAAGTGATTTCATTTTTTATAGAAAATGAATAGTCTGAGCGTGAAACCTGTGGGAATGAGTGAAATTATACGCAATGCAAGCACTATTCAACGGTAGCGAATGAGAAGAGAGAGTGAGAGGAGGCGGGTGTGTGTCACTTCGCTGTCCGAGAGAAGAGAGAGCGAGAATGTCCAGTTTGGTATCGGTCAAGTCACCTTCATTTATATAGCGCTTTTAACAATATTAGAGATGCACCGATTACAATTTTCTAGGCCGATCCCGATTCCGATTTTTCCTTGAGTTTGACCTGCCGATACCGATTTTAGCCGATTCCGATTTTATTTTTTCAAACCACTTTACAGCACACACAAATATTTATTTTCTATCTTCTCTTTAATAGAACATTTTTTGAACAGATAATCGCTATAAAATAGAACTATATAAATGACTCCTAGTGTGGAAAATTCTCACACATCTAAAGTGCAGTGTTATGTAAGAACCATTTCCTTTTCACATCCAATATCCAATAAAACAAAATTGATATCTTTAGCAAACTCAACTTCTGTATGAAAACAGGTAATGGCAATAAAATAATATATTAATAACAAATAAAAATTCAATAAATATAGCCTTGCAGTATAAAGATATTTATATCTCTCTCTCACACACACACACAGGCCTATTGCAATCACTTGTACATCAATGGCAAGTTATATTTCTCAAGCAGTTCTTCTCTCATCTGACACATGTCCAGCCAAGCTAAACAGAACAAGTGGAGCATGTGCAGGGAAACAATTAAATAATAATAAAAACAAGTTTAAATGGGTAAATTTTCTATAAATATTTTTGAGTCTTCATTTTCTTTCTGACATAGCCTAGCCTACTTCAGTTCTTGTTAAAACACACCAGACATGCAAATTCTTTGCATTTTGGGCACTTTTTGGATGAAATCCTATTTATTTTGTCCATCAAAAGTGTGCTTTCACTTAAATTGAGTGCAGCAAAAATAGATTCGTCGCCGAAACTCACGCTTCACTGTTGCTCCCGCGACGCTCCTGCTCGACGCTCACGCGCTGCTCTGGCTCGCGGTGTGAATGCACTCATTGATTAACATGCACGCCGAACAAAAAAAAAAAAAACGCGCTGCACCTTGTGGTGTGAAACGGCCGTAATTCACGAGGTTTCCTACATGTGCGCGTTCCGTGTGCACGTGTGATGCTGATGTTGCGCGATGTTAATCATGCGGCGCCCGAGTGCATTTGACCGGCATAAAATCGGATTATGTCAGACTGACCGGCCGGTCGCCGATCATGGCCGATCACGTGAAAACCGGCCGATTCCGGTCACCAGCCGATCAATCGGTGCATCTCTAAACAATATAGATTGTTTCAAAGCAACTTTACAGAGATAATAGGAAATTACAAGAAACAGAAAACAATTAGATTGTTTCGGCTTTACAGCAGCTCTAGAATAAAGTTTTGTCCAGCTAATGTTAGTTTTGATTGATCCACTTCCGTTGCAATGATCATTAGTTATTAACTTAGGGGCCGCTAACACGACCCTGTTCTAACAGAAAACACTCAATGCGCTCCGGCCCGCTCATCCGCACCAAACAGCGCCTGGTGTCTCGATAAGTGCAGATAAGAAGTTTTGGATGAGTTTCAGATATTTCAGTTTTGATGCATAGCGATATTTTTGACAACACCATTCCAAACCCATAAGACTTTCATTCATCTTTGAAACACAACGAAAGATATTTTTAATCTGTAAGGTTTCTGTCCTTCCATTGAAAGTCCATTTTCCTAAAATATTCATAAAGAGATCGTAAAAGTACTCTGTATGAAATATGAATCAAGCAGTTTGATCCAGGTCTTCTGCAGAGACATGGTCGCTTTATGATGAACGGATTTAATTTCAGGCTTTTATTCACATTAAAGGGATACTCCACCCAAAAATGAAAATTCTGTCATCATTTACTCTCCCTCAACCTGTGTGAGTTTCTTTCTTCTGCTGAACACAAAGCAAGATATTTTGAAGAACGTTTGGAACCAAACAGTTGTTGGGCACCATTGACTTCCATAGTAGAAAAAAAAATACCGTGGAAGTCAATGGTGCCAAAGTTCCTATCGTTATTCAAAATATCTTGCTTTGTGTTCAGCAGAAGAAAGAAACTCAAGTTGTTTGCAACAACTTGAGGGTGAGTAAATTATGACAAAATTTTCATTTTTGGGTGGAGTATCCCTTTAACTTTGATCAGCACACATGCATATGGTGCGTTCAAGTCCTCCTGGGAAGTTCGTACTTACGAGGTGGGAAGTCGTAAACTCTAGTTCTAGAAAATGAAGAACAAAGAAATGTGCATCAGGTGTGCTTTGCTTTTTTGTGTTTTTAATAAATTTATGAAGCCACTGCAAACTTCATCATTACATATTACATTGTTATATTTCAATGCCATCATATTCTGAGCGGGCAATTAGCTTACTTCGCTGTAAATAGAAAAGCCTGACAATGTCTCTGCTAAAGTATTGTGGTATTACAGCATGTTTCTCACTGACAAGCCCACAACTCGTAAAGATTGGGGCTTAAAGAAAATCCTGAGCTTCCCACTCGTGTTTACGACATTGTGGTGGCGTTCATGCGCGCTCGACTCGTAAATACGATCTTTACGAGATGACTTGAACGCACCAATAGAGCTCATCAAATATGGCAAATGGAAGATCAAATACGCTTGCGAGAACCAACAAGGTTCGTTTTTAAGCGTCCAGCTATTATGTTTCTAGAACAAGTCGTATGATCATCGTGAGTAAATTGACAATTTTTTCTTTAAGGCTGATTGAGTAGTTGATTTTGAATGTTGTTACACCTTGTCACCAAATGAAACTGCATTGCAACCGTCTGGAGCTCTGCGTGTCCCTAAGTGATGCACGTGTATGTGAGTCTTTTGTTTGGCTCAGTTAGTGTTTTTCTTTCAGGTATGATATTCGTATCTACCCCTCCTTCCTGCACCTGCATGGCAAGACTTTTGACTATAAGATCCCCTACACCACTGTCCTGCGTCTCTTCCTGCTGCCACACAAGGACCAGAGGCAGATGTTCTTTGTGGTGAGTTGTGTGTTTTTATGTGCTGCTCCCCACCAGAGATAAATGAAACTCAACAATAGCTACATTAACTTGTCAAAATAATCCGTTTTATAAGATTGATGGCCACTCGGACTGAAAAAGCTTAAAGTAAACATCACAATTTTGATCTGACTGAAATTTCGAACAGTTTGGAAGGGGCCGTGTACATTTTATATTAAAAGAAACGTACGCAAGTTGAACAACTTCAGACTGTTTTTAGTCGACATTTATCGACTAGTGGACGTCGACTAGTCGCTGATCTGGCAGCGTCTACTAAATAGTGAAGCTGTGTGTTTTAGTTACTAAGTATATGCTAGAAGGTTTCAGTTTCTAAGCTATTTTATTGATAAATCACAGAGCAGTGTTGACAATACCTTTCTGCGCTCCTGAATGATTCTGTGCTCATGATCTGCGTGTGATGTGCGAGCTACTGTGTGTGTGTGTGTGTGTGTTACAATGCAGCAGCACCTTTTGAGCAGCAAATAATTTACGTGTACAATAAGCTCCAGATAGTATAATCAAACATATGTAGTGGAGTATGCAATTATTTGTCATTTTAACAGCTGGAAACAGTGTAAAAGTGGACTTCAAAGCTTTATCCTGTTGCGCCCTCTATAGGCCGGGATCAGCGACTAGTCGACGTCAAGCTTAAACCGTCATGGCAGAGCATTAAAGTATAGGTTAAAGTAAAGGTTTATTTATATTGTGATATAAATATTCTTAGGGTGGGTTGCACCAATAAGGATTAAATGAATCAAAGTTTAAAGCTTATCAAGGATTTCTTGATCTGGGTTTTATTTTAAATCGAGTTGTTGCACCACTTAATTTTAAACGCAGATTAACAAATCTAGGTTTAGAATTCTAACCTGTGATTTTAAACCTCCAATTATGATTAATGTTCTTCGCCATGATGGTTTCGCCATTGTAATTAAATAGCAACAATATTAATGTTCCTTTTCCTTTTCTATTGACCACCAAAAACTCTGACATTAGTAGCTCTGGCCGACTCCTGGCTAGAAATGAACATCAATGTTTGTGATTGGCTACATTGATCAACGCCGCAAAAACACGTTGTAAATAGAAACCTTTGACATTTCTCCAGAGCGCAAACACACCTCTTGTGACAGCTCGACACGCGTGGAGCGAGCATGAGAAACTAGCTCACCTCATCATCACCTCTGCTGGCAATAATAAACATTCCTTTATTTTTTTCTTTGTCCGACACCGAGATGAGTGACGAATCTGCGTCCCGGACTCGATAGCAGGCGCAAGCTCACTGACGGCTCGATGCGCTTTCATTTTTATTTGTAATAAACGCCTCTCTGAGATCTCTTGCCACACATACCATTTTTGTCTTTGTTCAATCAGCCACATATTTTATATTGTAAATGAATCCATAATTGAGATTTAAATCTGAGTTAAGTAATGGAGCAACAGGATTGAAGTGAACCTATCTTAAATGTAAATTAAATCCAGGATCGAAATGATGGTTTAAATGTAAACCTGCTTAGTTTAAAACAAGGTTTAAAGTTCGGTGCAACAGAATTATTAAATGAACCTCGATTTAAGATTAATACTTATTGTTGCAACCCACCCTTAAAATGTCTTAAATTTGATGTTAAATACTCAGCAAAAACCCAGTGCTCATGTAAATAATGTCAATCAGATTGCACCATTTAGGGTTCATATAAACAGAACTTTCTGAATCTGATATCAGATTGGATTCATTACGACTAGTGCATGTAAATGTACCTAATGTGTCCCATGCTAAATAATGCGTCAGTGCTGCCGCCACCTGCTGGTTAAATGTTGAATCACAGGTTTATTCATTATATGAGCTCAGTAAATCTTTACATGCGCGTTGTGAAAAGGCTGCTTCATGGTTATTTAGGCGGTTTATTCTTGACCCAGTCTTGATCCTTTTATTTTCCAGATCAGTCTCGACCCGCCCATTAAGCAGGGTCAGACACGTTATCATTTCCTCATCCTCCTCTTCTCCAAAGATGAAGACCTCAGTCTTGCTCTCAACATGAACGAGTAAGTTCTCTGGATTTTCTGTCTGTCTCTCAGATGTTGACCTCCATTAGCTCTGCTGATGGCATCTGTTTCTCTTCTCTCTAGGGATGAGGTGGAGAAGCGTTTTGAAGGGAAGCTCAGTAAGAACATGTCTGGTCCGCTCTATGAGATTGTCAGCAGGGTCATGAAGGCTCTGGTCAACAGGAAGATCACAGTGCCTGGAAACTTCCAGGGGTAACGCTCACAAGCAAATGCTCTTATAAAGATATTATGCTCCATGTTTTTCTGTTTCTCATTAGGGGTGGACGATATTCTAGTATTATTTCTATTGTGGTTGAATCGGCCAAAAAACAACAGCAGCGTCCGACTAGAGCCAACTGTGCGGAAACACTGAATAAACTAATAGTATCTGCCACTATTTATAAGTATAAATAGCATCTAACTACTATTTACACTTATTGCAAAGAAAATACTGCTCTTTTTACAGTTTAAATAGAATCTATTGCTAAGAAAATATGCTATTTTCACTGTGCAAATAGCCACTGCCTTATTTGCATTGCTTTATACAATAGATTGCTTTAAAGCAATTAGCTTTACAGTATTAAACATAAAAAAACAGTCTCTTTCAATTAAAATTACAACTTCAGTTTTTACTATAAAGTTGCCCTCCTTGTCTGACCTCGTTATTACATATAGTAACAAAAAAATGTTTGCCTAAAATGTTGGGATATAAATCGCTTATATTGCCCACCCATAGTTCTCATATTCATAATGTGTCAAGATCAAGTTTTGAAATGAAATGTCTTTACTGATGTCAGTCTTTATCTCTCTCTCTCTCTGTGTGTGTGTGTGTGTAGTCACTCCGGGTCTCAGTGTATAACGTGTGCGTACAAGGCGAGCTCAGGGCTGCTGTATCCTCTGGAAAGAGGCTTTATCTATGTGCACAAGCCACCGGTTCACCTGCGCTTCGAGGAGATCTCCTGCGTTAACTTCGCCAGAGGAACAACCACCACTCGCTCCTTTGACTTTGAAATAGAGACTAAGCAGAAAAACCAGTTCACCTTCAGCAACATTGAGAGGTAAACTACATTACCCACAAATCATCACACCTTGCCCTAGAAAACAAAGACAGCAGTGTCCTTCATCTCTCAATCATAAGAGAGAATGTCTTTCTCAACATTTCTGCAATCTGCAGCATCGTGTCCTAACCAGCAGCCATATCACCCTGTAGCCCAAGACTGGTGTCCCACTGAAGCTGAGCAGTGTTGAGTCTGGTTAGTACCTGGATGGGAGACTCCTGGGAAAACCAGGTTGCTGCTGGAAGAGGTGTTAGTGAGGTCAGCAGGGGGTGCTCACCCTGTGGTCTGTGTGGGTCCTAACGCCCCAGTATAGTGATGGGGACACTATACTGTCAAAGAGCACTGTCCTTCAGATGAGACATTAAACCGAGGTCCTGACTCTCTGTGGTCATTAAAAATCCCAGGATGTCTTTCGAAAGAGTAGGGGTGTAACCCCGGCATCCTGGCCAAATTTGCCCAGTGGCCTCTGTCCATCATGGCCTCCTAATAATCCCCATAGATACTGATTGGCTTCATCACTGTCTCCTCTCCACCAGTAAGCTGGTGTGTGGTGGGCGTTCTGGTGCAATATGGCTGCCGTCGCATCATCCAGATGGTGCTGCACATTTGGTGGTGGTTGAGGAGATTCCCCCCTTCCATATGTAAAGCGCTTTGAGTACCTAGAAAAGTGCTTTATAAATGTAACAAATTATTATTATTAACTAGGCATAAACGTCAAGTCTTTCCAGTCCTCACAAATGACGATCATGTCTCTTCTGTCTTATGTAGGGAAGAATATGGAAAGCTTTTTGACTTTGTCAATGCCAAGAAACTGAACATCAAGAACAGAGGATTTAAAGAGGTATGTTGTGTTTCAAACATTCATTTCGGTTTGAGCCAAAATGGACAAAAGAATTATGCACACACAGTCTATGCATTATAATCAAAATGAATTGCATTACAGTTAAAAATTATATGTCTGCATTTGCTGTATGGAAAAAGTCAAGCCGCCTTAAAGCAAATTATATTTAGAGCAAGAATCGATCTAAAAATATATTTTTTTTCTACAGTTTTTCACTAAACGAAAGAAATTATTTTGACTTAAACTACCGTTTAAAAGATTAGGATCAGCAGGGTTTTTTTTTTTTATTTATTTTTTTTTATTTATTTTGCGAAGGAATGTAGCTTTTATTCTGCAAGGGCACATTCATTGATCAAAAGGGACACTAAAGACCATTTATAATGTTTCAAAACATTATTTTCCAAACATACTTTTTTGTTAACCTTTTGATTAATCCTGAAAAATGTATCAGTTTCCACAAAAATTCAGCACAACATTTTTCGACATTAATAACTTGAGCAGAAAATCATCATATTAGAATGATTTCTGAAGGATCATGTGACGCTGAAGACTGGAGTAATGATGCTGAAAATTCAGCTTTGCCATCACAAGAATAAATTACATTTGAAAATATATTAAAATAGTAAACCTTCAATACTAGATTGTATTAAAACAGCATTTCAACACCAGTTTAACGCATGCATGTTTGTATGAGTGTGGCTTCTTCTGTTCCTCCATGCTTTCAAACCGGCGCCTGAGTGTGAGACGTCATATATCTGCAGCAGTGCCATTGACACTTTGTTCAGAGCAGAAATGCAATCACATTTACATGCCTTGTAATGCAATTAAATCATCAGTAACCATAACTGCTGTAGAATACGAGTACTCTGCTTAAGCACAGTATTGTAATTATGACTTAACTTGATCACAGTACTGCTTTAATCACATTATAAAGTGAATGGAAACAACCTGTGATGTGAATTGATTCACGTGAACTGAAACGGTATAAAACAACTGATTTGGGGAAATGTTACATGCATTAAAATCAGCACATTATTCGCAGTATTGTTTAATAAAAAAATAAATATAAAGTAAATATTTGACATGTGGCCCAGCCTTAATGCGCAGTATCTATTTTTCATTTCTTAATTTTCTTTTTTCCTTGAGGTTGAGCTTGTTCTGATGGCTGAGTGTTAGTGATCATGTTTTGTTCCAAAAGTCATTTGAGTTATAATTTAATAAGTTATGTTAGGAGTTTTTTCTCTGGGCACACCCAAATGTACACGTATGCAGCGTTAACGCATGGATGAATGCGCAGTACGAAACTGGTCTTAACTAAACAATCCATTTTGTTGATGGATTTACACTCTTGGGAATAAGCAGGAAGAGCGTTTGAAGCTCTAATTCTATGATCCAGACTCTGTGTGTGTTTATACTAAAGTGCCCCTGATGGCGACACTTTCACTACATTAACTTCCTATGGAGAGCAGCAGCATACCCAGTAATGTGTTGATTCACATGATTTATCGAACTGTTTGTGTGTGGTAGGGCATGAAAGGAGCAGAAGGCTACAGTGACTCTGATGAAGACCAGCATGACGCTTACTTGGAGAGGATGAAACAAGAGGGCAAGATCAGAGAGGAGGGAGACGGCAGCGATGAATCCGAGGGCGATAGCGGTAATGACACACCACAACAAAAACACAAAATGCCAGCGTTGTTTTTCAATACATTAAATAGGTGCTTAACCTTGAAAATATTGCTTGTGATCCTCTGTTGGTAAAACATCAAATTTGAACAAATTTGAGAGAGAGAAAAAGTAGTGGGTAGGTAGGTGCTACATTTTGGAACAATTAAAGGGATAGTTCACCAAAAATGGAAATTCTGTCATCATTTACTCGCCCTCATGTTGTTCCAAACCTGTATGAGTTTCTTTCTTCTGTTGAACAAAAAAGAAGATATTTTGAAGAATGTCGATAACCAAACAGTTGATGGTCCCCATTGACTATATTTTTCCATACTATGGAGATCAATGGGGTCCATCAACTGCTTGGTTACCCATATTTTTCTAAATATCATCTTTTGTAACCCTTTAACTTACTTATTTCCTATAAATTCAAACAAATATTTAAAGAAACTTATTAGTTTGATCTTATTACTTATGGTAACTGGGTTGAAGGTTGAGCTTGACGAATGCAGTCAACACTGCCATTGTGTAAATACTAACTGATTGAGATTTACTTGTCATCCCTTTATGCTGTAAAAAGATGATATGATATAAAAAAAATAAAAATCGTCTTTTTTATATAATGGTGGGAAATCGTGCGGTACGCAAAATGTGGGGCACAGTTAAAGATTACGTCATATTTAAACTGAATATCAGTTCAGTAAGTTGTCAATTATATTAACAGTTAATCATTTAGCAGATGTTTTGTCCAAAGCTACTTCCAAATGAGAAGAACAATAGAAGCTGTTAAACTACCAAAAGAGTATATACACTCACCTAAAGGATTATTAGGAACACCTGTTCAATTTCTCATTAATGCAATTATCTTAACCAATCACATGGCAGTTGCTTCAATGCATTTAGGGGTGTGGTCCTGGTCAAGACAATCTCCTGAACTCCAAACTGAATGTCAGAATGGGAAAGAAAGGTGATTTAAGCAATTTTGAGCGTGGCATGGTTGTTGGTGCCAGACGGGCCGGTCTGAGTATTTCACAATCTGCTCAGTTACTGGGATTTTCATGCACAGCCATTTCTAGGGTTTACAAAGAATGGTGTGAAAAGGGAAAAACATCCAGTATGCGGCAGTCCTGTGGGCGAAAATGCCTTGTTGATGCTAGAGGTCAGAGGAGAATGGGCCGACTGATTCAAGCTGATAGAAGAGCAACTTTGACTGAAATAACCACTCGTTACAACCGAGGTAAGCAGCAAAGCATTTGTGAAGCCACAACACGCACAACCTTGAGGCGGATGGGCTACAACAGCAGAAGACCCCACCGGGTACCACTCATCTCCACTACAAATAGGAAAAAGAGGCTACAATTTGCAAGAGCTCACCAAAATTGGACAGTTGAAGACTGGAAAAATGTTGCCTGGTCTGATGAGTCTCGATTTCTGTTGAGACATTCAGATGGTAGAGTCAGAATTTGGCGTAAACAGAATGAGAACATGGATCCATCATGCCTTGTTACCACTGTGCAGGCTGGTGGTGGTGGTGTAATGGTGTGGGGGATGTTTTCTTGGCACACTTTAGGCCCCTTAGTGCCAATTGGGCATCGTTTAAATGCCACGGCCTACCTGAGCATTGTTTCTGACCATGTCCATCCCTTTATGGCCACCATGTACCCATCCTCTGATGGCTACTTCCAGCAGGATAATGCACCATGTCACAAAGCTCGAATCATTTCAAATTGGTGTCTTGAACATGACAATGAGTTCACTGTACTAAAATGGCCCCCACAGTCACCAGATCTCAACCCAATAGAGCATCTTTGGGATGTGGTGGAACGGGAGCTTCGTGTCCTGGATGTGCATCCCACAAATCTCCATCAACTGCAAGATGCTATCCTATCAATATGGGCCAACATTTCTAAAGAATGCTTTCAGCACCTTGTTGAATCAATGCCACGAAGAATTAAGGCAGTTTTGAAGGCGAAAGGGGGTCAAACACAGTATTAGTATGGTGTTCCTAATAATCCTTTAGGGGAGTGTATATATATGGGATGCCCCCCAATATTCGACTAACCGTTAGTTGACTAGAAGAGGTTTGGTCGACCAAAATTGTATTAGTCGGTTAGTAGCAGAAAAAAAATTCCACAGGAAGTGGCGAAATCACGCAGTCCGTGAGGGACAGATCATTAACGGCAGGAAATCCAAACTTTCGCCTATCATTAATCGACCTCAAATATGGCTCATCACTTAAACATGCAAGTAGTAGCAACTTTACAAGTCCGCTCGCTCTAATGTTTACCTAGATAAATGTGCAATAAAACTGCACATAAGTGTTTTTTGTGGGGAGCGTGCTTCCTTCATGACGTGTAGGCGCCGGCACTTAAAAAGTGGGCGGGCACTAATGCGCTATTTCAATAAAATATAAATGCTTTCAAATACAAAATGAAACCATGCTATCAAATCAATTTAAGAAGAATACAGTATAAAATAATTACAAAATGATCATATAAAAGCTACCCTAAAAAAGTAATTTTTAGAAGATTTAAAAATACTTATTCTGTATTCTGCATGTCAAGTAATGGAACCTCAAATTGTAAGTTGTTAGTGGAATATGTTGAATTCTGTATAGTAGTTAATATCTAATATCTTCCTGTAGATGAGTCTTTCAACCCTGGAGAAGAGGATGACGACGTCCCAGAAGAGTAAGGGATTTTAAACTTTTCGTTTCTTGATTTTTAGATGATTTGTCAATCTTTCACTCTAACAATATAATGTTGTGTGTGTGTGTGTGCAGGTATGACAGTAACGCTTCAGAGAGTGTCAGCGAGGGAGAGGATGGTGACAGTGAAGATGAAGGAAAGAAGAAAAAAGTTGAAAAGAAGCCCAAGAAAGTGGTGAAAGAGAAGAAAGAGAGAAAACCACGGAGAGAGGTCTTGGACCTTTTTTTGCAACTTGTCACTTATATCTGAAATATCAGTTTTTACATTAAATATCATACCATGCCTGTTTGTTCTTGTCTGGTAAAACTGCGCACGATAAACATCACTGTGAAAAATCTTAATACATTTACCGGCATCAGAAAACGAAACCCACGTTACCCCAACTTGTGCACTTTATTAAACCTCACTTCCTCTCTCTGTGGCGAACAGAAAATGGTGAAAGACGCAGCTGCTCCTAAGAGGCCGATGAGCGCTTACATGCTGTGGCTGAACGGCAACAGAGAACGCATCAAGAGTGAGAATCCTGGGATATCAGTTACTGAAATCTCCAAGAAGGCTGGAGAAATGTGGAAGCTGCTGGGCAAAGACCGGAAAGAGGTCAGCTGCATTAAAATCACACACAAACACACACGCACCAATAACCAGAAAGTCTTCACAATCCCTATTAAGTAAAAATGATGAATGTATTTGAAAAGCTATATAATAATTGCATTGCTAATTTAAGGGATGAAAATATATTTACTATATCATTTAATTGACTGAGTGTATAGATACAATGCTGCACTAAAGCCAGACTAAATGATGCCTGTTCTGACCCACCTCAACCCCTAGTATCAACATATACTGGTTTAAATACAAATAGTCTGTGTAAAAACACCCAAATGCCACTTCAGAAGCGCTTCTGTCTGTGCCACCTTTGGAGTGAAAATGTGTTGAAATTCGATTTTAGGAAAATGGCAATCAACATCCAGTACGCAAATATTACAGTGCCATTATTGGTGGGTCATATTAAAACATTAATTTCTTAAAACGTCTTGCACAACCCTGACTTCCTCAATCAAAACACATTGTTTATGGACTTTAGTTCTGTGGCAAATTCCATGTTTTATGCATGGAGTCTAGTTTTCTGGCAATTTACTTTCTTTCCTGCATATGCAGAGTGGCTGCTGCACCACTGAATACATTCATTTGCCACTTACTGAATCATTTGTCTGTGGTTTGTTTTATTGTGCTGCAGACAGATGATTGAAGCATCAACTGATGCTGTTATAGTCAATTGACTTGTTGTTTATATAATTCAGCAGTATGTTTAGCTAAATGTCTCTTGTGTGTTTCGCAGGAGTGGGACAAAAAAGCAGAAGAGGCCAAGAAACAATACGTAAAAGCCATGGAGGAGTACAAAAAGAGTGGAGGGGGAGGAGGAGCGGCATCTGTTTCTAAGTGAGCCAACTATCGCTAAGTCTCAAACACGCACTTTGTTAGTGTGCAAAAATGCTTTAAGATATAAAATGATTCTGTGTATTGTATATCATTTATATAAACTTCACTTTGTATCAGGCAAGATATTACATTTGAACCAAGAACTCACCAGATTAATCATACATTACCATTTTTTTTATACTCATCAAGGCTGCATATATTTGATGTGCATAGTGTGAAATATTACAATAATTATTGTTCTAATATGCTGATTTGTTGCTCAAGAAACATTTCTTATTATTATCAATGTTATAAACCGTTGTGCTGCTTAATATTTTTGTGGAAACCGTGATACATTTTCTGGATTCGTTGATGAATAGAAAGTTCAAAAGATGTGAGAGAAATCTTTTGATCAGTTTAATGTGTTCTTGGTGAATTAATATTCGTTTAAGAAAATCAACTTTGTTCTTTTGAAATGAGTGTTACTTGCAGCTCTGCTTTATATTGACACAGTCATCGCTTCTGCTTTTAGGGAAAAGAAAAAGAAAGGAGGGAAGGTGGAAGCTAAGAAAAAGAGTGTAGTGGAAAAGGAGAAAAAGAAAGAAGGTGGAAACGAGAGCTTTAAGAGCAAAGAGTTCATCTCCAGCGAGGAGAGCTCATCTGAATCTGACCACGACAGAAGCGGCAAACGCAAGGTGTGTGAATGATGCGTTTCCTCTTGGGTTTATCAGTTATTTAGGTTCGCGTTAATTGAACCTGTCTTAATCTATTGCAGGCTTCTGATGATGATGATGAGGAAGAGGAAGCCGCCTCCACACCAGCCAGCTCAGAGGAGTCAGGATCCGACTGATGTCACACTGACAGCACAAAGACATTTCCACATCTCAGGTTTCACAAATGAATAATTGATGAGTACTTGGACCAAGACTTTCTGCTCCCATGCTGTTTGCGCTCCACGCACGTTGTTTCACATATTTTTTCCATTCAGACTGAGAATTTGGAAATAGTCCGGTAACATTTTTCCCTCCTCTGAGAGTGACACCAGAAACTCTCCGGTTTTTATTTAATTTAATTTTTTCTCCGGTTTTGGTAGACTGTCATAATTCAGGGAAGTGTGGATAGACCTACTTGTTGAGGATTTTCTATTTTTTGCCTTTTTTCAAAATGGAAAGACTGCACTTCAGTAAATGTTTTATTTCATTAACGTGTTTTGTATTTTTAGCTATCAAATTGTTAATCACTGTTTTGCAATAAAAGTTCAGTGAGGGATTAAGTGTGTGTGGTTCAATTATACCCTACATATGGCGAAGACCTTCTATGTCTGGCTTGTTCAGGCGGTGCTGAAGTCAACCGTCTGAAGAACTATTCAGTGGAATTGGCATTTGGTAGTACAGCCAGAACCAGGGTTGGGAACCACTGCTCTAAACTGTGCAAAAAGCTGGTGACGCCTTTGTGTTCAAGAATATACGATTGTTGAGTAAATATGCCAGTGAGTGGGGAAATGACTGTGTACAAAACGTAGTGACGTAGCATGTGAACTAAGCGTTATTATTGTGGCATACAAAATATTTCCCCGCCACGGTTTGCAGGTGTGGGTGGTTGCTAAGGTATTTTGAGTGGTTGCTGAGGTGTTCTGGGTGGTTGCTAGGGTGTTCTAAGGTATTTTGGGTGGTTGCTATGGTGTTCTGGGTGGTTGCTATGGTGTTGCTAGGGTCTTTTAAGGTATTTTGGGTGGTTGCTAGGGTGTTATGGGTGGTCGCTAGGCGGTTGCTAAGGTATTTTGAGTGGTTGCTAGGGTTTTAGTGGTTGCTAGGGTGTTCTTGGTGGTTGCAATGGTTTGCAGGTGTGTTTTAACATACCTTGCCCGAGTGCTGAAGTGATGACATATTTTTGTTAGTCGGCATCACCCTGGTTCCCTCAACAAAAACCCAACAGGATTTTTTTTCATTGACATTTGGATTATTGCAAAAAATCTGTGAGACTGACCAACAAAGACCTATAATTCTTGCCTGTTTTATTCATGATAATCTTCACGAATGAACAGCTTTTATGAATTTAAGGCTTAAGTTCAAATGACAGAAGTTAAAAGCTAACGGGATACATACATCACACCAAAAAACCACTTAGGAAAACAGGATAAGAAACTAGAAGTAGAGCAAGGTTATAAAGTACTTTTTTCTTGTTAAATGATGAGCAAAGAGAGTCATAAAATGACTTTAATTGACGCAAAATCACTGACTTTACATTTATGCAGTTAGCAGTTTTAACCTGTCATCCATCTCATTTGACCCTGAGTCCCAAATCAAAAACAGTACATTACATTTTTAGTAGAACGCTAAACGTAGGCTATAAGCTCACTACATCAAGGGTCACGTGACTTCAGCGTCACTATCACTGAGTCCGACAACTCTTTCAGTCTTTATTTTAATATATATATATATATATATATATATATATATATATATATATATATATATATATATATATATATATATATATATATATATATATATATAAATTCTTAACCCTCTACGGAAAGTTTTCTTAAGCCCTACAGTGTTTCCCCTACAATGTATTTAGCAGCGGCGCAGCGCCGCCACTGGATTTTCAGCGCCGCTGCAAAATCTTCACATGAACAGTAATATCACATCCACTTACACACCTAAAAACACTGAGACGTGGCGTCCGCCGGCTCTGCTAATGCGGTGGCTCTGAATCCACTTGTTGACAAGAAAGGAGGAAAGATATGGAATTCCAAAATATGGAAATATTTTCGATTAGGCTAATGTCACGTTGCCATAAGGGGCCGTTCACATAGCGTGTTTTTCTGAGCGTGCACTGCAAATTCGTTATTTCAAATGTAGGCGCGCGGGAAGCGCGCTCGTTTCTCCAGGTCCAGGCCGCCTCTGTTCATGGTTGCATAGCAACGACAGACGCCACGGGAGAGAGCAAGCGCTTTTAGAAAGGAGAAAGCGGCGCTCTCCATGAGGACGAGAAAGTAGCAGCAAATAAGTAAATGATTTCTAGCCCTTGCATTAGCTTTACTACTAGATATATTTATGGAGATGAGAAATAAAAAGCCGCCCTGTACAGCTATGATCAGCTGTTCCGCCGAGCTGTCGATGTTGTTACGGAAAGGCCAAAGCTGATCGGTTGGTTTTTGTCACATGGCGTGTTGAGATGAGATGTTACGATGTTTTCATCTCGCCACGCGCGCCTACAATTGAAAGAACGCATTTGCGCGCAAAAAACGCGATATGTGAACTAAAGTGGACTCGGGTGCGGTTGTATCCGGGTAGTTTTACGAGCAGGAGTACATGAGCACAGTCTCGGACCGACACCCGAGTGCTGTTATTAGTCCGCCAGAAAAGCAGTTCTAGGCTTATTCTTGGCTGGATAACTCTTTTAAAAAGTCGGTAACACTTTATAATAACTGCATGCTATTAATCATTTGTTAAGCATGAGTAAGTTAAACAGTTAATTCATCATTTATAAAGCATTAATAGACATTAATAAGCAGTTTATAAATACAGCTATAAACGCTTTTTTCTTGATTTATAAGCATATCTATAATGCGTTTAATAATTGTATTTTCATACCTTGTTAATGATCAATTAATAATTTCTATATGAAGTATAGCATTATTTACAAACAAGAGTTGTCAGTCATTCATAAGATCACTTAGAAAGTGTAAGTAAATGTAGTAAATTTGGGTAGTTATAAAGCATTTAGTAGTGGTCAGTTAACTATTTTGTGAGCTAATCTAAAGTGAGGACTATTCATGCCTTGTAAAACATTTATAAAGGAGATTTGAAGGCGCATCAATCTTCTAAACAGTAAAATGTAACAAACACAACACAGTGATACAGAACATAGAAATATTTAACAGCCTTTAAATCTCCTTTATAAATGCTTTACAAGGCATGAATAGTCCTCACTTTAGATTAGCTCACAAAATAGTTAACTGACCACTACTAAATGCTTTATAACTACCCGAATTAACCCTGAATTACAGCATAAATACATGTTAATAAAGCATTTATTAACACACTAAGTAACCATCACTATATGTCTGAAATCTGAATAATAAGATGTATGAATGTACATTTAAATAGTTTATTAATCATTTACTTACACGTTCTAAGTAATCTTATGAACCACTGAAAACTCTTAAATAACTGGTTTATAAAAAATGCAATTATTCATTTAGAAATAATAAATTGATCATTAATAAAGGATGAAAATACAAGTATTAAATAAATTATAGATATGCTTGTAAATCAAGACGAAAGCATTTATAGCTGTATTTATAAACTGCTTAGTAATGTCTATTAATGCTTTATGAATGATGAATTAACTGTTTACTAATGCTTAACTAATGATTATTAGCGTGTAGTTATTATAAAGTGTTACCAAAAAGGCTTTTAAAATGAAATACGAACACAGTTTTGGATTAAATAAAAGTACAGTCAAGTCAAATAAAACACTTGATTGTTCATGTTTGTTCACTTCATTCATTGTGCATTAAATAATGTTAACTTAAAACTTTTGATTTTAAAAATGTTAAAATTAAAAATGTAAAAAATTAAGTGCTCACAGATTGGGTGTGGCCTAAAATTTTTAATAAATTATAAATAATCTTTTTCTGGGTTGTGCCATTTCATTTTTCCCCTATCAATATCTACCTTATAGCTGAAAATGAACACAAAACAAAAACGTGAAAAATCCTGTCTAAAATTATAAAATGAAGGTTTCTGTTTGTGACCAGTTCAAGGTGCGTGCTGCAATAATCATCTTGAATCTGTTGATGGTATGTCGTATTTGTATGTCTCAAAATGTCAATTTTTATCCACAAAACTTGCCAGAAGTCATGGTTTAAGGGGTTATTTAAAAAAAAAAAGTTCTTCCGAGGTAGAACCCCCCCCCCCCCCCCCCCCCCCCCCCACGCTCAAAATTGCTTAAATCACCTTCCTTTCCCATTCTGACACTCAGTTTGGAGTTCAGGAGATTGTCTTGACCAGGACCACACCCCTAAATGCATTAAAGCAACTGCCATGTGATTGGTTGATTAGATAATTGCATCAATGAGAAATTGAACAGGTGTTCCTAATAATCCTTTAGGTGAGTGTATATTGGTTCAAAAGAAGGGTAAAATCCTGAATACACAGGAAAAAATAATAAAAGCACTGTTGTTTATTTTCTGAAGTGGTGTCCAGGAAAGGTTTTTTCTTTTTTTTTTGGCAATGTAAGGTCGTTTTTTGTTTTTTGTATTGAGTAGGCAAACTGTTTGTTATCCCAAACAGTGGTTGGGTGTTACTGTAAATAATTTAGCCTACTGAACAAATTACTGCAATAGATAGATAGACAGATGGGGGCCCTCCAAATGTCTAGAACCGGCCCTGCTTTATCTGTTAAATTTAGCTTATCCTGTCATTTTTTACGGAAAAATTACAGAACATTAAACCCGCTTAAGTAGCAAGGCATTGTCCCAACACAGCGCACGTGCTGTCAAACATCTGAGATGACTCAACCAATCACCCTTTCCAAAAGGATTTTGTTAGCACTGAAAGGCAAGTAAATGAACCCCATCAGGGGTATAAAGTACCAGTAATGGCTTACAATGAGAGCTTGTGGCTTTTAAAACAGCAGAAGTCCTTCAGTGTAGATATGTGGTCTGGCAAAAGCAAAGGGAAGTTGAAAAGATGTGGTTTTTAATTTGATAAGAAGGGGTAAGAGAGACGGATGAAGTTGTGCTTGATGGTCTGATGTAAACGTAAATGGAAGATTCTCTCCTCCTTTCTGTTGTCTTTTTAAAATTATTTCAAATAAAATTTAAATAACATTACCATATACACTCACCTAAAGGATTATTAGGAACACCATACTAATACTGTGTTTGACCCCCTTTCGCCTTCAGAACTGCCTTAATTCTACGTGGCATTGATTCAACAAGGTGCTGAAAGCATTCTTTAGAAATGTTGGCCCATATTGATAGGATAGCATCTTGCAGTTGATGGAGATTTGTGGGATGCACATCCAGGGCACGAAGCTCCCGTTCCACCACATCCCAAAGATGCTGGAAGTAGTCCTGCTGGAAGTAGCCATCAGAGGATGGGTATATGGTGGCCATAAAGGGATGGACATGGTCAGAAACAATGCTCAGGTAGGCTGTGGCATTTAAACGATGCCCAATTGGCACTAAGGGGCCTAAAGTGTGCCAAGAAAACATCCCCCACACCATTACACCACCACCACCAGCCTGCACAGTGGTGACAAGGCATGATGGATCCATGTTCTCATTCTGTTTACGCCAAATTCTGACTCAACCATCTGAATGTCTCAACAGAAATCGAGACTCATCAGACCAGGCAACATTTTTCCAGTCTTCAACTGTCCAATTTTGGTGAGCTCTTGCAAATTGTAGCCTCTTTTTCCTATTTGTAGTGGAGATGAGTGGTACCCGGTGGGGTCTTCTGCTGTTGTAGCCCATCCGCCTCAAGGTTGTGCCTGTTGTGGCTTCACAAATGCTTTGCTGCATACCTCGGTTGTAACGAGTGGTTATTTCAGTCAAAGATGCTCTTCTATCAGCTTGAATCAGTCGGCCCATTCTCCTCTGACCTCTAGCATCAACAAGGCATTTTCGCCCACAGGACTGCCGCATACTGGATGTTTTTCCCTTTTCACACCATTCTTTGTAAACCCTAGAAATGGTTGTGCATGAAAATCCCAGTAACTGAGCAGATTGTGAAATACTCAGACCGGCCCGTCTGGGACCAACAACCATGCCACGCTCAAAATTGCTTAAATCACCTTTCTTTCCCATTCTGACATTCAATTTGGAGTTCAGGAGATTTTCTTGACCAGGACCACACCCCTAAATGCATTGAAGCAACTGCCATGTGATTGGTTGATTAGATAATTGCATTAATGAGAAATTGAACAGATGTTCCTAATAATCCTTAAGGTGAGTGTACATGATATAGGTATAGCCTATATAAAATAGATAAATCAAAACAAAACATACAGTAGCCTCTCAAACTCTCATACAGTAGCTTCTCAAAACCTCGCTGTCAAACTCCTGTTCTTTCTCATGGGTATCGTTGTATGTCGTATTTGAAGGATAATTTTTTTTGTGCCATGTGCAATATCAATAATGCCAGTGCTCAACGCATGTGTAATTTATGGGAAGTTGTGTCCACTCAAAAATGCTTCTCTGAAAGCTTTCCAGTTGGAGATGACGTGACTTTGTAATTGACCACAAACATAATGGGCTCACTTCAGTGACGAGGAAATGTGATCTTCGTTTTAAGTGGACACAATTTGCAAACGATTCCAGAAATTTCCAGGCCAGAGCAGCATCCATCAGTAAATGGGTTAGGTAGGCCTATGATGGAGAACAGCTTTATTTTATTTTTTTATCACTTTGATCCTATTTTTACGTTAAGGGGTCTGTTTCTAAAATCGTCAAACACTGGGTAGCCTATAGGCTACCTATTTTCTTAGTCAAATAGAGCGGGATAGTCTGTGATTGGCAGTTCCATCTCATCTTGTTTGTAAAGGGAACCTGTCTGGAGTACAACAGCAAATTGCGGATGGCATTACAGTTTACAAATCCTGATCTCATGGGAAAACGTCATTTCGCGAGGTGCCGATTTCATACGAAAACATAAGATTTTTAGAGAATAAAAAAAGCATTAAGGACCCCCCTAAACATATCGTACGGATTAATATAAAGAATTAGTTAAGAAATGCCATAAGAATGGCTGCATCTGAAATCGCATATAGGCCTTCCATATTATAGGCGATGTGTGTAATGTACTATGTCCGAATTCACAGTACTCACAAAAGAGTAGGCAAAAAGTACCCGGATGACCTACTTCTTCCAGCGAGATTCTGAAGTGTGCATATTATGGACACTTTACTCCCCCATGAGGACACGGGATTTGGATTTGTGAATGGTAGTTGTAGTGGCAATTTTAATGATATTCATTGATCTTTAGTAAAATATAGATGATTCAAAGAATGTCACATGTGTGTCTCTCACTTGTAGTGAGAGGATTCTGTTTATGTACCTGGGGAGGCAGAAGAGGGAGACACTCCAGAGAACAGACGAACAAGGACCGCTGACCTAGATGTCAGAAGGCCATTTGGTGCAGGGGAGCTTAGTGGGCCAACTAGTGACGTCTATGGAAAACTACTGGGAGGACGGCTCTGGGGGGAAGAAGGCCTTGAAACTAAGATAAAAGCTAGTTCAGTCTGTCTGGGGGGTGTGTCACTCTTCTGCACAGGAATCTAAAGAACCCGCAAGTGGCACGAAACAACGTCTCTGGTAAGGGTCATTTAAATTCGGTTTAATTGGGGGAAGAGTGAAATTGAACCATATTGGCTGAGGGCTGTTTCTGTGGTACATAATCTGAGATTAATTGAGATCTATAAATAGATCAAGAGGTTTCAAACAGATACGAGAGAAAATTATCTGAGATTAACTGAGATCTGTAGCGGATCAAGAGGTTTAAAGCGACACAACTGACGCTGGTATCACATGATAATGACAACATGACGAATGTAGTACGCCCGGATTATTCATACTACACACATTCATACTATATAGAGCGTACTTTTTAATGGTCGTGAAGTAATTAACCTACGAACCTACGCAAGAGAGTATGCGATTTGGGACGCAGCCCATTGTGTTGGTTTAAATTAGTGTGTGTTGGAGAGACCAGCAATAGTTGTAACAACATCAGTTTATCCACTTAAAAAGTAGGTGCAAGTATAAAATCGTGTTAAATTACGAAATGTGTATAATCTGAGATTGTTGATAATCAGCAGCTTGTCTTGTTTGATATAACATTTATTCAAAACATTCACATTAATTAAAAAAACAAACTAGAAATACCATATCTGAGAACATGAGAGTTGTAAAACGAAACAAAATGTCTCCTATGGGACCCTCAAACATTGAACAAAATGAGGCTGTTGTGTTTTTAATTGTTAGTCCATGTTATATGTATTTGCTCTGTAATTTTTCGTCATTTTTAAGTAAAATCTTCCCAGTTTTTTACTTTTTGAATGAAAATGCTTTTTGAATGATGAAATGCACTGTTAAAAGTGGTAACCAGTAATTGTTACTTTAAAGAGTTTTTTTTTTTTTTTTTACTGATTTAATATCAAGGTTTTGTAGGCAAGAAAGAAGTAGTTGAGGGGAGGATCTCAGGGTATGTTTACACAACAACAATGTACTAAAAACAGACGACAACGTTGTCAAACCGTTCCCCTTTCTGGGGAGGCTGTATTATACATGCCAGGCCAGTAGTTGGCGATGCCACTTTGTCAAGAAACACCCCGTGAATATGCATGTGCATGATGTCCCCGCTTTCACAAATTCACGTTTTTGTTGTTGACATGAAGACGGTAAAGGCGTCGTTTTCACAACCTTCAAAAGCTTGCGTTTTCAGGCCGTTGTCGTGTAAATGAACGGCCAAAAGGCATAAAAAGTTTTCCCTTTTCAGGTGTCATGTAAACATACCCTAAGTATAGGTGGTCACATGGTTCTTTAACAACAGCAAACCTCTGGGACACAGGCATCCACAGCAAAAACCACAACTTGAAAAACAGCAAGACCATATCGGACAAAAGAGAACTGAAACATAAGGCTACAAATATATGAAATAATGATAACTAAAACAGTTGGCAACTATGGAAACAAACTCAGCCGAAGAAAGTGAAAACGGAAAGAAAACCAAATGCGAGTGTTCAAGAAAACACAAAAAGTCTTTTGGAAAATACAAATAATGTGTGACATTTTGATCAGTGATATGGCATAATATTTTTCACATGAATTACACAGTTACCATTTTTTCAGTGTAATTGGGGAAGGGGTTGATGGAGGTTGGTATAAAAATGATTTTGAACAAGTAAATTGGATTAATCCATGGCCATGCCCATATTTTAATGGTACAACTGGTGTGGTTTGACAGGAAACATATACGATCCTAAACAATACACAGTGCCCGCCCACTTTTCAGTAGTGTTGTACCTGGAAGTTTTTTTTCCCCATTGTTTTCCATTCATTTATATGCCACGAACAAAGCCAACCACCCACGAGGCGAATCACATCACAAAACTTTGATTCAAAGTATTTGAAAATTGGACAAAAATACAAAGGTTACTACACTGTGTACGTAATGGCTTTAATGGTAGATAGAACTACAATCCCATGAAGCATTGCGAATGACATCAAATTAAAAACAATGGATAAATATAAAACTATACTCATTTAAAATGGTTGATTATACAAATATTTAAGTATTTTGAGAGCGTAGGGAGATCGACTTGATTACTTAATTCGCAGTGCATCATGGGAGTAGGCAGAGCTAAGGAGATGTTTGGTGTATTTTGCTTGTTTTGACTCCAATTGGTGGAATTTTCTGAACAGCATCATGGGTAATGTAGTTTTTCACCTCAAATTCTGCTATTAAACACAATTACTTTAAAAAATAAGTTAAAAAAGCAGGCTGACAGCTTCAACAGCAGCAAATATCATAGATTAACAACCTTTAAAGGTTTAAAAGTTATCGTTAAAATCAACTTCCCTATGAAGATTGACTTTGGCAGGTTTTGAACGATTGACTTGATAGCTATGCCACAAGGGTGAACAGTTTTGAGTTTTTAGAAATGTACTTTTTTACCAATATGATTGTAACGTTTTGGCGGCGAAATTAAAACAACAACGGTAATGCATACAGTGACTGCATGTGTGGTGAAGATGCCAAAGACAAAATGGAACAAACGCAGTCACAATGTGGAATAGGCCTACATTCAATTTACAGTATGTGCGTAAAGATCTTTCACAAATCAACTGTTACAATTAGACGTAGTGATGTGTTTATTTGGTTTGTAAAAAAAAAAACTAAAAATTCCCTCAAATAAAGCTGAGAAGAGATGAGCAAATGAGCAGGCTATTAAGGAAATGCAACCAAGGCCCCTTGGGGTCTGATGGAGGAGAGGCATGAACATGAAAAGGGGAGGGAAAATGTGGTGAAAAGTATTTTTTTCCCCAATGCATCAAGTGTTGTAACTGGAAGATCCCTCATTCAGCAGACGCGCAGCAGTGAGGAACACACTGGCTTGTCCTGCACTGGATCTCAAGACTTTCTTCAGCGTACACTTGTTAGCATTAAACTACACACTCTAATACTATGGCTCCCAAAGTGTTGCACTTCGTCACTGATTTCTTCGTCTACGAAACAGCCAAATCAGTTGTGGTGAAGAGCTGGTCTGTTGGAATCATCAACCGTTTCGTCCAGCTGTTGATTATTCTGTATTTTATCTGGTAAGCTTTGATTGTGTCCTTGTTGCTAATATTAATTTAAACTCATTTTAAATATTAGGGTTGGTTTAAGGGCTAGTAAATAAAGAAAAAAGAAATTAGGGTTGAATGCAGTGATTGTACTTGGTGGGGTTTGAGATTGAAGAGCAGAAAATGTAATTAACCTTTGGAAATGTGCATGTAAATGTTTTGAATAATGAAGGTTTGGGACTAATTAATATAACTGCTGAAATGTATTATTTCTGTTTTGTTTAATAAGTGCGTAAATGTATGTGCACCATTAATTAGTTAATGACTCTAATTAATTAGTTAATCTATCTATCTATCTATCTATCTATCTATCTATCTATCTATCTATCTATCTATCTATCTATCGATCATCTATCTATATTTATCTATCTATCGATCCATCTATCGATCATCTATCTATATTTATCTATCTATCTATCTATCTATCTATCTATCGATCCATCTATCTATGTTTATCTATCTATCGATCTATCTATCGATCGTCTATCTATATTTATCTATCTATCGATCTATCTATCGATCCATCTATCTATATTTATCTATCTATCGATCTATCTATCGATCGTCTATCTATATTTATCTATCTATCTATCGCGATCTATCTATCGATCGTCTATCTATATTTATCTATCTATCTATCGATCATCTATCTATATTTATCTATCTATCGATCTATCTATCGATCGTCTATCTATATTTATCTATCTATCTACCTATCTATCTATCGATCATCTATCTATATTTATCTATCTATGTATGTATCTATCTATCTATCTATCTATCTATCGATCATCTATCTATTTATCCATCCATCTATACATTTATCTATCTACAGATATATAGCCTGTTTATTACACATTTAGATGACTAACTAACTTTTTAGCCAGAGAATAGTAAAAGTATTTTTAAAAAATCATTGATCTTAAAGGGTTAGTTCACCCAAAAATGAAAATTAAGTCATTAATTACTCACCCCCATGCTGTACCAACCCCGTAAGACCTTCGTTCGTCTTCGGAACACAAATGAAGATATTTATGATTAAATGTGACAGCTGGATCACTCCTCCATAGGCTCCCTAAGGGAATGAATCCTGACGGCCCAGAACGTCAATGAAGAAAATGTTTAAATATTCCATGTCACAACAGTGGCTCAACTATAAGTTTATCAAGCGACGAGAATACTTTTTGTGCGAAAAAACAAACAAAAATAACGACTTTATTCGACTATTCCTTTTCTTCCTTGTAGGCCTGAAACGAGACTTCAAGAGATTTCCACGACGCATGCGCGAGAATTGCGATCTCCTTCAACTACTTCAGTTAAGTTCTCGCGCGTGCGCGTCGTGGAAATCTCTTGAAGTTTCGTTTCAGGCCTACAAGGAAGAAAAGGAATAGTCGAATAAAGCCGTTATTTTTGTTTGTTTATTCGCACAAAAAGTATTCTCGTCGCTTGATAAACTTATAGTTGAGCCACTGTTGTGACATGGAATATTTAAACATTTTCTTCATTGACTTTCTGGGCCGTCAGGATTCATTCCCTTAGGGAGCCTATGTAGCAGTGATCCAGCTGTCACATTTAATCATAAATATCTTCATTTGTGTTCCGAAGACGAACGAAGGTCTTACGGGGTTGGTACAGCATGGGGGTGATTAATTAATGACTTAATTTTCATTTTTGGGTGAACTAACCCTTTAATGAACAGGTTCGATCACTTATTTGTTGTTATGTGCGTGTGTTTGTGTTTTCAGTTGGGTGTTCCTGCACGAAAAAGGACATCAGCAACGGGACACTGGGATTGAGTCTGCGGTCATGACCAAAGTGAAGGGCTTGGGCTACTTCAATAACCGTGTGATGGACGTAGCAGACTATGTAGTTCCATCACAGGTCAGCAAATGCACATTTCAACGTCGAAATATGAAACACAATTACGTTTTGGATCCCCCTTCTCTTCAAAGTCTTGGTCTGAGGTGAACTTTTCTGCTCATTTTTCAGGGTGCTTCATCGTTCTCTATCATCACCAACATGGTCATCACAGCCAATCAGACGCAAGGATTGTGCCCTGAGGTGACACCCAAACCTCAGCTGACTTTAAATATACTTTAAATATGCGACCTTATGTACTTACACACACACTCTCTCTCCCTACTGTTCCCTTGTCTGTCAGACTGACAAGAAGTTTAATTGCACAACTGATCATGACTGCAATAAGAATAATAGCTCAAATATAGGGAATGGTGAGTTTGTTCTCTTTCTAAGGCTGACATCACTTTCAGGTCTACTTATACTCATTACTTCTTCAGCGAGTAACTATGTAGCAGAGAAGCATGCTAATACTTTCTAGGTTGCTTGATACATCTCTCCTTTTTGCACAGGTATTTTAACAGGCACGTGCTTGATCGATACTAGAACAAATAGTACAGGAATGTGTGAAATTGAAGGCTGGTGCCCTGCAGAGGATGACAGCGTTTTTGGGTAAGAAAAAGTGCAACCTTTTGGACTTGTAATTTAAATACTGTACACAGTGGGAGTTGTCTTGTAATCCAAAATAGATAGTTTTAATGCTAGAAACATGAAAAATCTGCTCACTCTTAGAACGCCAATGAAAGAGGTGGAGAACTTCACAATCTTCATCAAAAACAGCATTCGCTTCCCTCTGTTCGATGTCACTAGGTGAGTTTATTACCTTTGCACAAGGATTAAAAACTATACACTGTTGTGTTGTGAGAAGCCATTTCATTTTAAAATTAATTTTTAGAATTGAATCTCATTTAAAAAAGTTGCTGCCTTAATTGTTTCAGTCATCAACTTGTATAAGTAATTTCAACTTAAATTACATTAAACTGCCTTAAAAAATGAGTTGAAAATTGTATAGTTAACATAAAAAAGTTTAAAACTACTTAACTTCTTTTGACGAGTTAATGTAAAAACATATTTTGTCATGACTTACTGTTCATATATTTTTTTCCAGTGTATGAATGTACCAAAATGGATTCTTTTTTAAATGTGATTTAAAAAAAAAAATCTTCATTGCAAAATGGACTGTGGCCAAAGTGATAGACTTATGTTCAATATGTTGACTGCACTGTTCATATATTCAATGATTTATTAATCTGCCCACAATAGTGTAATAAAGTTCAATCACCTTGTGATTAATTTGATTAATGTCAATAATTCCATAAAAATGTTCATCAGCAACCCTACATTTATTGACAGCTCTAAATAAAATTAATATAGTGCCCTTTTGAAAGAAAGCCCAAATGATAACAATAGCCTAATATTGCTTCAGACTACTAATGTGCTGTTTCTCTCTTACTTTCACAGGGGCAATTTCCCTTCAAGCTTAAACCAGTCTTACATTCAGACATGTACACATGACCCAGTGCACCACCCGTTCTGTCCGATCTTCAAAGTGGGACATATCCTGAAACAACTCAATCAAAGTTTGGACTACATTACTAAACGTGTAGGTCAACTCAGCGTTGCCTTTCATTTCTTCCAATTTATCAAAGAGATCAATTTCATCAAAAAGTATCAAAGATTATAAGTATATAATTATAGAAAACAATTATTTCAAATTGTAGTAATATTTTACAATATTACTGTTTTTTCTGTATTTTAGATCAAATAAATGCAGTCTTGATGAGCATAAAAGGCTTCTTTCAAAAATATTAAAAATAGTAGTGTCCAAACTTTTGCCCGGTAGGCTACTTATATACTTATATTACTATTAGTATATAAAGCCCCTTTTTTACATTTGAGCCCCTGCCCTGAGGAACTCTCTGCACGTCCCTGCTGTGGAGGCCATTTGAGTTTAGTGAACTTGCTGTCATGTTCAAGAAACCAATTTGAGATGATTTGAGCTTTGTGACGGTGCGTTATCCTGCTGGAAGTAGCCATGAGAAGACGATACACTGTGGTCTTAAAGGAGTAGTTCACTTTAAAATGAAAATTAGCCCATGATTTACTCCCCCTCAAGCCATCCTATTCGTGTATGACATTCATCTTTCAGACAAATACAATCGGATATTCAAAAATATCATTCTATACCTGTGTCAAATATGTATGTTTTTTGTTGTTGTTGCCAGCATTAATATTTGCATGTCACAATAATCTTACCAAAGAATGTTGGTAATCAAAAACAGTTGATGGGCCCCATTGACTTCCATAGTATTTTCTTTTCTTTCCAATGGCTACCGTCAACTTTTGATTACCAACATTCTTTAAAAGATCTTCTTTTGTGTTCAACAGAAGAACGAAATTCATTCAGGTTTGAAACAACATGAGGGTGAGTAAATGATGACAGAGTTTTCATTTATGGGTGGACTGTATCTCTTTAATCTGAGCCTAGTCTGTTAAACCAGGCCTGTATATTGCAATTCTGACTTTATTCCTTTATTTTAACTCGTCGTTCGTGACTCTTTTTCCCAGAATTGTGAAGTATAAATTCTTAAATTAAAAGTCGCATCCCCGTGGCTGAAACAAACAAGCTTCCATACACCTACTTATTTAGCCTTATAGTAGCCATGTGTAACCTACAAAAATACAGTAGGTGAAAAGACGGAGCTGGATTCTGTTTAATTCTGGCCTAAAGGGATAAATAGAATAATCTGCTTTAATCACGCTAGTCACGTGTAATAAAATTACTGCCTGTTTTTTTGTTGTTGTTGTTGTTGTTGTTGTCAGGGAGGAGAGATTGGAATTAACATCAACTGGAAGTGTAATCTTGACTATGATGTGGAAAACTGCAAACCCAAGTACTTCTTCACACGTCTAGATGCTGCTTTTGAGCACAGCAAAGCCTCTAAAGGATATAACTTCAGGTAGCGCATGGACACACTTGGCTACTCGTGCACCGTTCCGGCTTTTCTGCAACTGCATCTTGTTTTTGTCTCTTCCAGGTTTGCTAAATACTATCAGTCCGAAGACGGGACCGAGTATCGAACGCTTCATAAAGCTTATGCCATCCGCTTTGAAATAATAGTGTCTGGCAATGTAGGTATTTTGTACAGCCGCCCTATATGCTAGGCTATATAAAGCAGCTTTTGTGACACATATGGGCTTGTGTGTGTGTCTTACTTTGCGTATCTATTTTCAGGCGGGAAAGTTTTACACCGTGCCATTTCTGATTACTTTGGTCGCAGCATTCACTTCAGTGGGATTGGTAAGATTATTGTGACAAGGAAAGATTAATGCTGGCAACAACAACAACAACAAAAAAAACACATTTGACTGTTGTACATTTTTGCAGGCTTCAGTGTTCTGTGACATCATCCTTCTCAACTTCCATAAAGGGGCCGACGAGTACAAAGCAAAGAAATTTGAAGAGGTGCCAGATTGTTTATCTGACTTGAGTTTGCTTATAAATGCAGAGGTAAAGTAGAGCGATGTCTTATCTTTCTACCCCCTTTATAACAGGTATCAGACATTGTGCAGGAGTCAATGAGACCCTACCAGGGCAGCCAGGCGTCAATCAAAGCTTTGGGGAAGAGCTCAAATGACTCAGGGACCTTTTCTATTGGACGACAGGAGTGAGTCATGCGGCCCGAACAAACCCATTAGACTTTCAAATAATAATACTACTTATTTTTAGATTTTTTTTATTATTTGCAGTTTCTTCATGTAATAGTATAAATACCTTAGTTTGCTTTAAGTCTGTGAACCTTTAGGGTTGTTAATGCATTGAAGTAAAGCTATTCTTCACTCAGCCTCAAACCCTCAGAAAACACACATCTATACACTAGAGGTCAAGTGTCTGTAAACACCTGCTCCTTCTTTATCCTTACTATTTTTTTGCAATTTAGAATAATAATCAAGTCTAACTATCGAAATTATATGAAATAACAAATGTTAGTATGAGAGTTACACTGAACTAAAAAATGTTAAACAATCAAAAATGTCTTTTTTCTTATCTTATATTTAGGCTTGAAGGAGTTTGAAGGAGTTTCCATGTTTGCTGGACACTTGTTGGCTGCTTTACAGTTTTTATCAACATGTTATTTTTTAAAGAAATGCTCAATTTTTCACAATTTATATATATGTATATTTTAAGCATTTAACCCTTGTGCATCCTTATAGACATTTTTTCTTTTTCTTTTTTGATCATTAATACACACGTTAATGCCAACTGCATACATTTTGGCACAAGTGTGTATTTTTATTGGAATTTTACCATTTCACCCCCATTTCCTTTAATAAATCTATGTTACACTAGGTACACAAAATAGTAACACTTAGGACCTTAAGGACAAAAAGGACCCCATTAAAACTAAACATTTTAATCCCAGGGCCATTTAACTATAAAATGATGCAGTCTTTGTTAATGGGCTTTCATTCTATTGGCAAGGCTTCAAAATTAAAATGTTTACTATTTTTCACCAGATGGTGCCATTTTCTCAGGTTTGGCCTATAAAGAAAATGCTCGCTTTATTCCTGTTTTCTGCTTCTGCTTTTTATAGAGCCAATTGGATAAATTATTCAGCAAAAATGTTCATAAAATTTAAACCTATATAACTTTTTGTTTCACCTCTTTAACTTTTGTTTTTACTTGACTGGTAGTATACATTTACAAACAATACTTAAGCAGCAGCAAATTAAATGACAAACAAAGAACAGTAATTTATTCATTAAGTAACAGATAAAAATGATGATATGTGAGTATATACGCTATCCTTTCAGAAGCTAAAAGTGCATTCAGGATTCATGGATATTTAGTGTGTTTAGTGTGAAATATTAGTCTAAATCAGCTGGATTTTCATTCTGTTGACTTGGAGATTGCAAGTAATGTTAATCTTATAAAATGAATCCCACAACATATTTACACATTAATTTGTGAAATAATTCCATTGTTATATTTATTACATTTCACTTTTATTTAAAAATTTAATTGAATGGCATATCAATATAGCACTGGCATATCACAATCTCATTAAAATGATTTTTGTTTTCGTAATAAATGTATTAATCATAATTGTCTGTTATTTGTGCTGTCTCGCCAGTCTTACGTGAACTGCAGAATTTCAGGGGTGGAGTCAGATGCAAAGGGAGTTAAAATTTGTACTTTGCACTTTTGCCTTTTAAAGACACATTCCACTTAGGGATTGAAAGCCAGGGAGAAGGCTCCTCTGGGCAATCATTATCATCATCTTCATCATCGTCATCATCGTCATCATCGTCATTCTCTGGCAAGTAGCTGGGTGTTAAGATGATGACCTCCTCTGAGAATCGAACGCGTCGTTGAGTGCCTTCCATCCTCCTCTGGGAGATGAATAGAAAGAATGACATGACGTAATTGTGGACAATATGATTACAACTGAAATTATATAGTGTGTTTACAATGGATACGTAAACTGAATCGCCTTTTGAAAAGACCAGCTGTTGCAGGCCGGTTCATGCTAGACTATGTTCTATAACTCAACTTAAAGGGATAGTTGACTTGTAAATGAAGAATCTGTCATAATCAATTTACCCTCATCTCTTTGTAAACCTGCATGACTTTCTTCTGTGAAACACTAAAGGGGAATGTTTGAAGATATCTTGGCCACTCTCTTCAAAATATTGATAATGAACTTTGGCTGTCGAGCTCTGAAATGACCATAAATGGATCATAAAAGTGGTAGATATGACTGTTCCGAGTCTTCGGAGGGCTTACAGCAGCTTTGCTCTCCTCGGTACATTCATGAGAGAAGCAGCAATATCATTCTCTTACAACAGATCTCTTTCAATGAATCAGTTGATCCAAGTCACAATCCATTCTGAATCATTTGATTTACTGACTTCCGGTCACAGCAGTTAATAGCGGCAGATTTTCAGTGAATAACTTACATTTTTGCCATGTTCCTTATGTAAAGCTATCAAATTATATTTCAGAATATAGTGCCCAGTACAATTATTCATAATTCTTACCCCTTTCATGTTCCACAGAAGAAAGAAACTCATACAGGTTTGGAACAACATGAGGGCAAGTAGGATATGACAGTTTATTCCTGTTTATTTAAATGGTGAATCTGGTTAACAAGAAAAACTCTTGCTTGTACACCATCAGTATATCATGCTGAGTTATAAAGTTAAAAAAAACAGCATCAATCATCCTTGCTGAATAAATGTACTCATTTATTTTTAAATATTACTTCCCCCAAACCATTGAATGGTAACGTACATGCTTATTGAAAGTAATGAGGATCGTCCTCATAGCAGTGTAGGTTGCTAATGTTACACATCAATCAAAGTGTGACTTACAGAATCTGTCAAAACAAATTGTAGTGACCTACATCGTAGTAGCCTGTGTCACAAGACAAGCTAAAAATTCAGCCCCACCCAACAATTAACACATCTAAAATTACAACCATCTTGACATAACAACACAAGTGCGTCTGACAAATTCAGACAAGTTAAACAATTCTTCTATGTTTAATCAAAATTACACCACAAAACTGATACTAATTTTCATAAAAAATCAGGTTATATATTAGTTAAAGTTCCCCTGTTATTTTTTGTTTGTTTGCCAAAGCAAATCCACTTTGCATGAACTTCCAAAGGATGAGGACTCTGGCTCGAATTGATACAGTAAGACCGATACTGTTTGTATCACTGTGTTTCAAGTGCTGAGGAAGATCCGGAACTGAAATTCAGACACACAGCAACATTTGGTTTCTAAAGCCGTAAGTGGTTGATCAATCACAACAGACTGGGCCATCTGACTAATCAGGGCAGAGTAGACCAATCACAACAGACTGGACCATCTGACCAATCAGAGCAGAGTAGACCAATCACAACAGACTGGACCATCTGACCAATTAGAGCAGAGTAGACCAATCACAACAGACTGGGCCAACTGACCAATCAGAGCAGAGTTGACCAATCACAACAGACTGGGCCAACTGACCAATCAGAGCAGAGTTGACCGATCAAAACAGACTGGACCATCTGACTAATCAGGGCAGAGTAGACCAATCACACAGACTGGGCCAACTGACCAATCAGAGCAGAGTTGACCAATCACAACAGACTGGGCCATCTGACTAATCAGGGCAGAGTAGACCAATCACAACAGACTGGGCCGACTGACCAATCAGAGCAAAGTTGACCAATCACAACAGACTGGGCCAACTGACCAATCAGAGCAGAGTTGACCAATCACAACAGACTGGACCATCTGACTAATCAGGGCAGAGTAGACCAATCACACAGACTGGGCCAACTGACCAATCAGAGCAGAGTTGACCAATCACAACAGACTCGACCATCTGACTAATCAGGGCAGAGTAGACCAATCACAACAGACTGGGCCATCTGACCAATCAGAGCAGAGTTGACCAATCACAGCAGACTGGACCATCTGACTAATCAGGGCAGAGTAGACCAATCACACAGACTGGGCCAACTGACCAATCAGAGCAGAGTGGACCAATCACAGCAGACTGGACCATCTGAGCAATCAGAGCAGAGTAGACCAATCACAACAGACTGGGCCATCTGACTAATCAGGGCAGAGTAGACCAATCACAACAGACTGGACCATCTGACCAATCAGAGCAGAGTAGACCAATCACAACAGACTGGACCATCTGACCAATCAGAGCAGAGTAGACCAATCACAACAGACTGGGCCATCTGACCAATCAGAGCAGAGTTGACCAATCACAACAGACTGGACCATCTGACTAATCAGGGCAGAGTAGACCAATCACAACAGACTGGACCATCTGACCAATCAGAGCAGAGTAGACCAATCACAACAGACTGGACCATCTGACCAATCAGAGCAGAGTAGACCAATCACAACAGACTGGGCCATCTGACCAATCAGAGCAGAGTTGACCAATCACAACAGACTGGACCATCTGACTAATCAGGGCAGAGTAGACCAATCACACAGACTGGGCCAACTGACCAATCAGAGCAGAGTTGACCAATCACAACAGACTGGACCATCTGACTAATCAGGGCAGAGTAGACCAATCACACAGACTGGGCCAACTGACCAATCAGAGCAGAGTTGACCAATCACAACAGACTGGACCATCTGACTAATCAGGGCAGAGTAGACCAATCACACAGACTGGGCCAACTGACCAATCAGAGCAGAGTAGACCAATCACAACAGACTGGGCCATCTGACTAATCAGGGCAGAGTAGACCAATCACAACAGACTGGGCCATCTGACCAATCAGAGCAGAGTTGACCAATCACAGCAGACTGGACCATCTGACTAATCAGGGCAGAATAGACCAATCACACAGACTGGGCCAACTGACCAATCAGAGCAGAGTTGACCAATCACACAGACTGGACCATCTGAGCAATCAGAGCAGAGTAGACCAATCACAACAGACTGGGCCATCTGACTAATCAGGGCAGAGTATACCAATCACAACAGACTGGACCATCTGACCAATCAGAGCAGAGTAGACCAATCACAACAGACTGGGTCATCTGACTAATCAGGGCAGAGTAGACCAATCACAACAGACTGGGCCATCTGACCAATCAGAGCAGAGTAGACCAATCACAACAGACTGGGTCATCTGACTAATCAGGGCAGAGTAGACCAATCACAACAGACTGGGTCATCTGACTAATCAGGGCAGATTAGACCAATCACAACAGACTGGGCTATCTGACCAATCAGAGCAGAGTTGACCAATCACAGCAGACTGGACCATCTGACTAATCAGGGCAGAGTAGACCAATCACACAGACTGGGCCAACTGACCAATCAGAGCAGAGTTGACCAATCACAACAGACTGGACCATCTGACCAATCAGGGCAGAGTAGACCAATCACAACAGACTAGGCCATCTGACCAATCAGAGCAGAGTAGACCAATCACAACAGACTGGACCATCTGAGCAATCAGAGCAGAGTAGACCAATCACAACAGACTGGGCCATCTGACTAATCAGGGCAGAGTAGACCAATCACAACAGACTGGACCATCTGACCAATCAGAGCAGAGTAGACCAATCACAACAGACTGGACCATCTGACCAATCAGAGCAGAGTAGACCAATCACAACAGACTGGGCCATCTGACCAATCAGAGCAGAGTTGACCAATCACAACAGACTGGACCATCTGACTAATCAGGGCAGAGTAGACCAATCACAACAGACTGGGCCATCTGACCAATCAGAGCAGAGTTGACCAATCACAACAGACTGGACCATCTGACTAATCAGGGCAGAGTAGACCAATCACACAGACTGGGCCAACTGACCAATCAGAGCAGAGTTGACCAATCACAACAGACTGGACCATCTGACTAATCAGGAAAGAGTAGACCAATCACAACAGACTAGGCCATCTGACCAATCAGAGCAGAGTAGACCAATCACACAGACTGGGCCAACTGACCAATCAGAGCAGAGTTGACCAATCACAACAGACTGGGCCATCTGACTAATCAGGGCAGAGTAGACCAATCACAACAGACTGGACCATCTGACCAATCAGAGCAGAGTAGACCAATCACAACAGACTGGACCATCTGACCAATCAGAGCAGAGTAGACCAATCACAACAGACTGGGCCATCTGACCAATCAGAGCAGAGTTGACCAATCACAACAGACTGGACCATCTGACTAATCATGGCAGAGTAGACCAATCACACAGACTGGGCCAACTGACCAATCAGAGCAGAGTTGACCAATCACAACAGACTGGACCATCTGACTAATCAGGACAGAGTAGACCAATCACACAGACTGGGCCAACTGACCAATCAGAGCAGAGTTGACCAATCACAACAGACTCGACCATCTGACTAATCAGGGCAGAGTAGACCAATCACAACAGACTGGGCCATCTGACCAATCAGAGCAGAGTTGACCAATCACAGCAGACTGGACCATCTGACTAATTAGGGCAGAGTAGACCAATCACACAGACTGGGCCAACTGACCAATCAGAGCAGAGTTGACCAATCACAACAGACTGGACCATCTGAGCAATCAGAGCAGAGTAGACCAATCACAACAGACTGGGCCATCTGACTAATCAGGGCAGAGTAGACCAATCACAACAGACTGGACCATCTGACCAATCAGAGCAGAGTAGACCAATCACAACAGACTGGACCATCTGACCAATCAGAGCAGAGTAGACCAATCACAACAGACTGGGTCATCTGACTAATCAGGGCAGAGTAGACCAACCACAACAGACTGGGCCATCTGACTGATCAGAGCAGAGTAGACCAATCACAACAGACTGGGTCATCTGACTAATCAGGGCAGAGTAGACCAATCACAACAGACTGGACCATCTGACTAATCAGGGCAGAGTAGACCAATCACAACAGACTGGGCCATCTGACCAATCAGAGCAGAGTTGACCAATCACAACAGACTGGACCATCTGACTAATAAGGGCAGAGTAGACCAATCACACAGACTGGGCCAACTGACCAATCAGAGCAGAGTTGACCAATCACAACAGACTGGACCATCTGACTAATCAGGGCAGAGTAGACCAATCACACAGACTGGGCCAACTGACCAATCAGAGCAGAGTTGACCAATCACAACAGACTGGACCATCTGACCAATCAGGGCAGAGTAGACCAATCACAACAGACTGGGCCATCTGACCAATCAGAGCAGAGTTGACCAATCACAGCAGACTGGCCCATCTGACTAATCAGGGCAGAGTAGACCAATCACACAGACTGGGCCAACTGACCAATCAGAGCAGAGTTGACCAATCACAACAGACTGGATCATCTGACTAATCAGGGCAGATTAGACCAATCACACAGACTGGGCCAACTGACCAATCAGAGCAGAGTTGACCAATCACAACAGACTAGGCCATCTGACCAATCAGAGCAGAGTAGACCAATCACAACAGACTGGGTCATCTGACTAATCAGGGTAGAGTAGACCAATCACAACAGACTGGGCCATCTGACCAATCAGAGCAGAGTAGACCAATCACAACAGACTGGACCATCTGACTAATCAGGGCAGAGTAGACCAATCACAACAGACTGGACCATCTGACTAATCAGGGCAGAGTAGACCAATCACAACAGAACAGACTGGACCATCTGACTAATCAGGGCAGAGTAGACCAATCACAACAGACTGGGCCATCTGACCAATCAGAGCAGAGTAGACCAATCACAACAGACTGGACCATCTGACTAATCAGGGCAGAGTAGACCAATCACAACAGACTGGGCCATCTGACCAATCAGAGCAGAGTAGACCAATCACAACAGACTGGACCATCTGACTTATCAGGGCAGAGTAGACCAATCACAACAGACTGGGCCAACTGACCAATCAGAGCAGAGTTGACCAATCACAACAGACTAGGCCATCTGACCAATCAGAACAGAGTAGACCAATCACCACAGACTGGGCCATCTGGCCAATCAGGGCTTTAGAGAGATTGAATCCTTTATCGAATCATTTCGGACACTATGAGAAAAGAGCCGATGCAGCAATGTACAGTATATTATGAGAAAATTACGTGTTTTTGACCGTGGATGCATGTAAACCTTTTGAAGGAGACCTCCAAAACAAAATTAGGAACCATTAAAATAGCATAATAGGGGCACTTTAAAACTGGCTTATTGAATGCATATTTTCTTTTGTCATGTAGTAAATCATACCTTTTTGACCACAGTCTCCAAAGATACAGAAGACACTGAGATGGAGTCCATTAGCAAGTTGAGTGGAGACGTGGGTGAGTCTGAAGTCTCTGTGGCCATGAAAGAGCTGCTGTGGTCCTCGTCCTCCATCTCTTGTGTTGTGTGTTCAAATGGATCTCTCCTTTTTGTCCAATGGTCTCTTTTACGGCTCATAGATCCATAGGATTTTATGGACGATCTGTCCATTGGCTGAGAGAAAAGAAGGAAAAGAAATAAGAAAGAATTAACATATATTCTTACATGTTGCTAATTACTTACAACCTAATACATCAATATTGTTTCTTAATGCTTATACTTTCACCTTAATGAGTGAAAGGTCCAAACGAGGTATGAAATCCTCCGTCCCACCTTGGTTGGGGTCAGATACTTGACTAGACATCAGTTGTGGATCGCTATGGTCAGTTGCCTTTGATTTATTCGGATCAAGCTGGGAAAACTGTGATCGTTCATTTGATTGCTCACTGTGGTGAGTTTCATTGACTTTCAGATTGCCGTTCTGTAACACGTTTGTAAACGGGTCAGAAGTTTGTAATGTATTTGTGGTGAGATCTATAACATGTGATGAAGGAACACTCATCTGGGACGTCTCGGTTTGGTTGTAAACAGGTTTATCGAAGGCAAAGCTCTCAGAGAGCGAAGGTTTAGTCATACCTAAATGAGAATCGGTTGTGTAATTTTGAGTCCATTTACTGTTCCGCTGTTCTTCACGTGATTGGTTGATATTAATTTGTGGCTCGTTTGATTGGTCCTGAGTGGTGCAGTTAACTGAGAGAAACTGAGCCCACTGTGTCCCGCTGAAGATCTCCTCCATTAAATTCGAAGTAGTGCTAAATGAGAAAAGACTGTTACTGAGAAGAAGGGTGAAAGATAGGAGTTGAGTCGTTTGAAAGTCAAAAACATCCAATGAAAACCGCCTCAACCAGGATTTAATAGGTGCACCCTTACTCTGAATAGCTCTCATATTTTATTGTGTTTTCATTATTTTAGCCCTAACTGGGCCACACATTCTTTCTCGATGAGACAGGAGTTTTACAAGAAAAAAAAAGTGATTCATGGATCAGACACGTGGAATGATAACTATGTCTGCTGCATATTTCTAATGTGTTTACCTCATGTAGCTTAGCGAAGCAGGGCCATATTCATCCAGTGCCCTGTTGATCGGTTCATGGTGGATATCTGTAGCCTCAGTGGGTGCCGTAGGTGTGTTGTTCACATAGATGGGCCCAGATAACGACAATAGATTACTCTGAATATAAGCAGAAAGGACTAGTGTTTTAAAATAATTCTAGATTTTGCATGGTGCTTGTGCTTGCCCACAAAACGTCTCTGCCATGATGCTGAATTGTTTGGGCAACTGATTACTGGAACATTGCAATGTGGCTGCTTAGGCATTTTGAGTGGTTTTTCGCACATTGTTATGCAGTTGCTAAGACATTGTTAGATGGTAGTTAAGGTATTCCGTGTGGTTTTTAGCACATTGTAATTCAGTTGCTAGGTGGTTGCAAAAAAGGGCCTAAAACTGACTTTTTGCCACACCTGCCAACGGCCTGTGTTTACCAAAAGAAAATTTACCAAAAGAAAGTTTACTGGCCAGGAAACTGTTTTTCCAAAAAGAGGCAGTTATGATAACAAAATTTTAGATACCAGCGGAAAAATTCACAATTCTCTATTGCAATGTCGATACAACAGCTATAACTAATAGCCTGAATCATTATTAAGGACCAGTAACAGTAGTTGTAGAGTACAGTAACAGTAGAGACACTGAATAAAGTAATCAAATGTAAAATAACAGTGGATGGTCTTCATTGCATAAATTAAACAAATTAATCATGATTAAAGTTACAAAAGTTATTCAGTCAAGAGCAGTGAATGATTTTTTTCTTTGTCCTTTGTTGTTTGATTGACACAATAAAACAGACAGCAGCAGAAATATTAGGCTAATATTAAGATATAATACACTGATACAGGTACACATCTACTCTTCCATCTACTATTTACGTTCACTTAAGATATAACCGACTATGATTACTAGGATACTCTCCGAGACGGATATTTTGGAATTTTTTGGGGGAATTTGTGAATTCAAGCGCAAGAAGGCATGAAAGAGAGCTCAATTCAGTATTTCTGTGCTGTCTGAGACACGGCTTTCTGTGTGCGCTTCAGATGGGTGCACGCACAAAACTTCCCACACAGCGTGCAGATAACGAATTGAGTTTCCTTTTGCGTCTTCTAACGCTTGAATATTTAAATTGCCAAGGCTTAAACTTTTTTGACGATGCAGCACTGGCCCGTCAACTGTCTCGAGTGTCGTTCACGTTTGTTTACTATGTTCTCACAACATTGCATTGCCAGCCAACTGGCGATTGACAGTTTCTGTTGCTAAGGCATTCTGAGTGTTTTTTAGCACACTGTTATGCAGTTGTTAGGTTGGTGGTTGCTATACTTGACATAATTTCATAATTTTCAGAACAGTTCAGTATCCTCAGTCGGAAAAGTGAAGTTCCTGCCTCAAGTGGAGGAGTTCAAGTATCTTGGGGTCTTGTTCACGAGGGAGGGAAGGATGGAACGGGATATTTACAGACGGATCGGTGCAGCTTCTGCAGTAATGCGGTCGATGTACCAGTCAGTCGTGGTGAAGAAAGAGCTGAGCCGCAAGGCGAAGCTCTCGATTTACCGGTCAATCTACGTTTCTACTCTCACCTATGGTCATGAGCTGTGGGTCATGACCGAAAGGACAAGATCTCGGATACAGGCAGCCGAAATGAGCTTTCCCCGCAGGGTGGCTGGGCGCTCCCTTAGAGATAGGGTGAGAAGCTCGGTCACTCGGGAAGAGCTCAGAGAAGAGCCGCTGCTCCTCCACATCGAGAGGGGTCAGCTGAAGTGGCTCAGGCATCTGTTCCGGATGCCTCCTGGAAGCCTTCCCGGGAAGGTGTTCCGGGCGCGTCCCACTGGGAGGAGACCCCGGGGAAGACCTAGGACACGCTGGAGGGACTATGTCTCCCGGCTGGCCTGGGAACGCCTCAGTGTCCCCCCGGAAGAGCTGGAGGAAGTGTCTAGGGAGAGGGTCCCCCCGCGACCCGGCCCTGGATAAGCGGAAGAAGATGGATGGATGGATGGAGTTCAGTATCCAAACCGACTGTACTGGTCATACTACCGGTTGGACGCTCATGCTAAGTGTTTTTTATGTTTTGTTTTTCCAAATGATTAATTATTATTTTTTAAACTGAAAATGAAAACGAAAGTATCCCAACAGGCGTGAATTCTAAATTAGGCTAGTTTAATAACTTTGCAAGTTTGCAGTGTTTGGTTCAGTGTAGTAGCCTAATATTGCAAGCTCCACTAATAGACAAAGAACTAGTACAAAACTGCTTTGGACAGTATTAAACCAACCGAACACAAATACTCACTTGTACTTCATTCTGTGCTAGTCTTTCTCCATCATCTCTTTGTCTGGTCATTGTGCTTCTGTGTCTCTCTCTCCATCTCTCTTTCACATTCTGAGCCCACCTTTTAGCTTCCCCCCACTTCTTCCTACTTGTCTTTGTCGTTTTTCCTGATTGCTCGTGAGGTCTGATGCCTTCAATTTTCTCATTCACAGCAACCCAGCTCCATGTGCCACTTTGACCCTTGACCTCTGGTTTTTCCACCACTGAAGATAATGGTGTCAGTGTTGGAGCTAGAAGGTCAGGGGGGTTTTGGAAGGATTCTGTTTTGTATAACGGTGGCACATTTGAGCTGGTGTTCTCTTCCACAGAAAATTGTTGCATCTTCTCTGACCTGGGCATCTGATTGTCTCCGACCCAGGAAGTGACATCATCGGTCCTCTCTGACGTAAATCGTGTGTGTTCCCCCCAAATTAATGGTGGCCGTTTTGGTTTAGTAGAGAATCCCGAGTTGTGTTTACTGATCCTTTCGACGGGTTGCTTAGGAGTCAATGCACCCTCAAAATGAGAAGATTGTTGAGTCCATGGATTCTCCCTCTTATTCCAAACTGAGGTGCTTCCATCTCGCCCTTTACTTTTGGAAGAAAATCCAAACGGATAAACTGTTGTTTTAGATGAATCCTCCCCTGTTTCATACGGACTACATGTTTGCATATCAGCATGTGAGCTACTGTTGGTTGTTGTGTTTAGCTGTAATTTCTGAAGCATAGATTCCAGTAAGGCATGAGTGTCTGAAACAGGGTTCAACTCCTCCATTGGGCTCTATGTTACCACATGCGCACACATGAGTAGAGTCAACTCAAAGATAGAGGCAAGATGTACACAATATAGCAGACTCACTCTAGACGCTCAACTTTCACCCATGCTGGACAATTCCACAGATCCTTCATTTATATCCTCATGTTAGTCCATACAAGTATTTATTTCTGTCCGTCATTCAGCTCCCCGTGTTTTTCATCCCTCCTGTTAGCTCTCTAAATCTTTTCTTGATTTAGGAAATCTTGCAAAAGAAAGGAGTGTTATGAATAATAGTTCAAGACTGAAAGAGAGTAAAGAGGTGTGTCCAACACCCAGATGGACAGGTAAGACGAGTGTGTCAGGATGAAACATTTTGTATTTTTGTCACTCCCTCTGACCAGCCGCTGAATGACGAAGACACTGTGTCTTAAACCCTTGAGAACATTTTTATGTCTTAATATGACGTGGAGCGATTTCATTTAATTGGTCACCTCTTTTCTTTTAAGCAGCCAACATACTGCAGTTCTCTAATGCAAAATCACTGGTTTTATTATAACACTGATTGTAATAATGGTATTTAGCTAGATTGCTGTAGATTTATACACCTATAAAGATTTATATTACTAGAAAATGAAATACAATAAATTATATGGTTACAATGCAAGAACTATGGTAAAGTAAATCAAAACTAGGCAATACGAAATTATTGAAATAGAATAATGCGACATGTTGATTTAAATACTTCAACGACAGATTAACAAAGGGGTCAAACTAAATTTTGCTGAGGAGAAAAAAGAAAATATGCCTTAAACAAAAATATGCTATGTTAACATAAGATATACGGTAGAATATTGCTGTTACAAAAATTGTAGATGACAATTATCAAACAGCTGTTTATTTCTATTCTTATTTAAACTAATTATAAAGTATTATGATTAATATAATTTTATTGTCATTTAACTTTAAGAGGATCCTGCAAAACCTGTTTTTAATGTTTAAGCAGTTTCCTTACGTAATTTTATGCTCATGTTGGATGTTGGGCGCTTTGTTATGACGCAAACACCTGTATCTGATACCTCCCTCTGATTGGCTAGAGCAGAAAATACGCGCCACATGTCGGATTCGAAGTAAACAAATTCTTGAATTATCAGCTTCTAAAAAGTTTTCCGTTGTCTGAATTGTGTACTTTATGTTATGCGATAACAGATAACAGCTCTTAAACGTATCTTCACGAGCAATGTCTTGCGTTACATGAGCCACTGGCGTCATGTGGCCGGTTCCGTGATCCTACACATACACCAGCTTGAGCCGGAGGAAAATTAATGTAAATAATTTATGTTGTTTAAAAATAATATTGTTGACAAGCAAAATATAATGGATTGTGTTGCAACCGGAGGAAACGTGAAAGGTAATAACTGAAGCCGTTCACAGGACAACACGTGTTTTTCAAAATTATATTATAATTAAACTTAAAATGGTACATAGAAGCTTCCTGTGTGAACTTCCCCTGCTCTTATATAAAAGGCTTTATGAACAGAAGTTTAGTCATGCACACTTTTTTTTTGTAGTTTTAGCAAAAGCCATACATTCGCTGTCAAGAATCGGAGAGGAGCTGTATTTGGAGCCTGTGGAGGATGGGGTATGTGTTTGTTTCCAGTGTTTATGATTATGTGTTTATGATAGACTAATGTGAGCTGTTAAAATATGTGACTTATGTGTGTTCTGTGTTTTTAGTTGGCCCTTCGGTCGGTTAACTCTTCCCGGTCAGCCTTTGCCTGCTTCCTGCTGTCTCCTCTCTTCTTCCAGAAATATCTGGCTCCTTCAGACCAGAGCTTTCGCTGCAAAATACCCATCAAGGTAACATTTCCTGTTCTGTTAATTCCGTCTCTGCAGTTCCTCTATATTTTGGGAACTAAATACATGTCAATGCATCACGGATACACTATAATGTGTCTATCTATTAAAGTCGGCATGAAACAGATTGCTATAGTGTTTTCTTCCCTATTGTTATGTAGCCTAGCCTATATCTGTGTGATACAATTAAATGTAGGGCGAGCTTGATTTTGTCCATGGGGAATTGATTGGATGGTTGTGGTTTGCTATTGGTCGATCTGATGTAAGTGACAGTTTGTCCCGCCCTCGCACCAGTAAACGTGTCATCAGAGATGTTTCTACAATCTTATTTTAAAGGGTCACCCTCATGTCGTTGCAAACCCATAAGACTTTCGTTCATCTTCGAAATACAAATGAAGATCTTTTTAATGAAATCTGAGGGATTTCTGTCCCTCCATTGACAGCAACGCAACTACCATTTTGACACTTCAAAGAGTTCATAAAGAGAATGTAAAACTAATCCATATGAATTGAGCGGTTTATTCCAATTTTTCTGCAGAGACTCGATTGCTTTATATGATGAACAGATTGAATTTAGTCTTTTATTCATATATAAACATTCATCAACTCACACATCAGTTGTGGTAAACGGAAGCTCAAGCATGTTCGCTTGATGTGCGAGAACCAATGAGGTTCATTCTCGTGTTACGCATCACGTTTGCGCTTCAGCAAGAACCAATGAGGTTCATTCCCGTGTTACGCATCACGTTTGCGCTTCAGCAAGAACCAATGAGGTTCATTCTCGTGTTACGCAGTAGGGCTGGGTATTGACACAAATTTCACAATTCGATTCGATTTCGATTCACAAGCTTGCAATTCGATTCGATTTCGATTACGATTCGATTCGATTCAATATTGATTATTTTGGATATCAGGTACAATACATGGCAAATTTTTCCAAGGAAAACAAATCTCTTAACTAATGCTGTAAACTATGGGAGTCAGTTGTAGCCTATAGGCTTCATTAGCCTACTATAATTTTGAAGGTAAAAATGAACAGATTTGTAGCTATACAAACACTTAAATTACACTTATTTATTTTTATAATAAGAAAGTTATATGAAATATAAACATTTAAATGGTGGCTGTCATAAAAACTTGCCAGATTTATTCAAACATGCATTAAATATTGAAGAACATTAAAAATTATAATGAATATGTAATATGGTGCATATATTTAGCAAAATTCCCCTCTCTAGAGTTATTTTTTCTAGCTGACTAACTGACTAAGTTACTAAGTTTAATGTTTTTTCTGAGGTTGACGTTACATGCCATTGTTTACTTGCTGTTTAACTGACGTCTTTCCACGGATGAAACACTGATTGAGCGATACCACGTTACATGATACGGATTTCGAAGTTGTACTCTATCTTTTAACACACTTTCAGATGCTCATTGATGTTTATTTGGCGCTGTAACTGGTATTATTAAGGCGGAGTAACTGTTATTATTAAGGCGGAAGAGGAGAATGAGATCATGTGCACTGTTGCCAACTATTTTCAAAGGAAAGTAGCTAAGGCCTTCCCTAAAAGTCGCTAAATGTCGCTAGATGACATCATACGTCAATTAGCATATTAATGACATCATCGCGTCGTACTTGCATTCTGTCAGCCTAGTGCATTTTCTCTCTAAATTAATGCTCTATTTAATATAATATAGCCGAATGTCAAATAAAGCTGTTTTCATTTCCTATTTTTTGTTGTTGTCAGACAATAGAACGAGTTGCTATAATATAGTGAATGATTACATTTTTATAGGCCTGTGTGGAACATTATCTGAATTGAGAGAGTTAGGGAACCGGATGAACTAAGCTCTGTGATAGTGAGTGTTACAAGTAATAACAAGCACAAGAAAAGAAATAAAATGAAAATGGTCAAACTAAATTCTTTAAATATAAAACAAAAGAAAAGCAGATAAGTGATAAGTCCGTGGAAAAACACTGCTCACTCGCGTCTGTCAGCAGCCGTGCGCTCCTCTCAGCCATTCACTGAACAGGGGAGACGCAGCGAGAGAGAGTGACGACAGGGAGAAAGCAAGACCTCACGCTCGCAGGACAGTACTGGCAACATTTAGAGGTTACTGAGGTTTGTCCAAAAAGTCGCTAAAATTGTCGCTAATCGCTTTTTGAAAAAAGTGTCGCTAAAGGGGTCTGAAAAGTCGCTAAAAATAGCGACAAAGGCGCTAAGTTGGCAAAACTGATCATGTGCGCTCCGCGCTGCTGCTTCTCTTGAGCTGAGCCAGAGCGATCTCACGCCACAGCGCCAAAACGGTATTTATGTTTTTGAATTTCGTAAGAAAATGAACGTAATTTGAAATTTGAGACTTTATTTCATGATAATAGTCACAAAGCACAAAGATTATTTCGATTTATTGGATGGGATGCACGATACAATGTTCTACGCAATCATTAAATGAAAACAGGATGACTAATCGATTCTTCAGATTTAAGAATCGATATCGGTTCGTAAAAATGAGAATCGATTAATATCGAGAAATCGATATTTTTTTACCCAGCCCTATTACGCATCACGTTTGAGCTTCAGCAAGAACCAATGAGGTTCATTCTCGTGTTACGCAGCACGTTTGAGCTTCAGCAAGAACCAATGAGGTTCATTCTCGTGTTACGCATCACGTTTGAGCTTCAGCAAGAGCCAATGAGGTTCATTCTCGTGTTACACAGCACGTTTGAGCTTCAGCAAGAGCCAATGAGGTTCATTTTCGTGTTACGCAGCACGTTTGAGCTTCAGCAAGAACCAATGAGGTTCATTCTCGTGTTACGCAGCACGTTTGAGCTTCAGCAAGAGCCAATGGGGTTCATTCTCGTGTTACACAGCACGTTTGAGCTTCAGCAAGAACCAATGATGTTCATTTTCGTGTTACGCAGCACGTTTGAGCTTCAGCAAGAACCAATGAGGTTCATTCTCGTGTTACACAGCACGTTTGAGCTTCAGCAAGAGCCAATGAGGTTCATTCTCGTGTTACGCAGCACGTTTGAGCTTCAGCAAGAGCCAATGAGGTTCATTCTCGTGTTACGCAGCATGTTTGAGCTTCAGCAAGAGCCAATGAGGTTCATTCTCGTGTTACGCAGCACGTTTGAGCTTCAGCAAGAGCCAATGAGGTTCATTCTCGTGTTACGCAGCACGTTTGAGCTTCAGCAAGAACCAATGACGTTCATTCTCGTGTTACACAGCACGTTTGAGCTTCAGCAAGAGCCAATGAGGTTCATTCTCGTGTTACGCAGCACGTTTGAGCTTCAGCAAGAACCAATGAGGTTCATTCTCGTGTTACGCATCACGTTTGAGCTTCAGCAAGAACCAATGAGGTTCATTCTCGTGTTACGCAGCACGTTTGAGCTTCAGCAAGAACCAATGAGGTTAATTCTCGTGTTACGCAGCACGTTTGAGCTTCAGCAAGAGCCAATGAGGTTCATTCTCGTGTTACGCAGCACGTTTGAGCTTCAGCAAGAGCCAATGAGGTTCATTCTCGTGTTACGCAGCACGTTTGAGAATCAGCAAGAACCAATGAGGTTCATTCTCGTGTTACGAAGCACGTTTGAGAATCAGCAAGAGCCAATGAGGTTCATTCTCGTGTTACACAGCACGTTTGAGCTTCAGCAAGAGCCAATGAGGTTCATTCTCGTGTTACACAGCACGTTTGAGCTTCAGCAAGAGCCAATGAGGTTCATTCTCGTGTTACGCATCACGTTTGAGCTTCAGCAAGAGCCAATGAGGTTCATTCTCGTGTTACACAGCACGTTTGAGCTTCAGCAAGAGCCAATGAGGTTCATTCTCGTGTTACGCAGCACGTTTGAGCTTCAGCAAGAACCAATGAGGTTCATTCTCGTGTTACGAAGCACGTTTGAGAATCAGCAAGAGCCAATGAGGTTCATTCTCGTGTTACGCATCACGTTTGAGCTTCAGCAAGAGCCAATGAGGTTCATTCTCGTGTTACGCATCACGTTTGAGCTTCAGCAAGAGCCAATGAGGTTCATTCTTGTGTTACGCAGCACGTTTGAGCTTCAGCAAGAGCCAATGAGGTTCATTCTCGTGTTACGCAGCACGTTTGAGCTTCAGCAAGAACCAATGAGGTTCATTCTCGTGTTACGCATCACGTTTGAGCTTCAGCAAGAACCTATGAGGTTCATTCTCGTGTTACGCAGCACGTTTGAGCTTCAGCAAGAACCAATGAGGTTCATTCTCGTGTTACACAGCACGTTTGAGCTTCAGCAAGAGCCAATGAGGTTCATTCTCGTGTTACGCAGCACGTTTGAGCTTCAGCAAGAACCAATGAGGTTCATTCTCATGTTACACAGCACGTTTGCGCTTCAGCAAGAGCCAATGAGGTTCATTCTCATGTTACACAGCACGTTTGAGAATCAGCAAGAGCCAATGAGGTTCATTCTCATGTTACACAGCACGTTTGAGAATCAGCAAGAGCCAATGAGGTTCATTCTCATGTTACACAGCACGTTTGAGAATCAGCAAGAGCCAATGAGGTTCATTCTCGTGTTACGCAGCACGTTTGAGCTTCAGCAAGAACCAATGAGGTTCATTCTCGTGTTACACAGCACGTTTGAGCTTCAGCAAGAGCCAATGAGGTTCATTCTTGTGTTACGCAGCACGTTTGAGCTTCAGCAAGAACCAATGAGGTTCATTCTCGTGTTACGCAGCACGTTTGAGAATCAGCAAGAGCCAATGTGGTTCATTCTCGTGTTACACAGCACGTTTGAGCTTCAGCAAGAGCCAATGAGGTTCATTCTTGTGTTACGCAGCACGTTTGAGCTTCAGCAAGAACCAATGAGGTTCATTCTCGTGTTACGCATCACGTTTGAGCTTCAGCAAGAACCAATGAGGTTCATTCTCGTGTTACGCAGCACGTTTGAGAATCAGCAAGAGCCAATGAGGTTCATTCTTGTGTTACGCGGCACGTTTGAGCTTCAGCAAGAACCAATGAAGTTCATTCTTGTGTTACGCATCACGTTTGCGCTTCACCAAGAACCAATGAAGTTCATTCTTGTTACGCATCACGTTTGCGCTTCACCAAGAACCAATGAAGTTCATTCTTGTTACGCATCACGTTTGCGCTTCAGCAAGAGCCAATGAGGTTCATTCTCGTGTTACGCAGCACGTTTGAGCTTCAGCAAGAACCAATGAGGTTCATTCTCGTGTTACGCAGCACGTTTGAGAATCAGCAAGAGCCAATGAGGTTCATTCTCGTGTTGAGCAGCACGTTTGAGCTTCAGAATGTAAAATCTTCTAGAAGTCTACTTGTCTTTTTCTTGTGTTCTTCAGAGTGTTCAGGCTGTGTTCAAGTCCCTGTCGTCTCTGGATCGCTCCGTAGAAAAGTGCCGTATTCAGTTGAACAGTGAAAAGAGTCGGTTGACCATAACTCTGCACTGTAAACACGGTAAAAACGTTCCCCTAAAAACAACATTGTTGCTTGCTTTTTGTTAGTAGGATTAAATGTAAACTATATCATCACATAGCTCTATATATAAAGTTGATTATATAAATTTATGAATATCCAACTTTATCAGCATACATACAGTATAGACTCACGTCAACCAATATATTCTATATAGCAAATCTCAACTGCTTGTATCATTGCAAAATGTAAACTAGATTATATCACCAATCTCTAATCTGCTAAATGCGACTATAAGGCATAAAGATATTAAAATGCTATACACGTTAACATCATGATTTTCTGTAAAGCCACATTGAACGAATGTGTATTGTGCGAAGCGCTATACAAATACACTTGACTTGATTAATCTTCATTATGGTATAGTACACAAAATACATTTTATTTCATTCGAACTTGTTACAAATCTTGCATAGAAATGGCATGTTTTACAGTATGATCAACTAAACTGTGTGTTTGTTACAGGGCTCTTGAAAACACATAATTTGTCCTTTCAGGACTGTGAGAGTTTGCAGGCCGTGTTTGATAAAGAAAGCTGTGCAAACGTGATACAAGCTCAACCCAGGTTTACATTAATCTTAATGCCTCAATATTAATATCAACCCATTTTCAGTACCTTTCAGAGTGTTTAATGATGTTGTCTTGTTTACTGTAGGTTGATGGTGGACACAGTTCTGCATTTCCCTCCATCTCAGGAGGAGGTGAATCTGTCAGTGAGCAGTGATCGAGTGTGGCTCAGGAACCACGTCGAGGATGACGCAGGTATCAGCGGTTTCAGTCTTCATTCTCCTGCTATGCAGAAAAGAAATCAAGTCAAAGTTTTTTCCTCTCTCAGACCCATCACGGGCAATGATGACTGAACTGTGTTTGAGCTCGGAGGAGTTTGATCATTTTGCCATCAGCACTCAGACCAGCATCACCTTCTGCCTCAAAGAGCTCAGGGTGAGTGTGTGAACTCACACAAACATTCACATATACAAACCCAAAGATAGGTCTCAAAGAAAACACATCTAGAACAGTGTGACATATTTCTGTAAACATAATAATCACTGCAATAATGATCCAATCATTGACTCTTCAGCATCTGCCTATTTAAATCCAAACAGTTACTTTTTTTGGCCAGGCACTGCAGTGTATATTATAGTATGCTTTGTCTATTATTGTTATACTGATTTTTAAAGGGGTCATATAATGGTACATGCACTTTTTCGAGTTGATTGTACTGAAATGTGTGTTGGCAGTGCCTGGACACAACCATCATATTATGATAAAAATCCATCCAGTGTTTTTGTTTTAATCTCCTTACATGTTTTCCCCTGCCTCAAATTGAGCCGTTCGATTTTGTGACGTCAATAAAACGGACGCCCCTCCCACGATTGTTGATTGACAGCAGCGTTTTAACACAGACCCGCCCTGAGCGAGCTGTCATCATAGTCCGCCATTGTTGATACGCTGGAGCAGAATGGCGTCTATAATGGCGATTGTGGTGTTCTGTTCTTGGGTGTAATAACGAACACGTAGACATGTGCCGGTATTCGGTAATGCGATAAATCGCGGTAATGAATATGCATGATATTGTTATCGCGGCCACTTCAAAATACCGTGAAAAATAATAGATTTGAATTTAGACTTTTAGAACACGCATTAGCTAATTTTCTATCAACCGCTTAAACACTGCGTATATGCTCCGCAAAACACGTGCGCACTCTGATGTAAACAATCCCCACATGTATAAGCACTGTGTGCACGCGGCGCAGAGCGCACTCTAGTCTAATGTAAACAATCATCACATGGAGTAGAAGCATGGCGGAAGGAGGAACGCTGCCGACGATTTACCCCCCGCAGGGCTGCCAACTCTCACGCATTCAACTTGAGACTCAAGCGCCTTTCAGACAGGACACAGAATACTCGCGGGGACGTTTTGTTGCTGCGTCGACCAAAGCACGCCGGGGTCAAAGTTAAAAATAGTTCAACTTTTTATTTGCAAAATAGCAAATCGCGTTCTGTCTGAAAGCCGCTTTACGGAATTGACACTTTTCACACGCTCTCACGCAGAGAAAAATCGCGGAGCAAAGAGGACACTGACACCGACAGACTAGACAGAGCAGGTTATACTTTTGATATGAAAAAAAAAAAGGTTCTGTCCATTGTGACAGATCGCTGCGCCTCAGTTCAAGTAAACCGATCATCTGTTACTTTTTATTTAAAGATACACTACAACTTACGTTAAGGTTTATGCCTCATACAAAATGTCGATCAATCAGTGTTTTTCACGGAAAGAGGTCAATAAAACTGCAGGAGAACAGTTGTGTCACAGAACGTTACATTTACCTCAGGAAAGCCATTTAATGACCAGCACTTTAGTTGACTAGAAAAAATTGTCATTTTGCTAAATATGTGCACTTTATTACATATTAATTATATGTTTACTTGTCATTACATAATTGTTATTATAACGAAAACCGCATTATATTTAATTTCTCTCTGTTTACAGCATTATGTGAGATATATTTTTTTCTTGAGAAAAATTAACATGCAGACTGTAGCCTACCTAATATTTATCCAAATGAGTCAATATTGAATTAAGATTAAAATCAAATACAATAATTTATTTGAATACAAACGGTAACCTACCAGTCATTATACCATGTAAACATTGTAACACGTTGTCACTAAACTTAATAAAATTCTGTTTAGTTACCATGTTTTGAAAATCACAATTACACATTGTGATGCAAGTTGTTTTTTTAGATACCCGCAATCCATCTGTTTCTCTTGAGCAATTAAAATATCGTGATAATACCGTATACCGTGATAAAAGCTCATTCAATTAATCGCAGCACGAAAATTTGATACCGGCACATGCCTACGAACACGGTCATTTTGATGTTCCTGAATCCGAACCGCTGAAGACGCAGTGGCTGAGTTTTGTTTTCGAAGGGAATATTCCCCACGAGCAACGACAATGCTCTCATGTTTGCGCGAATCATTTCACACACCAGACTGCTTTATAAACGAGGATCAGTATAAAGCTGGTTTTGCTAAGAAGCTGCTCATGAAAAAAAGAATCGGTACCGACTATTCATGTCCCTGCTGAACCTCCAGAAGAAGTGAGTGTAAAATTGTATATTTTATATATGTTTTCTATACGACGTTCTCAATATAATTCATAATCCCACGTTTATAATGAACAACGCGTTATGGTTATTGTGTTATTACAAACTGAGTACGTATACATCAGTAAACACATAGCGTCCGTACATCTCACTAAGTTACTCTAACGTTACCCTGACAGTACATACAAAAATAGATCAAAGTGACATTACGTCAACCAACCATTCAGAAACGTCCTGTTCGAGCCTTAATTGTCCAACTTCTTTGCGGCCGTCATCTTGTTCCGGGTGCGACTCCGGTTCAAACTGATACGGTTGCACAGATGTGTCCTCAGAGACTACAAACTTTTCATTTAGACCCTTAAAATGGCATTATATGACCCCTTTAAGAAAGTTTGTAAGGTAACCTTGAGTGTTGTAAAAGCGCTTATAAATAAAATGTATTGTTATTTCTTATTATAATTATTTATAATTTTTTCCCTTTTCTTAAAAATTGTTTGAAGGTTGAAATGTGAGATTTTTTATTTTATAAAACCTTGGTTAAATTGTCATCATCATTTTTATGGTTTAGCGTTTTACCTGAAAACTGCCCATGACCTACATCCACCTACATTTGACTTACATTTTTTAAATTAATTTTTAATTGCCCTGATTAATCATGCACAAGAAGAAAAGGTACATTTGTTCTAGTAAAACTTGATTGGTGTCAAATTTAATGTTTGATTTAGTCTTTTTTTGTTTCTCCTTAATGTATTTAACCTTGATTTTGCCATTGAATTAGCCATAGAATGCTATAGCATTACTTTTTTTTGTCTCTCTGGCTTTCCATCAGGGTTTGCTTGTATTTGCTGAGTCGTCTGGTCTTCCAATCTCTATGTACTTTGATGAGCCAGGCAGGTTAGTTTATATTTGCTGATGAACTAGCCCAAATTCACGTTTTGTCCACTTTATTTATTTTTTCATTTTCAAAATTAAATATTTATTTTCAAAAATGTTATGTACACTACCATTGAAAAGTTTCAAATATTATTACAGTGCAAAATAACTGTTTTATTTTTTAATATAATATTTTAATATTTGTAATTATATGCAATGTATTCCTGTGATCAAAGTTGAATTTTTTTTTAGCATCATTACTCCAGTCTTCATTGTCACATGATCCTTCAGAAATCATTCTAATATGATGATTTGATGCTCAAGAAACATTATTATCAATGTTGTGCTGTTATCAACATTGTTGTGGAATCAGTGATATTTTGGATTCACTTTAATGAAAAAGGATTATTTAATGAAAAGAAAGTTCAAAAGAACAGCATTTATTTGAAATAGAAATCTTTTGTAACATTATAAATGTTTAATTTAATGTGTCATTGCTGGATAAAATAATTTATTTATTTTAAAAATATTACTGAGCTCAAACTTTTGAACAGTAGTGTGTATTTTTAAAAATGATATCACAGTGTATTCTCACCCATGTGTGTATGTGATTGTGTTTAAGTCCAGTAATCCTGAGTGTAACAGACAGTGTTCTGGAGGCTAATTTTGTCCTCGCTACACTGTCAGAGGACTCGCATCCAAAGAACCACGGCAAATCCAACACAAAACAGTACGTCAAATCATGAAATATGGAATATAATCAATCCTATAAACGTTCGATTCATTTCTATTTGGTACTTTTATCGTTTTTTTTCCCCTCAGGCCTGATACCGAGCAACCAACAGACGACTTCATGAATGACGACATGGACTCATTTCTCATCGCCATGGAGACCAGCGAACTTCCTGGACCGTCACATGCACCCACATCCCCCCCGCACCCCACCAATAACAGAAAACCCCCATCCAGCGAAGAGGAGCAGGAGGAAGCACTTACAGAAGGACCTCCCAACAAAAAGGTACTATAATCTTTGAAATGAAACATTTGTTTAAAAACATAAAACCTAATGCTACGGAAGCCCTGAACCACAAAAAAAAAAAAAAAAAATTAAAAAAAAATCTAGCATTTCGAGATTAAAGTCGAAACATTTCGAGATTATAGTCGAAACATTTCGAGATTGAAGTCGAAACATTTCGAGATTGAAGTCGAAACATTTCGAGATTGAAGTCGAAACATTTCGAGATTGAAGTCGAAACATTTCGAGAGAACGAGAATACAGTCTTCCGTAGAAGTTGCGTGTGTGCTTGCCATTGTTTCACATTGCCGCACACACAGGCATTCATAATGGTGCATAGCGAGTGTTTCACACTGTGTGTGTGTGTTTGTGTGTTAGTGTGTGTGTTTTGTTTCAACAAAAGGAAATTCAACAGGTGCCAATCTACCAGCATTAGGCTACCATTATAGGACGTTATAAAATATACTGCGCCGGGATAGACTTTAGCCTATAGGAAAACCAACCCGGAAAACACTTTTCAGACTGGATGGAGATATCCAGCTTTATGAATGAATGAATGAGGCATTTATATAGCGCTTTTATATGTCTACTAGGCCTACACTCAAAGCGCTTTACAATCATATCAGAGAATCTCTCCTCAACCACCATTAGTGGTTATTAAATCTGAGGAAATCACGGGATCCGGCCAAATGATTGGATACAGAATGATGCACTTAAAATGTATCCAGAACGTATTTACGGTGAAGAGGGAGACTGAACGGTTACTGTTGTGTTCTCGACCCAGATAGTGTTGCCTAGACGAGCATGAAAACACCTCAAAAACAGTGCCACATAAAGTTTGGACCAGATTGTGATACCTACTCCGGCGGAGTCTGTGCGCTCGTCTATAACGCCATTTTAATTCTTGTTAGTAGATTAGCACCTGTGTAGAATTTTGTTGAAAGCCCAGATAAAAGTAAAAAGCTACTATTTTGTGTTGATCCATGGCAGTTCGACTTCACAAGTGCATTTCTTTACACACACGCACGCTCTGAGCCAGTGGACGCGCACTGAATGAATGCACACACTTCTATGGAAGACTATTATTATCGTAATGTTTCGACTTTAATCTCAAAATGTTTCGACTTTAATATCGAAATGCTAGTATTTTTTTTTTTTTTTTACAGACTTTTTTTTTATTTACGTTGCGGTTCAGGGCTTCCTTATAATGCCCATATCTCACTGATTATTTATCCCTGCCTTCTTTTCTTTCAGTTTTGTTCACTTTTCTTCGGTTCAGTTCTGCCCACGCTGTCTCAGCTGACCAATCAGACGATACAGAGCCAGGAAGTGCTCGCAAGTGACAGTGAAGACGAAAATCAGGCAGAAACATCATAACCGCCCCATAGATTGAACTCAGAAGTGAACGATGTGGAAAGAGACTCCCACATGCAACCTCACAAAGACTGCTAAAGACATTTACACACACACTTCTCCTCCTGATTTTATTTTTCTATCAAAATAATAATGGGTTTAAACCAAGAGATGAAGCAGTGAATATAACAAGCCACGTCAAATCATTGCACGGCTCACATTAAAACATCTCACTCGCACTGTGAAATGCGAATATTTGGTCAAGTCTCTGATTATTTAGAAATAGTTGTCAGAAAAAGTGTCCGAGTTTCTCCTGGAGCGTCTGAGAGTCTGAGAGTCACTGTTCCCCGTGGACACGACGTCATCGACACACTTCCTGCTGAGCACCTGGAAACTCTTCCCTCGTGTCTGAGGCTTTTTCCTCTCTTTTCCTTTGTCCTTTTCCATCTCTTTCTCTCGTTTCTTTCTGTCTTTCTCTTCCCTTTCTTTTCGCTCTTTCTCTCTCTTCCGCCTCCTCCTCTCTTTCGCCGTCAGTTTCTCCTCTTTCTCGCTAAAGTCCTGGATGAGGATTTTGGGGATGGTGGTTTTACTGGTCTCCCCACGGAGGCGGCGGAACAGACCCAGACGTTTTGGATTGTCTGACTTTGTCGGTGAGCTAGGCTGAGCGTGTGTGTCTTGTGTAAGTGTGTGTGTCATATTTTCTAAAGGCATGTGTTCTTGCTGCTGTGGCTCTCTGAAGGTGTCCTCGGAGAGGATTGTGGGATAGGAAACCCGCGAGCTGGAAGTCCTTCGCACACAGAGCTGAGCTGGTGGGACGTTTGGGTTTGGGGTTTTTGAAGATTGAATTAAAAAGGGAGACTCTGAACCCTGGCCGTTTCCTGGTATTGCACATTTACTGTCATGAGGATTGTCAGATCCAACAGCACAATCCTCTGTATTACACTCAGGGTTGCAAGATACAGCAGTCACATGATCTCTGTTGGTCTCTGGGTTGTCAGATTCAGTTGCGACATGCGCCTCTTTGTAACCTGGGTTGCCTGATACAACAGCTGAATCTTCTTTATCACTCTCTGGGTTGCCAGATCCAGTTGTAACATGCACATCACTGCATTCTGGGTTGCCAGATCCAACACCCGAGTCTATTATATCACTCTCTGGGTTGCCAGATCTAGTTTTATCATGCACATCACTGCATTCTGGGTTGCCAGGTCCAACAGCCGAATCCACTGTGTTGCTCTCTGGGTTGCCAGATTCAACAGCAATTTCCAGCTCATTGCTTTCTGTTTTTTCAGATTCAGTGATAACATCTGTCACGTTGCTTTCTGGGTTGCCAATAGCAGAATCCACGATATTGCTCTCTGGATTGCCAGATTCAACAGCAATTTCCACACCATTGCTTTTGCCACATTCAGAGGTAAAATCTATCGTGTTGCTTTCAGGGTTTCCAGATTCTGGAGAAACATGCATTTCATTGCTTCTTTCTGAGAGGATAGTATCATCCTCTGCATTGTGTGTGAGGTTGCATGATTCTTCGGTTGTATTGACTTCACAACATATTGTATTTTCAGATCCTGCTGATTTAATTTCTTCGCTATTTTCGGGATTGATTTCACTGATTTCTTTGTTGCTAGATGTGGCAACAGAGGCAGCATCATTGTCACTGTTTTCAGAGTGTCTAGATGCTACTGTTGCATCTGGTTCAAGGGTGTTTGTGCCATCAGCAGGATCCCATTCAATCTGCTCTGGGTTGCCAGATCCTTCTGTATCCTTCACAGTGGAATCCATTGGACAGTGCACTAACTCTTCGGATGTAACGGTAGCATCCATGTCATTGTGCTCCGGCTCGCTTGATTGGGATTGCTGTACGGGATCTGCTGATCTCTCCGGATACTCAGTTTCACTCTCTTCTTCAGTTTGTAAGAAGGATGCTTCAGATGTTTGCAATGGGTTATTGTCTCTCTCTTCTAAGCTTATATCTTGTCTTTCTTCCCCTAATCTCTTGTCATCTTTCTCCTCACACAACTTTGAAGGCTCTGTTACCTCTTTGGTTTCCTTTATCTCCTCCTCAGGGAGAACATTAAACTCTTCTTGCTGAAAACCTTCCTCCTCGTCTACATGTTTTTCACCAGGCTCTTCGTCTTCCTCTGTAGCTGTGTGCATGTACAAATCCTTTTCTTTCTGCCTTTCTGAATGTTCATGTTCTTCATGTTGATCGCTAGATATTTTGTCCTGGACAACATGTATCTGTACCTCTTTCTCTGGGATACTTTCCTCATTTTGCAAGTTGTTTTCAGGTTTTATGACAATTGGCAGCCTATTTTCTGTTTCTTCTTGTTGTTCACAGTGTTCTGTTTGTATTTCTGCTTCCTGGATGTTGCTATCTGGCTGTGTTTCCTCTTCCTGTTTATTGAAAACGGTCTGTATATCTTCTTCCTGTGGTGTTTCAACAGGTGAACTTTCTTCCGGCTCTAAAGTCTTCTCTTCCACAGTCTGTTCATCTTGACACGTCTGTTCGTTTTGATTTATTGGTGCTTCTCTGCTCTTATCACCTTGACCTCTGTCTTTTTCTTTATTCTGTTCATCCTGATGTCCTTGTGTTTCTTTACTCAGTTCATCTTGGTTTGTGTCCTGTTCATGACGGCGTGTCTCCTCAACCACACACCTTTCTTTCTCGTCACCTTGTGTTGTTGCTGAATTATCTTTCTGTTGGTTTAAAGATGCTTCTTTATGCTCTTTCTCAAAAACATCAGAGTCAATACTAGAGGACACCACCACTGAGATGTTTGGATGTGTGTTGCGGTCTTTATGTTTGTGTGTACAGAGCTCATCTGCTAGCCTGTCCTGTTTGTCCCTTTGCTCCCCAACGATACCACACACACTCTTCCTCCTCATCTCCTCTTCGTCGCTCTCCTCCACCAGACTACGTGAGAATTTTCTTCCCCCTCCATCCCACTCCTCTGTGTCAGTCTTACTGCTCCTCTTCCTCCATTTCTTGCGCAGAACCGAAGGAGAAAGAGAAGAATGTGAGCGCATTAGAGGAATAATCAGGCTCCCCTTCTGTCGCTCCTTCTTTTCGTGTTCCTTTTGTTTATCCTGCACTCTTTCCCATGCCATCCGGTATCCGTAACAGCGCCCTCGTGGGTCAAAGGTCGAGTTCGGTCTGTCTTTCTTCCATTTCTCCAGCTCTTTCTCAGTTTGTTTTTGCAGGTCCGACAGGGACAGGGACACTGAACATACCTAAGGGTGTAACAGTGTTTTTGAGTAAAGAAATCTATCAGGACTTAAGGCCTGTTCACACTAACAGGATGTCACATTAGCAAAATTTCACATCCAAAAAAAAGATTTTAGACTTTATTTAGATTAGTTGAAATACAATATCAGTAATATTACCTCATGGATAAAGGCATCAGTCTGCTCATTTTGTACACGCTCTTTAACACCTCGCAGTCGCTCCAGGGTTTCCATCTGTCCATCACACTCTTTTCGCTGTCGCCCCTCTCCCAGACATCTCCGCACCAGCACTACTGCAACCTGAAACAAAACCCGCACACCTGCCACACACACACACACACACACACACCAGCTGTGGTCACTTAATGGACTTCAACAACAGGTCAACATGCCAAGAGATGCACTAAAGGTGCACTAAGTATTTTACAGCAAAATATAGGGTGTTACTTTTGACAAATGATGAACTCCAGGAGTTTTAGTGGCCTAGAAACCCCTTTTCTGCTGTGTAACAGAGCTGCAGGAGAGGATGGAGACATCCTCAGTACAGAAACTAAATGCTCACATATATTTGTTTAGCTCACATGCCTAATGCTCTAATCTACGGAAGCTTGTTGCCACTGAATAACATTTTTAAAAAAGTTAATTGTGACATATCTCATAATCCAGATTTTTTTTCTCAGATAAATTTGCAATTTCAAGGGAAAAAAATCATAATTGTGAGATAAAAAGTTGCAATTATGTTTTAAATAGTATAATTCCGTGGCAGAAACAAGCTTCCATATTAATCTGCTTATATGAGAGCCAAAAATATATGCTTCTGAACTCTGGTCTTAAACTGCTTAAAATGGCTGTAGGAATGGAAGTCCCACTCTTCAGTTAAATGAGACAATAGGTTTTTTGAATATCATTGGATATTTAACATGTTAATTAAGCAGGTCTGAGTTGTACTTGCATAATTAGAAAAGAGAGTGCAACCGTTGGTTTCTGGAAGTAAAAACATGTTTTCTCAATAGGGAAATTGTTTTTGAATGATAACTTATAAACCTTTAAAAACAGACCTTCAGTGAGTTCTGAGGCTGTTCATCGATGGTAAATGATCTGCAGTATTTTTTTTTTCTAAATTTGAAATACTTGTATTTAACAGCAGAATTCTTGGTTAAAAACTACATTACCCATGATTCTACAGAAAAACTCATAATTGCAACAAGCAAATTGTGCCAAAAGTCTCTGACACTCCCACAAAGCACTGCGAATTACGCAATTGAGTCAGTATCCATACGCTACTCCCTAACTACAGGATCAACATTTGAAGTGGATCAAAAAAGTTCATCAAAGTTGTCCTAAGACAAGAACGGGTATTGTTCAAAATTTATGTATAACTTTGATGAAAGGTTTAGATCCACTTTAAATGTTGACTACTTAAATATGTCTTTATATGTGCACATTTTGCAATTAAAGAGAAAGAAAATTATAGCGTTTCTATATATAATGAATATCCTTAAATTAAGTTTTATATATCTCTACTTTTTTGTTTTTAATTCGATTGTGATTTGCAATGCTTCATGAGATTGTAGTTATTTCCCTCACTAAAGCCATTAGTAAACAGTTTGGTACTTTTTTTCAGTTTCAAACACCTTTTTGCTTGTAGTTTGTAATGTTGTGATTTGCTGGTTGGTTTGGCACATAGATTATAACACTTTAACAAAGACTTGTCAAGGATGAATAAAAAAAAAAAACTTTCTGAACCATTGAAACAGTGGGCGGCACTGTTCCCATCCGTAGCTGACCAGGGGCTTTGCCAAGATGGCCGCCAAGCCAACTGACTGAAGTCTTTGATCGCTAGTTTGACATGTTCGCTGACAGCTGATTAATGACCTTTGCGATCAAATTTTTATCTCTGACGAAATTATGGCAGTGTCAGAAGTTTTGAGGCTCAGTCCTGCACTTTGACTTCTACAACAACCATCAAATCAAAAACCAATAGAACAGCGCAGAACCTGATAACCCAATTAGTGAGACAACAACAAACCACCACTTGCTCCACACACACGTCTTCGCTTTCATTTTCTTCAAAATTAACGCTCAAGATTGTTTTTCTTTGCTAGACACCATTTCAATCCCGTGTGTAATGCAGCTCACAGACACCGAAAGTGTCACGGATTGATGATGTAAAACTCTGCACGAGTTTTTTTGTGTGTGTGTCCGTTTTTAACGCGTCCTGACTCAAGTACAGTTTGACATTGAAGACAACAGATCCTACAGTGTGACATTGCAGCCCGCTCTCATCCCAAGGCGTCATATACTGACGCTTTTGGCATCTCGTCTACATCCAACGCACATGGCACCCTTTAGCGTCAATAGAGGGAATGCATTAACGTCACTTCCCCGCCGGAACACGCCCCCCTCAGCGGGACTGAGTGGCAGAAGAGCTGCTGCGTGACTGGAGTTAATAGGGGAAACTGCGAAAACGCGAGTAAAACAAACTATTATCAGTTTAAACTAAAAGTTGGACTCGATATAGTGTTCCTTACAACTTATCAAAGATCCAGTGATCCATGGATATTGACATGCAGCCAGGAATCGTGTTTCCTGACATTTATATGTGCCTGATTTCGACGCCGGGGAAATAAATGAAGAAAATTTGCCTGTAAACGTTTTATATAAATACAATATACTATAGATAGGTCTAAATCCGAGTGATCACTTACATTAATGTTATACTGTATATCATCATATCGTCCAGCCCTAAAACTTGTATAGTTTTTGTCAGTGTTTATTTAAAAACATCCAATTATGCAGAATATAGTCTGTTCTGTAGCTTTTTGCAGTCTGTAAAAATATACAGTACCTCAGATTTCTGGTCAAATCTAGTTGTACAGTCAATCGCAAAGCTCTTTCCCGTTTTAGATGTGTTTTGTGTGTTTTTCACGGCATTCACGCTGAAAACAAATGCCGCCGCTCAGTCTTTTTGCCACTTGTGGGCGTGACCGCATTCACTCCGGCCGACGGTGACGTCATGCGCATACCCTCTATATGAGACGCAGATAGATATGGGCCAGAAGGCGCCTCCTAGCGGTCTAAGCCTAACACTACCCCAGACCTAAACCTACCCATATCTATCTGCGTCTCATATTGACGCTAAAGGGTGCCATGTGCGTTGGATTTAGACGAAATGTCAAAATATGACGCCCTAGGATGAGAATGCGTTGGACATTGGCTTACAGCGGGGATCATGTTCGTACAGTCTGACAATCAACAGTCGTGAAGGACTATTATAAATCGTACAGTGTGCACCGGCTTAATAGTCAAACGAACAATAACTTAGTGCACCTTTTAAATCTTGCAAATATACAGTTGAAAACAAACCATAACAGAAAAAGAGATCCCAGACTCTGAGCAAAGTGTTGAAAGGCAGGTGACGGCTGTACAGACACATCAGCCAATCAGTGGCAAACATGAGAGGCTCCACCCCCTGATTCTGCAGGTGTTTGTGTGCAGCTGGACACAGCTTTTTTAAGACACTTGAGAGAACAGCAGCGTCGAATAAAACACCTTCCTAAAGAGAAAGGATAATAAAAGTTTATCTATCAATTTTCATGCACATTTAACCGTTATTTTCATGGTTACTGTAAAGATGCCCTACCAGCAGAGGGCTGTAGTATCCAGGGAGGTAGAGCTCACTAATCTGCACCAGACACCAGAACGCCTCCTTAAACATTAAGACAATGAGTTACGAAATGTCATGCTAGCATTCAATGCTAACTATTTCTGCAGTAGCATATGCATATAATTTCTGAAATAATAGCTGGACGCTAATCACAAAATGAGGTCATGTGGCAATAAATGGTAGTACACTATTGTTTGAAATGTTTAACATTGCATATGTGTTTAATTATGCAATAACAAAATGACAGGTAGTCTAGGATTCATTTGCAAACTTATCCATAGATCATCTCTTATTTGAAACCATGCAACCATTTATAATATTTATAACCATTTACAGCATTGATAATAATAAGAAATGTTTCTTGAGCAGCAGATCATCATATTAGAATGATTTCTAGAAGGATCATGTGACACTGAAGACTGGAGTAATGATGCTGAGAATTCAGCTTTGATCACAGGATTGAATTACATGCATTCAAACAGTTCTTTCAGATTGTAATAATAATTTACAATATCACTGTTTCTTACTGTATTTTTTGATCAAATAAATGCAGCCTTGCTGAGCATGAGATGCTTCTTTCAAAGACATTATAAAAATCTTACTGACCCCAAACTTTTCTATAGTGTACATTATGAATGTGCGGCCTTTTGCGTATTATTTGGTTGTTTATTCTGTTATAGCTCTGTGTCATGTACTGTATAGTCATGACAGGAGTGGTACCTCAGCAGGCATGTTCATCAGAAGGACCGCGGCCACGGGACCCTGTGCCTGACAGTAGCCCTCGTCGGGACGGTACTGAGTGTACGCTTTCAGGACCTCCAGCAAGTCCTTCTGACTACTCGTACAGAGACCACACAGAAGCAGACACAGAATGAGAAATGTTGTGATTTATAATGCTACAGAGCACATTGCATTCAGCACGGGAAGGGAAAGGACAGTACCCATGGCCGTCTTTGGACTGGAACATCTCATGGAAGGGAAACTGTCTGTCTGTGTCTCTTTTGATGACATCGGTCCATCCCTGATGATCTGGAGCTTTGACTAGATGCTAACACAGAACAAACAGGGCATATACAGTCGCTGTTTGGATTTAAATAGGCAAATGCTTAAGAGTCTATGATTGGATCATTATTGCAGTGATTATGTTTCTAACATTTGATATGTTTGGCAACAGTTCTTCTAACCCTAAGTTCTTCTTGACTCTTGCATTGTCAATACAAGATCTTGACCAAAAATGGATGCACCTTGTGATGGAAATAAATGTTGTGATGTTATTTCCATCAAGAGAGGTGCATCAATTTTTGGGCCAGATCTTGTATTGACAATGCAAGAGTCCCGCGCTCTGTAAAGTCTCCTCCAGCACATCCCAAAGACTTTCACTGAATTTAAGGTCTGGACTCAGAGGAGCTGATTCACGTGTGAAAATGATTCGTCATGCTCCTCCCAAACATGTTAGAAACATAATAATCACAGTAATAATGATCCAATCACAGACTCTTAAGCATTTGCCTATTTAAAATCAAACAGCAATTTTGTTTTGTTTGGCCAGGCAGTGTATAAGAATAGAAAAACATGATACAAATACAACCAATCACTTACTTGGTAAAGTTTATGGTTTTTGTCTTTTCTATCCTTGGCACCGCAGAGCAGTGGCCAGCCCTTTGCCCTGACGGATGCTGGGATGCCCTTCTGACATTGACCTTTGACCTGAGACAAAGGAAGAGAGCTGAGCGATGTGGCTGGATATTGTAAAACTTGTGCTGACAATTAAATGCTGTTTTGACTGCAAATGACCCAAAATTCTTATATATTTTAGCATATTCAGAAAAAATCTCTGATAAAGCATTTCTTTAACATTTAACTTACCCAAATGCGTTAAAGGGATAGTTCACTCAAAAATGAAAATTGTATCATTACCTATTCAGCCTCAAATTTTTCCAAACCTGTATGAGTTTCTTTCTTCTCCTGAACACAAAAGATGATATTTTAAAGAATGTTGGCAATCAAACAGTTTACGGCACCCATTGACTTCCATGGTATGGGGAACAAATATACTATAGAAGTCAATGGGTGCCGTAAACTGTTTGATTGCCAACATTCTTTAAAATATCATCTTTTGTGTTTAGCAGAAGAAAGAATCTCATACTGGTTAAGAACAACATGAGGGTAAGTAATGACAATTTTGGGTGAACTATCTATTTAAATAAGATGATCCTAAATCTTAAAGGAATTTGGCAGTCATTTGCAGCCTGCAGTATTTGACATTCAACATCCTGTATCATATGTGGGCCCACTGACAATGACATATGAGGTTTCACACATTAATCAACTGAAAAATCAATGCTCAAAGAATCAATACGATCAGAAATAGCTGAATAAATTTATTTTCAAAACTAGTTTGATGTATTGTTTTTTCACCATGTCTAATTCAAACAGTAAACTTTTTTCCAATGGACCAGTGAAAGCTTGTGAAAAAGCTGGGCTATTTACACATTTCCAATTCATTAACTCATAATTGATTTATCAATTTATAAGTTCCACAAATAGCCTTCTACAATCTACAGCTGTTAAACTTACAAATAACTTGAAAATGTTATACTGTCCCTTGTGAAAAAGAAGCGGTCTTAATTATATTGAATGTGCACTTGTAGTGTTTCAAATCTTAAAAGTATATGTTTAAAAACTGTTCTTGAGGCCAATCTAATGTTAATGAAATAAAATGCACTTAAGTGTGTTTAAAGAGTACATGACTTTTTCTTAACACACTTAAGTACACTTTGTAATAATTAAAGTACATTTTAAATCATTGTTTTAATAATCTTTTGGCATGCTTTAAAGAAGTACACTTATTTTGATGTGTTGGCTAACATACTAAAGCTCACATAAAGAACTTGATTATAATCATAACTGTAGTGTCTTATTCAATATTACACTTACACTTAAAATACTTACAGTTAAAATATATACATTTATTCAAATGCAACTTCATTATTACAAATGTGGAATGACAAATTGTCATACAACATGTCATACAAATTCATGGCATGCAGAGAAACAGAAAGATTAAAGTAAATTTTAGTTTACCATAAATTATATATAAAAATGTACTAAATATATAAGTGAGTCAAAAAAATATTCAGCTACATTTCCACAATAATACATTTTAATTTAATATTCAAATAACATGCAATTAAGTGTCCTAAAACATTACATTCAGTTTGCGCTTTTAGTATATTGTACTATATAAGTATAATACATATACTACATATAATAGTCAACTGTAAAAAAAATTTTTTTTCAATTTTCTAAATTTTAAGTTTAGTCAACTCAAATATTCAAGTTGTCACTTAGTACTTCACATTTCAAGTCGACTAAATGTAACATTTTAACGAACACTTACTTTTTTAGGTTGAAACAACAATTTTTTTACAGAGTATAAGTATATTATAGTATAAGTTAAGTATATTATTGATAAGTATTAAAAAATATGCTAAAGTGTACTTCTTTTTCACAAGGGATTGACACATTATTACTCATTATTGCACGATTATAAAGTTGATTGATTTAACATTTTTTGAAAAAAAAGTGGTGTGCCACCACAACGTTTAACTTCGCTTGACAATTTTTCCATGCTTTTCCATGTGAATTGTAAAAGTCTCCTATATGCTAAATACGAATCTCTCACGTTTCTATGAGGTTTTCTAGTGGAAAAAATGTTCAATAAATATCAGAATGTTGGATGGCCTCCCCCATGCCTAAGATAATATTTTAAATGTGCCAGATGTATGATCATTCTTGTTAACATATGCAAACACAAATCTGCAATAGCGAGATAGACACACCTTGTTGCTCTTTTTCTCCATGACTTGCTCCCATTGAGTCATGAGGCTGAGCCATTTGGACTCTCGATGTCTCACTAACTCTGGACATGGACCATCACTGTCAACGACACACACACAATCAGCAATACTACACCACTATACTGCAGCATTTCAGTCTTAACTACAGTGCAATGAGACTGGGACTGTGCAGTCAGTGTGAAAAACATTTTCCAATGAAGCAGAGAATCACACACCTCTACCCTGCTTCCTAACTCACTCTCACTAAAGCTGTCTCCATACCAGTGCAAAGCATAACTGTCATACGAGGCAAACACACAGAAAACAGGAAACCACACTCTGACAGGCCAGATATCTCTATAGCAACATGACAGGATGTTGAGAAGGAGAAAACTAGAGTAAGAGGTGCAAAAGGTAACGGCTGCTTATAAGATTGTGAGTTATGACTGAATTATCAATACAACACAGGATAAAAAAATGCCTTGACCACAGATCAGACATTGTATAACACACACCATGCTCAACTAGGGCTTTTTGGGAGTGATAAACACTTAAATCAACCTCCACCCAAGCTCTAAGCTGTGATGGACGTGAGTGAACGGACATCAACACGGACCTGTCAGTTTCTCCGTTTCCTAGAATGAAGCCAAAGCGGTTAGTCTCCAAGACCGTGACCTCCGGCCCATGATTCCCCTCCTCATCCTCGCTGTGGTCCGGTTTAACAGACATCTATGTGTGTGTGTGTGAGAGAGAGAGAGAGAGAGACAGAGAGAGATACATCTAGAAACATGATGTCACATTTGACAACGAATGGATTTCTATGTCAATCTCATTTCAGGTAAGCAAACAAGCGCCATTTCAAAAGCAAGTTTAGATGCACGACACAACATTCATGGCAAAGTTCTGGTAAAAGAAAGAACTTGTAGTATGTATGGATCTGAAATTAAACCCTGTTTGCTAATGCACATTAGGCAGAGAGCTTTTGACAAATACAATAGAACAATAGAAAAACACAGCAAAAAAAGGTCAATAGAGCAAACGTTACCTTCACGCTTGTGCCACACTGAAAGGTGCAGTTGTCCTCTGATGGGAGGGAAGACAACTGAGACTAAGACTTCCGCTGTAAAGTCAGCTAGTGTGTGGTTGTGCATGTGTGTGTGGTTTTGGGCGTGTGTGTGTGTGTTTGAATCACTTTGGCTGAAGGAAACGGCATTGGATCATTCTTTATTATGTAAATCCAATAGGCCAGTGATTTCTTGTGTTAACCATCATAAGGAAGTGAGAGTGCAGTTTCACTAGTGCACTGCGATGTGATGATGCCATACTTCATGTACAACTATTTTAACCTCATATTTATTGAGAGACTACATTGAATACTTTTAAAGGGTTAGTTCACCCAAAAATGAAAATTAAGTCATTAATTACTCACCCCCATGCTGTACCAACCCCGTAAGACCTTCGTTCGTCTTCGGAACACAAATGAAGATATTTATGATTAAATGTGACAGCTGGATCACTCCTCCATAGGCTCCCTAAGGGAATGAATCCTGACGGCCCAGAAAGTCAATGAAGAAAATGTTTAAATATTCCATGTCACAACAGTGGCTCAACTATAAGTTTATCAAGCGACGAGAATACTTTTTGTGCGGAAATAAAACAAAAATAACGACTTTATTCGACTATTCCTTTTCTTCCTTGTAGGCCTGAAACGAGACTTCGAGAGATTTCCACGACGCATGCGCGAGAATTGCGATCTCCTTCAACTACTTCAGTTAAGTTCTCGCGCGTGCGCGTCGTGGAAATCTATTTAAAAATAAATAGATGATTAGAAGAAATGTTTTATACAAAACTTAAAGTTCTTCAAAAACTGGGCCAAGGTGCAGTCACATCACATTAGTGACATTTTGGAAAACTTTCACGGGCAAATGGTTAATTGTTTATTGCCAGTAGTGTAGCGATGTATGAAGCACAGCTCACACAGAAGTCACTTTCAAATCTAGCAGTTTTTTTGTTGGTCAACGTTGCAAATTCATGTGACCAACTTGTTGCGAAAATTGCACCCTCACGCAAAATTCCAAATTGTGGAGATACCTATTAAAATAAATGGATTTCACCAGTGAAAATTTGTTGAATTGACATTGTTCATTGAAAATGAACATTTTATTTCAATCTTTAAAGCATCTGAAAAAGAAGAGTGCCTTAAAACTCTCTAATCTAATCTTCTAAACTAGCCTGGTAATACCAGAGTCTGGCATGGCATAATTGAAAAGTGTTTTCTTTCTCGTTGGGGGGTGAAGGGGGCTTGTCTGAAGTATAAAATCATTGGTTACCCATAAGCCAATCAAAAAACGTTTTGGTTATGACGTGTGTTATTCGCCAGCTCAGCCGCATCGAACTTCCACTGTAAACACATTTATGATGCGAAAACGAAACCATCGAGCGAATCGAATCTGCCTGCCCAGTTTTTCGCTGACGATCGGTAATAGTTGATAAATTAAACTTTTCCCAAAACCTGTCGGGAGAAGGCCACGACATCACCTCCATTCAAAATGTTTAACAAACACTCTTCTTGTTCGGGCTTCAGTTTGCAAATGCCGGGAATATTCTCCACAACAGAGCGAATTGCATCCCATGTCTCCATATCCCCGGTCGTTTTCGATTTCCCTAACCTAAAATACAATCTTAAATTCGGTTCTTAGTGTCTACGTCACGGCTCTCAGCCTGCCCTCTGTTCGTTGATTGGCCGGCTGTTTTCAGGGCGGAGGAAAACTGAGAGACATGTCGATGTCTCAGACTGAGTACAGAAGCGATCTGAAATAGAGCGGAAGTACGAAGTCTGACGCAGTCAAGCTAGAGTGAAACAGCATCTAGAACAAGAGCAAATGTAGGGCAGGACTTGATTTCGTCCATGGGGAATTGATTGGATGGTTTGTGGTTTGCTATTGGTGGATCTGATGTGAGTGACAGGTTGACCCGCCCTCACGCCAGTAAACACATCATCAGAGAAGAAAAGAGATGTCACATATGTCTAAATGAAAAATAATAATTAATGTGCAGGGATAAATAATGTATAATAATAATATTCCATTAAAAACAAGTAGCCTAGCCTCTCGTCCATTTTGATTTCATGGTGACTTTAAGTTTCATTTAATTGTTATCATTTGTTTTTATTTCTGTAGGTTATTGCTTGTTCATATTTTTCTTTTCAATGTATGCTGCTTAGATTAATTGCAGCTGTGTTTAACAATGATAATGCCTGTTTGTTATTTGAAGAGGTTTTTAAAAAAGCTGTATTGACCAATCAGAAGACTAATGACTGTAAAGCAATTACATTAACAAAAAAAAAGGTCAAATAAATACAATACTGGTTAGTAAGATTGAACGCCTAAGTGTAGAGTTGGTCTCCATGAAAAATACTGTGAGTAAGCAGTCGACTGAATGTGAGAACCTTCGTAGAATAACTACAGACATTAGCAAACGACTGATTGAGCAACCCAGTGCCAGCAAGGGGAATGCAGCCACAATCATGGCCAGTGAGGAGGCCCAGCTCCATAGACCAAGTCACAGGGAGCCTGCACCCGGACCCTCGGTGTTGCCCGTCATTGAGGAGACAGCTGGCGGGGGGATTGAGGTGGCGATGTCCCCTGCATGGAGGGAGCCGTGTATTAAAGCATGGCAAGCGCAAGCAACGATTTGGAAAACGATCTACAGCTGCAGTACAGAACAAGACTAGTATGAATCGTCCCAGAGAGAAGACGACCTATGGAATAGTTGGAACTGGTGCAGTGGAGAACATGCATGCAGTGACAACTAAGCTGGTGAGTGTGTTTGTGACAAAGCTTGCTCCTGACTTAGACTCAGAGACTCTGGCTAGTTATTTAAAAGAACAACTTTCCAGAGATGTGACTTGTCAGAAGATTGGCACTGAGTATACTCGCTACAGCTCTTTCAAAGTTACAGCTGAATGCAAGGAAGTAGCAGAGATGTATGCGCCGCTGCTGTGGCCAGAAGGGATGTAAGGCGCTTCTATGAGAATCGCAAGCCTAGGGCTGCGGTAGGGGCAGGTATTAAAGCACCACTTGACACAGAGATGCGTGCGCCTGAACCAAGGGCGTCCCATGCATGTTAAACAATAATAAACTGCTATGAGAGTTGTGTCTTATAACTCCCGTGGTCTGCAGCTTGGACAGGATGCTGGAGCGAGAGCCCAACGCACTGTTATTGACAAGCTCTTTGAGAATGCTGATATGTGTTTGCAAGAGTCTTTTTTAGCTATTCAAGATCTGGATAAACTCAACACTGTAAATGGAGATTTCCATGGGGCAGGCGAATCCACGACAGACCTAAACACCAGAATTCTGCGTGGTAGGATCCCAGGAGGTGTTGCCATATTCTGGCACAAGAAGCTTGACCCTTTGGTCACTGTGATCAGGTTAGATGTGGACTGGTGCATAGGAATCAAGGTGGTACACAATAAGAATGTTTTTATAATCTTAAATGTATACACTCCATATGAATGTCACAAAAATGAAAATGAGTACTTGAATAAGCTTGCTTCTATGGGGTCTTACATCAGGGAAAGTGAATATACATCCATATTTGTCTTGGGGGATCTGAATGATGATATATCTAATTCACTTTTTGGTCAACACTTGACACAATTCTGCAAAGGTAACAAGGTTATGTTGTCCACTAAGGAATTATTGCCAGCTGATACCTATACACATGTGAGTGAAGCTTGGCATACTACATCCTTGTTGGACCATTGTATATCTACAGCTGATGCACATGATTGTATAAAAGAGGCTGATAGCCTATGGTTTGGCCACAGCAGACCATATTCCTGTCTCTATGTTCATAAATATTAAGGGTCTACCTGAGCTTGTCTATTGTGACAGCCATAAATCAGGTGAGATACTGGACTGGACAAGGCTCACAGAAGACGACCTGCAATATTACGAGTTACTGACTGATGTGCACTTGAGAAATATTGAGTTACCTGTTGATGCAATTATGTGTGTGGATAGCAGCTGTAAGAATGTAAGTCACAATGATGACCTATGTGTAATGTATGATAAAATTGTGAACTGTTTAGTTGATGGAAGTGAACCACTAAGAAGTAAAGTGGTGAAACAACATATTGTAAGACCAGGGTGGAATGATTATGTCCATGATGCTCATATGGAGGCAGGAGATGCATTTAGAAGATGGGTCTTAGCAGGCATGGCCCAGTCTGTGAGCAAACATTAGTCCATATTGAGAGCATATTCTAAGAAGCTGCTGCAGGCCAGCACTGGAAGGAGACAGTACCACCAAATCATCAGCATAAAGCATATGATTAATGAGACTGTCCCCCACCAAGCAGCCAGTTCAGCCCTTTAGCTCCCTAGACAAATTATCCATGTACAAATTGAAAAGCAGCGGAGACAGAATTCAGCCCTGCCGCACTCCATTGGAGACATAGAAGGGTGTTGACAAACTCATCCCCCACCTGACTTGCATAGTTTGGTGAGAGGTCCAAAACTGCAGTATCCTGATTAGGTAAGAGGGGACACCGCGCTCATGTATTTTCCCAAATATAAAATTTAACTCAATGAAGAGTGTGGTATTGATCGCCAGAACCAAGGAGGATATGAAGTGTGTCTATCCTTCTTTCCTATTGGCAGGTGAACCACTAGAGGTTGTAAAGAAAGTCAAATATCTGGGACATGTGATGATGTGCAGCGTCAGTGGAAAACTGTATGGGCAAGCAAACATGCTGGCAGGCAAATTCCACATGTGCACTCCTGATGTTAAAATCTAACTCTTCAAAACCTATTGCACTGCACTGTATACTGCCCACCTGTGGTGTAATTTTAGTGAGTCGAAAATGAAAAAAAACTTCAAGTGGCTTATAATGATGCACTGAGAATTGTGCATAAAATTCATAGGTGGAGTAGTGCCAGGGAAATGTTTGTGTCTAACAATGTGCCTACTTTTAACGCTGTTGAAAGACTGACAGGGTCTAAGAATATGATGTGTCCATAGCTGATGTTTCTAAGAGTGACACAAGGTATCTTGCTTTTGGAAACATTGGACCCGAAGCATGTATATGTTTTATAAATGATGCCTCATCCGCTTCATTCTTAATTGTTTTGTATTGTTTTACATTTATATGTATATCTATACTGTGTTGTCTCTATGGACCTCTGTGTCTTGAATAAAAGTTGATTGAATACAATGACATTTAAATATAGGCCATTAGACCTGTTCCATGCGGTACACTGTAAAAAATAAATAGTTGAGAAAACGTAAAAATATGAGGCAACTTGATGCAGTAAGACATTTGAGTTGTCTCAACAATTTTTTAGTTCTTCTCAGTAAAAATACTTTGTTTAGCCAATGTAAATTTGTTCGTTCATGCAATGTTGATTGTCGTATTTTGCTAATAAATATATTCTTGTCACAGCAACTGAAACAACAATTAGGCCTACTGTTGTCGAGGTAATTACTATTTTTCTGTTTTCTGGATGGAAAAAATGTCATTTGTAAAATAAGGGTGCTATGTATATAACAAGTGCTATGACCTTTCCCAGTTTAATCTTACGCAGAACATGACACGCTCAAAAGTGAATCTCTCTTGTCTGTCACGCTGCAGGTAAAGGAAGGAACACCACGTGACCAACCGGCTCTTCTTGACTGAAAGCGCAAGTTCCTCTGATCACCGATCGACCCACTGACGGAAGCATCGCAACAGCTATAAATAGAGGCCTATATTTCCGAATAATTCAGGTAATCAATGGAGTTACATTGTTTCATGCAGTTTAACGCTAGACGATCACGAACAGTCTGCGGGACACTGGGTTTAGCCTAAATGTGTAAACTAAAGGAATGGTAAATAAATAGCCTACATAAAAACAATAGCTAAAAAAACTTATAACAAATATAAAACTGCTTACTTTTTATTTAGACTGCTTGCTGTCTAAATATCATCATGATAAATTAAATGGAATAAACCACACAGATGACACAAATTTAGCCTACCTAAACACAAGTGGATGTGTTTACACAAGGCATTTGTTAAACAATAGGCCTAATTTCCTACTTGTATGAAAGAAGTAATTTTCAAAGGTCTGACAGATTGAGAAAGGAGATTACCAGCAGGCTTATAAGGCAAATCTGTTCATTTGGCATACAGCCCCGTATGTTTCAATCTCAATATAAGGGGTAGAAGTCTATATTTGCACCACTGTCATAATTGCCTAAATCATGGACAGAAATGTTTATGTCTTTTTGGCTGATTAGGATGAAGATGACATTGCGCATAATATATTCCTCATGCCGCACAAGTGAGTTTATTTGATATGATGTAGGCTAGCAGTAAGAAATGTATCATTTGACCTTGAACTGTGAGATTTTGCCATAGTGGAGTAGTTTGATTCGCCGACTGAAGGAAAATTATGTTTAATTTCATTTATAGGCACTTTTGCAGTCAGGCTTGGACCTGTCCGTCCCTTCAGCCTTACTGTCTACAAGGGAGGCTATAGTGAGATCATACACATACATTTTCACTCCCTAAAAACACACAGTGTCAAGTACAATGCCTCTCTCTGTCTCTCTGTAGAATATGTGAATGCTGAAGAGTTGCCTATCGACATGAAGTCCATCACAGACCGTGCAGCACAAACACTGCTGTGGACCGAACTTTTCAGGGGTCTGTGTGTGTGTGTGTGTGTGTGTGTGTGTGTCCCCACACAGTCATATCTGTTTGTGAATGTAAAATGTCTGCCAAATTTCAAAGATAAACTGCACGATAATTGGAGTTATTGTCTCTTAAAAGAAAGAACAATGGAAAAAAATAACATTTTTTTTGCATGTGGACTTGCATGTTGAGATTTTGCAGTATATAAAATTGTGTGTTGTTCAAATACATAATAATAATAATGAAATGATTATTATATTCTGTGTCTGTATTTCAGGATTGGGCATGACCATGAGTTATTTGTTTAGAGAACCAGCTACTATCAATTACCCATTTGAGAAAGGCCCTCTCTCTCCCCGCTTCCGTGGCGAGCATGCGCTGCGCAGGTAGAGAGGAGCGCTGCATTGCCTGCAAACTGTGTGAGGCTGTCTGTCCTGTTCAGGTACACACACACACACACATGCATGTTCCTCATCCGTGATTACCTGTACCGGCTGTGTGTTAGCAGTGCTTTGGTCTCCTGTAGGCCATCAAAATAGAAGCAGAGACCCGTGCAGATGGCAGCCGAAGAACAACTCGCTATGACATTGACATGACCAAATGCATCTACTGTGGATTCTGCCAGGAAGCCTGTCCTGTGGACGCAATCGTAGAGGTACACATATATAGCCTATTAAATCAGACGCAAGCAGCGCAACTCAACCCGACGAACGCAAACAGAACCCATTATAACCAGTGATATTTACTGGATGCGGCACGACAAATTCCTGGATGCGACGAGTTTTATTCCTGACATAGGCTACTCCAAGTGCTCGCGCTCGGACGTGAAGGACTAATTGAATTGCAACGGTCGCTTCGTCTCGTCCGGTGTAGACACGATGTTACACTGAGATACTTAGGCCTAATTGATCACTGAGGGTTATTTAGTCCAAAACAGTTCATATTATACACTGATACAAACATTTTTCCTTTCTTTTTGTGCCAGGGCCCTAATTTTGAGTATGCGACTGAGACTCATGAAGAACTGCTGTATAATAAAGAGAAGCTGCTGAATAATGGAGACCGATGGGAGGCTGAGATTGCTGCTAACATTCAGGCAGATTACCTGTACAGATGAACAAATAACATCCTGCTGACAGAAACACAAACAGTAGAAGACATCAGGTCATTAGCGAACCGCATCATCTACTGAAACTAAAAATTACACTTTGTATAGAACCACAAAAAGTATTCATAGATTTGCTGTCTAATCGCACAAAACATAATGCACAATGAATGTGAATCTATCTGTTCATTTTAAAGCAGTGCATTCAAACATAATAGGGCAGATATACGCAGCAGTTGTGAATGTTTACAGGAAATCCACATATTTGCTTATTCTCTGATAAAAGTGATTTAATGATGTAAATAAAATAACAACCAAAATATGGTGTGTTTCTTTTATTAACATAATGCTAATAATGTAACAATTTACCACATTTGCATTATAAATATTATTGCTGTCAGCTATTTATATTTTATACATAAATTGTATTATTTTTTATTATTATGTATTATTGTTACTTATATATTATTATACTATATTGTCTATAGTATAATATAATACAAAAGCCCAAATCGATCAGTGTATTCAAACTTTTTCACTTGCGGGGCAGTCTGGTTAAGGAAGAGCACTCCCAGAGAAGACAAAGGACGTTTCAGAATATTAAGATTTGAACTCTCTTGTGAAATTAGCATCACCATTCGAGACGCAAATCTCACCTCAGCATCATCCTAATCTACATCTCTTTCCCTTTCTCTTTTCCCTTAAAGTGTGGAGAGTTTAGAAATATCTTGTTAACTGCTGTGTAGGTGTGTACCGTGCCCCCATGTAAATCAACTTCTGTCCCCAGTAAGTCTGGGGCGGTGATTATGCAAATAACCATTGTGAACTCATGTTTACATTTGAAAAGAGGTTCCTGCCTTGGTCGAGAGGTCTGGGAATTTAGGGAGACGCTGAAGAGGGTTCAGGGCACGATATGTAGCCTAGTTCAGATCAGCCCGTGATTTTTTTAATTACAAAAAAAAAAAAACATGATGTTGAGTGTCTTGGGCACTGCGTCAGATTAGTAACGAACTAAATCGATCAGTGTATTCAAACTTACTAGGTTATTATTGGTTCACATATGAAGCATGTTTGAATCTAAATGTTTATAGGACATTCACATAATATTTGTTTATTATCTGATAAATTGATTGAAATTATATAAATAAAATAAAAGATGGTGTATTTCTTAACATAATGCAAATAATTTAACTATTTACCTTTCATGTCACACATTGAATATTTCGTAAAATATCTTATTGTATATACCTACCTTCAATATTTCTCAAGTTTGTCTATTTCAATAACCAAATCCCATGCTACAGTTCACCGTCTTTGTATCTTCTGTGTCCCGCAGTGTTAAAACAACAAAAAACAATGCCCTCTAGAGATGTGTTGTAATAGGCACATATTACAATTGTGTGTGTCATATTGTTTACTCAGTAACTGAAGTATTTCATCAAATCAGCCACCATATGTGTCTCATAAAATTTCTCATAAAATTTATGGAATATTGCAGTATTTATTATAAATTATTTATCATGCATTTTTTTTTTATATGTCCTCGTTATCTTTTATCATAATAGGCTATCCTCCCCACCTCCTTGCAGCATCTTGGCTGCATCCGAAATCGCATACTTGCTAGTCGGCGAAAAACAGTATGTAACAAAAGAAGTGTCCGAATTCAAAGTAGCCCTACTCATAAAAGAGTAGGTTCTGAAGTGTGCATATTACGGACACTTTACTATCCCACGAGGCCACGGGAGAGGATTTGGGAATTGCAGTGAAGCGATGTAACCAGTATGTAAGTTGTAACTGATTCTGGTATCACATGATAATGACGAATGTAGGCCTATGTCCCTATTATAGGCTAGTGCTACTACACGCATTTATAGGCTATATATAGATTAGAACATAGCGGTTGTGAAGTAATTACTTATTCAAAATAAGTACCTACTCAAGAGAGTAACCTATAAGAGCATCTTCTCTTCTGTTCTCTGATGACTGGCGCGAGGGCGGGGACAACCTGTCACTCACATCAGATCGACCAATAGCAAACCACAAACGTCCAATCAATAGTTATCCTCGGATAAACGACTCAACAGCAATATTCAACAGGGGAGAAAACTTCAGTTTCGCTAGGTGGCGCAGTTGTCGCGCGGCAGCAGAGGGTCACGTGGTAGGGGCGGAAGCGTTTATGTGAGCCACGCTGAATCCCGCGCGGGCGCAGCCATTTGCTCTCTTCCTCGATCACTTCACCACCGGTGAGTGCGGAACGACGCTGCTCTTCTCATCACTAACTCATTTCAACGAGACGTTTTTGTTTTCGCCGAAAACAAAACACACCCGAAAGTCTTTATACTTGTGCTAAGGTGGTCTAAAGTCGGTCAGATCGCGTTTATTCGCCGCTGATGTGGAGTTGTGAGTGTTTCATCATGGCTCATCTGTGTCGTAGCGCCATCGTGAGTTGTTGGCAGCGCGCGATGCTGGCGAGCTGCTGAACTCGCGTGAACAACACTTGCTTCGTTCCACTCTCTTGTGAACTTAACCGATTGTAGTTAATTTTCACAATCTTAAATGTGCTATATATTGATTTCCAAATTGATGGGCCTGTTTGAGGCCTTCGGGCTGCGACTGAAGTTCAGGCTCCAGTAGCAGCGGCCTCGTGTGTTCGCGCGCATCATTTTATTCAGACGCGGTAGTTGTTCGTTTATGAACGCAGTTGTTTTGTTTTGAGTTTTATACGCTTTTTTTGGGTTTACTGTTCGTGATAAAAGTGGTATTTTCATTAGTTTTGTCTAACTATGTTGTTTATTTGTGATTGTTGCGGCCTTTTGTATGATGTGACTAACCGTCCCGCCATCTCTCCCGCAGAGTGACTGCAGCACAAAGACCAACACACACAAACAGCCATGGCAGAGAACGAGCCACAAGTTCAGTTTAAGGTAATGCTAACTCTAAAACTACAAGCTAGAACAAAAAATTAAAATGAGGGTTTTTAGTGTTTGCTTGTTAGCACAGCGAGTTGCTTAACTGTTTGGAAGTGAATTAGAAAACTTGTTCCTGATAACGAGTGCAGAGATACGCGTGAGAACCGCCTAGAGACACATAATGATGGTGCATTAATCAGGAAAACGGTTAAAATGATAGTACATGTTTAAAAATCAAGTGTCTTCAAATTCGTAGGAAAATGTAAGGCGTATGTTTGTATATGTTATAATTGGTTAACCCATTTAATCCCAGTTCCTTCGTCTTGTTCCATGTTTTAGTCAATGTAACAAACTTTATTGGGTAACACGCTATTTGGATACACTTTATTTTAAGGTGTCATTGTTTGTGTAATCAAGTGCTGAGTAATATTAACTACATGTATTTACTATAGGGGTAGGGTTTAGTTGAGGGTTAGTTGCATGCAATTATGAATCATTTACTGTTACGATGTAAAGTAACTTACATGTAACATGGACGCTGTAAAATAGTGTTACCCTTTATTTTACGGTTTCATTGTTTAACTATAAAGTATGCATAGTTCCATGCAACTAACCCTATAGTAAGTACATGTAGTTACTTAATATTAGTTGTAACAAAGCCTAACCCTTTTTGGTGAAGATTGTAACTGATGGGAAATTTGAGACCCATTGGAGTCATGTTTTTGTTTTTACTACCAGGTAACTGTTAGATTAAATTATATTTATAAACCAATCACAATACATAAAATATGCATTCAATACTTTTAAACCTATCTTAATGCAAATTAATCAGTTACTTTATTCAATATGGGGCTGTGGTTTATCACAAATGTGACCACTGATAGCTTAACTTATATTTTGAAAATGGCATATGCAACAGTTTATGGACAATTCACATCGCTGCATCAAGCCTCTCCCATAAAATAGCTGCCGCTTTTCAAATTAATGTATAGCTCAGACTAAAACAACATTGTGTGTAAGACTTCAATAAAATTATAATATAGTAGTTCCCTCATGAATAAATCAGTAATACTGGCTGTGTCTATAGTTTGATAGACTACACATCATATTATCTTCAAATTAACTTGCGTTATTTTAAATGATTACTGTCCCTGGTTCAATCAGGTACTCTTGTAAGAACGCGTAATTTAAAAATGCGATGTAATCCTCAACTCCGGGATAATCTTTGAAGAACCCAACAATCCTGGATCATGACAAATCAACCGTAAAATCCAGATAACGGAGGAATCCACGTTTGAAGAACAGGCCCCTGATCCAGTTAATCTGATTGTGTGGTCATATTTAAAAAAACAATTCATAAAATGTTTCTGAGTTTTATTTCAGAAGCATAGTACAGTACTACATTCTCTTAAATAAATGATTCAATAACAAATACATTTAAGTTGCTTGTTGTCACCTAGTGGCAAAACAATGCAATTATTTTGGGCGCCAAGAATCAAAAGCTGATTTACTTTATTTTGATCCATAGACACCACTGTTTATATTTGAATTTTAAACTTATATCTCTGTGGTACTTTGTATGATAATTAGAACAATTGTATATCAGAAATAATTATATTATGAGGTTGAATAGACTGTTTGTGAAGCGGTTTCATGACAACTCCCTGGGTCAGCGGCAGCGCCAACACAGATTTGATTGTTGCAATATGATTTTGTCAAAGGTTTAATAGACGGATGATTTGGAAGATCGTTTGGGTGTTTTAATTGAGATTAGTCTTTTAAAGATTAATCGTGCAGCTGTCTTATCTCTCTCAGCATATGGGTACTGGAGGGCTTTTCAGTGCATTCATTCTCACGTCGCTTTCACACGTCCATTTGAAAGGGAAATTTAGTCACTAAACACTCATAGATAAATACACATTTCATTCTCTGTTGGAACAAAAGTGGCTAACTTCTGCCAACCTTTTCTATAAGCAAGGACAAAAATAAACTAATTTAATTTGTATTAGTATCGATTCTGGAATAAAACAAATTCTCCCATCTTTACTGTTTTGTCGTGTCCGCTATTGTAATACTGGTTGCCTGGAAAGTGTTGCTCACTCATGCAAACTCTTTCCCATCCACAGCTGGTTCTGGTTGGAGATGGAGGTACGGGGAAAACCACCTTTGTGAAGAGACATTTGACTGGGGAGTTTGAAAAGAAATATGTTGGTAAGTCTTTTGGAGTCTTTGCTCATTTCATTATTGTGGCATCTCAACGCAATTATTCTGGAGGAATGTGTGGCTTTGGTGCGACAGTCACAGCGATGCGCAGCTCTTAAATGTTTCTTTGTGTTGTCTTAGCCACACTTGGAGTTGAGGTACATCCCCTGGTCTTCCACACAAACAGAGGAGCCATCAAATATAACGTATGGGACACAGCCGGACAAGAGAAGTTCGGAGGCCTGAGAGATGGGTATTACATCCAGGGTATGTTGCCGTTTCCCATGTTTACACTTTTCGTCCACTTACTGTACAGCAGTGGTTTAACGTGCATCTGTCTCTCTCTATAGCTCAGTGTGCAATCATCATGTTTGATGTAACTTCTCGAGTGACCTATAAAAACGTGCCCAACTGGCATCGTGACTTGGTGCGTGTGTGCGAGAACATTCCCATAGTGCTGTGCGGTAACAAAGTGGACATCAAGGACAGGAAGGTCAAAGCAAAGAGTATTGTTTTCCATCGTAAGAAGAATCTACAGGTACAGTGAACCTTTTGAACTCAAAGTCGACATGAAATAATTCACCCCATCTGTGATCTAAATGTGTGTTTTTGTGAACAATTCCTCCATGCCCATTTCATTAATGCAATTTAGAGTTTGTAATGTTTAATTACAATGTTTCTCCGGTGACACATGCAGGACTTCTCCGATCACGTAGTCGCTTAAACCCACTCTCTGCAAGCTCACATTCATCTGCCTCCACTTTTGAGTGCAATGCATCAAAATCCAATCAATTGGACCTAATCCCTAGCCCGAGTTTCACTCAGACATGCATCACAATACGGAAGAAAAGATCAGTTTTAAAATGGTCACCCTCAGATTTCCCCTGTGGTCCGGTTTCACTCAGATGTGCTGTTGTATAGACTGCGTGTCAGGCTGTTATAGACCATTAATGAGATTCTTCCTTTTCTCAGTACTATGACATCTCTGCCAAGAGTAATTATAACTTTGAGAAGCCCTTCCTGTGGCTTGCACGGAAACTGATTGGAGATCCTAATCTGGAGTTTGTTGAGATGCCAGCCCTTGCACCACCTGAAATTGCTATGGACCCATCACTTGCTGCACAGTATGAGCATGACTTGAAAGTAAGTGTACACTCGGGTGACCCGTCAGTTACTTCTGCTCCCACAAAAAAAAGTGTTTAATCTGTAATGTTTGTCTCTTCTAGGTGGCATCAGAAACAGCTCTCCCAGATGAAGATGACGACCTTTAACCTGTTAACCCCTCTGACCTCCTTGTGGCAATGTCACTGGGGTTTTCCAGTGATGGTTCCTCTCCCTGCCCCTTTTACTGTAACCCCCAGCGCAGAATATTTTTATTTTTCAATTTTTGGTTTGTTTTGTGTTTTGAATTTGAGTAAATTGTGTGGTTCATTTCATTGTAGACATGCTAACTGTTACCACCAGACAGACACACACATGCAGACATGCCTACACTGACACACTCGCGCTCTCAACGGTGTGAGCAGGTCGAGTGTCCCAGTGCTTACTTCTCTATGTAAAGCTCTAAGCACTTAGAGGAATTCTTGGAATAAAAACATTCTCGATATAATAATCCTTGCTTGGTCTTTTCTTACGAACAAAATAACTGTTGAAGCAAATGATGAAATGAACTGTTGTGGGCTACTTGTCAATGGTGAATCCTTTTTTACATGTTAAGCATGTTTCAGGATACGTGGCTTTGGATGTTCCTCTGGGTTTGCGGAGACAATGGGGCTTCATAATGCTTGAAAGGTCTAAAATGGCATGTTTCTGGTCACTGGTTGTGATAATTCTGCGAGTTATGCAGTGGATTGTGAATTGCTTCTGAGTCCAAGATCGATCCGTTGTCAAAAATAAAACCGCATTCATCTAGTTTAAGGTCTGATGTGGTTTTACACCAAGCCTTTCAAGCCATGTCACTTTCATATTCATTCCTATTGTAAAGTAATTATGGGATTTCCTTGTAATAAGTTTGTCATTTTTTTACTCGTATTTTACTCGGAATAGTTACTCGTATTTAAATGAATGCTATGCCAATAAACATGAAATGTCTTTAGCAGAAAAGTTACTATGTGGCACTTTTCAAAGCCAGTATAATGGAAGTGTTTTCATCAAATGTTAAAAGAAGTGTTTAACCTTATTAAAATGCAATAAATGTGAAGTGAAAATTCCAAATTAATCAGACTTGACAGATTTGAAATTAAATGTGAGATTTGTATTGCCTTTAATGTTAAAATTATGATAGTTTAAATGATTGCATACAGTCAAGAAGGGCAAGACTGAGATGAGACAGGCCAAAATCAATTTAGGAATTTTTTTAAGTAAATAAAATTCTTTTAATTATACAAACATTTGTGTATGTTCCATGATAAATGTATTCATCACACTGAAGAGTTGAGCCTTTTCGGTTATAAAACCAAGCGTAGCTGTTATGTAAGCAACTTTATGTAATACATTTATTACAATGATTTTTATTTTAAATGCTTCTAGTAGTATAATATAAATTGTTGCCAGGCGGAAGGTAATTTATATCTGTTGACTGACCAGGCAAAATGTGAGCATGGACTATTAACCAGTTACCTTCACAATAGCCGTCAGTTGCTACTGTAAAGTAATATGAGATTCTCCTTCAAACAGTATAAGAAGTTTGTAGTTTTGTTTTTGATGACAAAGGAAAGGACATAGTGTAGTAAAATAATCAGTAACGGGTACGTTTCCGTTGATGACGTAACGCAATTCCTTCGTACTACGTAATACTACGATTTAGCCACCAGAGAGCAGAAAATACTAATTAATGCTACTCATGTCAGTCTTTGGAGTCTAGGGTTCACAAACTATCAGAAGGAAGGGTATAGTGAAACATTATTTTACTGTCTATGATTCATACACACATTCCGTCGCGTTTGGGTATAAACTACAGACGTCCGTCGCATTTGATCAACTTCAATGATGACGAGAATAATAAATCACCGTCAGCGACGTCACGTGAAGGACAGTGATCGCTGAGATACCCGTTTTGATGTAAAATAAAACACAACCTTTGTTTTTGTTTATTGAAAAAAAAAATCGAATATATATCAAAACTATTTTTCTTTCACATTATAAGAAAGCAATTCAAACTGTTTCTATATGAGTCCTTTAATATATTTACATAATGTTTACTTTTAGCCTACCCCCTGGTTGTAGGCCTATGTTTTTCTATGTGGCTATATATATTATTGGAGTTCTGACTGTAGCCTACATTGACTTTGTTGGTGTGAAGTTTAATAATAAAAAAGACACCCGTGCTGATGATTGCACTTCCTCGTCCTCTCAGTGTTGTTGACAGAGGACAGAGGGTTAATGAATGTCAGCTCTCGTGCTTCATGTGTGGTGAAGTGGGCTATTCTCATTGATCTCTGACTCCAGATATATATCCCATGATACACTGCACAGTAAAGACAAAAAGTCTTTACATGAAAAAGTTTCCTTGCAGTAAGTATTAGAATCTAATAAATAGGCCTATGTTATTTCATGTCAGAAGCACAGTTAATATCTGAATCACAGTAAAAAAAAAAAAAAAAATTAGTTAATAAAAATAAGCCTTTTTTAGATTTACGCATTTCAGTTATTATTGATCTAACCTATCTGTCAGTTATCACAAAACGTGGATTCTGTGCCCTTTAATACTCAAAAAAGCAATGTGATATAATGGATTCAGTAGAACTGAAACAGAACGTGTTTAAATTAATTTTTTGACTGTTTTTATGTCAGGCCGTACAACCAAATAGTTGTATGTATAAATAGCAGTTGTACAACCTGACATGGAATGTGTACCAACCGTCCCATACTTGAAATTAGCAGGTTTTACCAGTATATGAGAGAGATCTACAAACTTTTTCACTGCCACAAGGATCAGTTGGGCTCCTCTGGATGATGCATTATCATGTTTACTGTTATTACCTTGTCAATACATAATAAAAGACCCATGTTTGCCATTGTGCCACCCTGGCATTTGAGAATATACAAATTCCTGGACAAAAGTTTTTCAATTATCTCAACAGCTATAAAACTACTGATATCTAAAAAATGTGTTTACATGAAAGGTTTTAAACCTAATATGATGCCATAGTTTTTATTTTATTTTTATTATTAAGACACATTTTAAATAGTTTTCTTAGTCTGTTCATTTGTCCGGACAGTTGCACCATATGACATGGGGGTTTAAGATAACAAAACACAAAACAATATGTAGCCTACTAAAAATGATTTCAAACTAAATAGGTTGTATAGAACAAATTATGTCATGAATTTACCAAATTATTTTAAAAGGAAATAATGTAGGCTATATGGACACACAAATATGCATGTCATTTAGTAAAACTGCACGAAAATCGAAACACATACTTGATCTTAGTTTTTAGCACCAAATGAATAGTTATCAACAAATTTAATATTTATTAGAACTTAAAGATGGTACTTATTTTTGAGTACACACACACACACACACACGCACGCACACAGGTGTCCGCAGGAGCGCGCATGCAGGGCGTGACCGCGGCCAGTGATGTAGGTGAGACACAGAGAGAGCATGCGTGAGACGACAGCTCTCTCAGAACGATTATAACGAGAAAAGAGAGGGAGAGGGAGGAAGACAGATTAAGCAGACTGAACACAACTGTTGTTTTAATCCTCTGAGCGGATAGATTTAGAGGGGAAAAAAACTACTGGTTTGGAGAAGAGCAGCCATATTGCATGGACCTTTGGTGGAATAACAAGAGAGGAGCAGGAATACTCGGAGTTCAGGAAGAAACACTCAGACTTCACGATCCGCTAAGCACTGTTACAGCTCACTCTTCTGTCTAATTTGACGTGACCTTTTATTTATTTATTTTATTGTTTAGATAGTGTTAAACAACATATTGAAAGATGAAGGACCGACTGGATCAACTAAAGGCGGTAAGAGTGTGTTTATATTTCTTCATGTGTGTGTGAAGTTAACTCGACATTAATAAGCTTGTATTCAACTGCTCTACAAGTGTATAGGAATGACATTACGTAATGGAGTTTGTCTTAAACCTCCATGTCAGATTCAGCACTTTTAGAAGATGATCACAGTATCAATAAGGAACATTAGTAACTTTTGTTTACTGTTACACCAAAGAGGAAAAATACAGAAGTTAAAGGCGTCTGTAATAATGGAGTGTGTGAATGAATTATCCAACAAGTGCTCACCAAAGGCAGCAGAAGTCATATTAGATATATAGTAAGAGTGAAGAGAGGAGGGCAGACAGTGTTGGACAGCTGATGTGGTCACCTGACTCATGGAGGGGGTCACGGGCCTCTGGGAAGATGGGGGATGGGTTGAGAGAGATGATGCTGATCTTCCAATACTTATTGAAAAATAAAAATAGACCGAATTTGCCTTCCATTCTTTAGCCACACTAACCAAAAAGTGTTTTTGGTGGTGTACCCTGATACTATGGTTTTTGGACATATGCATTGTGTTATCATTGTAGGCCTACTACCATTTTTTTTTTTTACATGTACCATGTTTTTCAGAAATATACCCAATACTACTATGTTTCATGTATGTACCAGCAATGCGATAAACAAGTGTTGCGCCAATCACCAAAACATACAAAAATGTAAATAAACTAGTTTATAAGTCTAGGTGTGTCGATCCAGATGTAATGATACGGGGCTCAATGACAAGGATTTTTTTCAGGATTTCACAATTCTTGATTGATTCCAATTTCCATACCACAGTAAATACTAGCCTAACTAATTTAAAGCTGCAGTCCGTAGTTTTTCCTCTTTGTTGCCATCTCTGTTCAAAATCTGCAATTGCAGCTTTTTATTTATCATCAACTTTATGTGGGTTATGCCTCGGCACGGCACAGCGCGGATGAATCCAATGTTTTGAGGAGAATGTGCGGCTGTCAGTCACTGCGCTGGTGTGGATACTGGCATTCAGAATCACAGATTATTCTTTTTGGAAGTATGACCGGCATAAGAGTTTTCACCAGAAAATGTCATCTGAACAAGTAAGTAACATCCACTTTTGTTCTGACCAACTAAGGGGAAAAAGCATTGCAGTAAATCACGCTGATTAAATCTAACGATCGCTTATCATATCACGTCAAACCGTGCAAATTATACTTTGTTCTGAAATTGTTAATGTTAACAACGTCAGCATTGCGTGACTACATTTAATGCCCTTTCATTATTTATCCTTGTTTTCGCATAGGGCGGTTGCAGTCTCTTTTTTGTTCTGTAGCCACTCCGAAGTTCGAAGTCTTTTACATTTTACATCGGGTGAATCTCCAGTTGTCACTGGTGATTGTCATTTGAACCTTTCTGGATCCGCCATCAAATTAATACGTTTAATTAAATCAAGTGCTGTGAGAAAAGGCTATAAATGTCCACCTTCAACATCCTCACACCCAATATAGCTTATACTAGCCGAGACTCCTTCTTTATGTGTACAGATGTGACGTAATGACGCAAAGACATGCTCGAATCTCCCGCGGAAATCCTCCAGTACCACTGAAATTAAAAACATTATTACAAGCTTACCGCTTTGAATCGAGCTAAGGCAAGCAGAGAGTTTTGAACACTGGCTGGTTATGTACTTGCTCAAATTTATGTAGGATAATTTTTAACCCAAAAAAGTTACGGTCTATAGCTTTAAAGTACATTATTGAGGACAAGCGAGAGCAAATGAACAAATTACAAGCAACTGCTTAATTAAATACAACAGAACAAAGATACAAATGAAATAGGTCTAATAGTATTCAGGCACAGAAATTGATTAATCAAATGTAAACACTGCATCTTCACTGTATGAATATAGATTATTCCTAGTTAAAGCTACAAAAGTAATTGAGTGATTTTCACTGTCTTTTGTCCAGTTGTCAATAATTGTATTCCTTAAAACCCATCTTTGATCACCAAAATGGCATATTTAAATGTTTGTTCCTGTGAATTTTTTTTAATTCATGCCTTAAAATAGCTTAAATGTTACTCTAGACCCTTGCTTTATTTAATATACATGGCATCATGAATATGCTAATTAGCCCCGCCTCCACTTACTCACCCAGTGAAGAGATCCACTCAGTCAACTTTCAACTTTACTCAAATTACTATAGTAAACGCTGCACAATGGTATCACTCTTTACAACGTTGGGCACATCGGTAATTAATATGATTAGCCTTTTATTTGACTGTTATCAAACAGCTAATAATGTGTTGCTAATGTTACATAAACCATGTTCCCGTAAAAATCAACATCCTTAGAAACACTTTGAACAACGTCAGTTGAGAAAGGCATAAAGTTCATCGTAACATTATAAGACACATTATATAATTCACCCGCTATATTGCTAAATGCACCTAATTTTTCATATCAACAGAAACATATAACCTGGCTTCTCTTGAGACTCCCCTGCTTTGCAGCGGTTAATGATATGCTAAAGCCCGGCAGCACATGATGTGATTGGTTACAAGGTGGTCACTTACATTGGTCACTTCAGAAACACCGGCGATTTCAAACCGTGTTTATGAGACTGTCTTTGGTTCACTGCAGTTTTAAGGAGAAAATACTCAGCAATGGTGTTGAATTCGCACATGGTTTGTCTTAAAGCATATTAAAAACACCACATAGACATATAAACAACAACATTGAAAACTTGATTTTCGGCAGCAGGAATATTTGGCTGCTGTCACTTTAAGACTAAATGCACAGATCCAATATACTGTTACACATGCCAAAGCCATTGAATAACAATGGCTCTGACACATGCGTTTTCCTTCTCATCCGTTTACATTCAGTTAAGACATAACCGACAGTTATTTATATGAATACTTGCCAAGATGGGCATTTTGACATACTTTTGTTGTGTGTTTTTTAATGCAAGACGACGCGAAAGAGAACTCTATTCAGTACTCGGAAGACTCGGCTCTGTGTGTGTGCACAAAACAGCTTGCAAGGTTTTCCTCGTGATGATGGGGCACGTGACATTTCTATCAACTGTCCCGAGCGTCTTTCACGCTGGCCTCGGGCCATCGGGCAGTCCTTATTGTCGAGTCCTGAAAGAAAGAAGAAAAAAATTATAAATTTTATAGCATCGAAGTCACCTAAAAAGTAAAAGTCCTTAGTGCAAAACGTTTTCGTGTTAAACCCTTCGTGAGTGCCATACAATTCCAAGCATCCAGTTCATTTTAAATCCTACTAATATAAACATAGATATACAACAAATGTTATATTAATATAAAGGAGGTCATTCGTTTACATTTTTTATGTTCAAGTGCATATTTACAATCTATTACCTTACATTCTCTACATAAATAAGGCATTTTGCAAGATCATCATTGTTTGTGATTTTCATGAACCAGTTCATATCAAGCCACAAAAATATTTTCCAAAACAAAATTCATGGGCAATTCCTCATTCATACCTTAAAGTCCCTGTAAAGGCAATTCAAAAAAAAAATTCTAAACCCATTATAAATGTTAGAAATGTATTGCTAAAACATATTACAATATTGTAATATGTATTGATGAAGTAAACGGTTGGATGTGCCAAAACTTTCTTCAGTTAAACAAAGACAAAACTGAAGTCATTTCGTTTGGAAACAAAGATGAAGTTCTCAAGGTGAATGCATACCTTCACTCTAGGGGTCAAACAACTCAAAATCAAGTCAGGAATCTTGGTGTGTCTCTAGAGTCAGACCTTAGTTTCAGTAGTCATGTCAAAGCAATAACTAAATCAGCATACTATCATTTGAAAAATATTGCAAGAATTAGATGCTTTGTTTCCAGTCAAGACTTAGAGAAACTTGTGCATGCTTTTATAACCAGCAGGGTGGATTATTGTAATGGGCTCCTCACTGGCCTTCCTAAAAACACCATAAGACAGTTGCAGCTCATACAGAACGCCAGGATTCTGAGCAGAACCAGAAAATATGAACGTATCACACCAGTCCTCAGGTCTTTACACTGGCTCCCAGTTACATTTAGGATTGATTTTAAAGTATTATTACTGGTATATAAATCATTCAATGGGTTAGGACCTCAATATATTGCAGATATGCTCACTGAATATAAACCTAACAGATCACTCAGATCATTAGGATCACATCAGCTAGAAATACCAAGGGTTCACTCTAAGCAAGGAGAGTCTGCTTTTAGCTATTATGCCAGCCGCAGCTGGAACCAGCTTCCAGAGGAGATCAGATGTGCTCCTACAGTAGTCACATTCAAATCCAGACTCAAAACACATCTGTTTAGCTATGCATTTACTGAATGAGCACTGTGCCAATGTTCGTCCGACTGTTTTTACTGTACTTTATTTTATTTTTTATTCTAAACTGTTTTAATTATTTCCTCCTATGTAAAGCACTTTGAATTGCCATTGTGTATGAAATGTGCTATATAAATAAACTTGCCTTGCCTACAAAGATGGTGAACTGTGAATTACTGAATTGTGGAGTTAGACCGTTAAACAGTTTTTCACCATTGCTATTTTCCGGATTTCTTGGGCGGGGCTAAAACGGGGCTCGATGACGCACTGGAGCCCCTGAGCTCCTGGACACGCCCCTACTTGATGACGCACTGAGGCCACTGAGGCTGGCCCCTCCCCTAACGAGAACACTCGCATCAGTTCGCCGCTCAATCGCGAGTGACTGTCAGTACTATTAGTTACTACAGCCTACAGTTTGCTAGCTAGCTATGCCTTCGACACGGAAATGCGTAGGCTACTACCTGGATGCGATCATGTACAAAACAGATCGGTGTCCTTATTTAATTTTCCCGAAAAATGATCACATCAAGAGGAGGTGAATTAATTTTGGGAAGAGCCAACCTTGATGGAGAGCTGAGGATCACCGCCAACACCCGCCTCTGAAGTGATCATTTTACACAGGATCGTTTTATAAACTGTCGTCTGAGACAACTGGGATTCACTGATAATCCGCTGTTACTGGTGAATGGGGCCGAACCGAACCGACTATCTCCCGCCTCGGCCTTCATCTCCCCGTCCCGAAAGCAGTATCACCTAATATCACCGTCTGTAGCTTTCCCTCGAGTGGGCGTGGTTTCAGCGCAGCCAGCGGACACGCCCCCAGCGTTTGAGAGCAGAGAATAATGCTAATTTTTTCAAAATTTTGATAGCTTATTTGATGTTGCCGGCTTTTTTTATCATTCAAATTTGGCTGGGTGTCTAATAACACATTTTTCTGTGGTGTGACAAACTCAGAACACATACTTAATTTTGACTTTACAGGGACTTTAAGGACAGATTAAGGTTAGGCTTTTTGATATGTACCTTGTTTTTGGATACTATCATGGTTTAGACGTGCTAGAGCTGCATGATCAATCGCAAAAAGTTTGCGATCCCGATTCAAACATATTGTTTGGATACAAACACTGATGTCTACAGAAGTGATCAGAATAGAGTAAATCACCTTTTGAAAGTAACTTGACTCTTCAAATAAAGATTACATCATTACATCAATTACATCATTACACCAGTAGATGGCAACAAGTGACTGAAAAAAAATGTGTTCGTCATTGAATCGTTCATTCAAGAGATAAAAAAAAAAAGATTAATATAGTAATGAAGCAAGTGAAGTATTTATGAGTGAGTCATTGAAACATTCATTAAAATACATTTTTTAATTAATTAATTTAAATTAATTTTTAAAAATGTTTAAATAGACTGTTTTGATCTCCATTTTAAACCAAAAAATTGTGATTCTCAATTTATCCAGAATCATGCAGCTCTAAGACGTACTATATTTTAAGACATGGCCCATGTTTTAATGGAAATGTATTATTTTTTTGATCAGTATTATCATGGAGGTATTATGTTTTTTTTAGGTTAATTGAAGTATGCACTAAATTCTGTGATCCATGAATATGGTATATCAGAGTACTGTTGGCGGGGGTTATTGAGGACTGAGTTTTTTGGGATGTCAGATCCTATATGGGCAGGGTGGGTCAGAGGTGAGGATTTGTTTCTGTGGCAACTCTGCCTCAGTCAAATATTTGTTTTGTTGACTCTGGTACCTGAAGCAGCCTGGCTGGCAAGAGGAACTTGTGTGCTTGTGTGCTTATGGCCGAACCTTATTTACATTAGTCATAGTTTTGTTTCCGTGCTGGTTTGCATACAGACAATCTCACTCGGTCAGTTTTTTTGTACTCGGCTGTTACTGGTTTCTTTTCTTTAAGGTAAAATTATATAATAATAAGTACGATTTTTTTTTTTTCACACTTTTTCTTGTGCAAAACTCTGACAAAACGCTGAGATGGGTGGTTGCCAGTGTGTTGCTATACGGTTGCTAGTGTTCTAAGTGCATTAAGCATGTTGCTATGCTGTATCTAAGGTGTTTTGGGTGGTTGCTAGGGGGTTATGGCAGGGTTACTTACTAGTCCAAGTCAAAAGTTCCCATGCTTAAGTCGATATTCTGATCAGTGTTATAATTACTAAAGAAAATAAAATAAATTTTTCGTTAAGTGAAATTAAAACGAAACAAAAATTCCAAAATTAGCTAATACAAAAAATAAAAATGGCCACCAATTAATCTTATACATATATTTTTTTTGTAATACAAATAATAGGCTTTGTATATTATAAAACATATAATCTGCCTGCAATAAATATGCAAATACTACTAAATAGCAATAATATTAAACTGAGATAATAATATTAGAAGGGATAGTTCACCCAAAAACAAAAATTCTGTCATTAATTACTCACCCACCCACGTTGTTTCCGTAAGACTTTCGTTCATCTTCGGAACACAGATGAAGATCTTTTTAATGAAATCTGGGAGCTTTTCGCCCCTCCATTGAAAGCTATGCAACTACCACTTTGACACTTCAAAAAGTTCATAAAGAGATCGTAAAAGTAATCCATATGAAGTGAGCGGTTTAGTCCAAATTTTCTGAAGAGACGCGATCATGATGAACAGATTTAATTTAGGCTTTTATTCACATAGAAACATTCATGACCTCACACACATCAGTTGTGGTAAACGGAAGCTCAAGCATGTACACTTGACGTGCGAGAACCAATGAGGTTCATTCTCGTGTTACGCAGCACGTTTGAGCTTCAGCAAGAACCAATGAGGTTCATTCTCGTGTTACGCAGCACGTTTGAGCTTCAGCAAGAGCCAATGAGGTTCATTCTCGTGTTACGCAGCACGTTTGAGCTTCAGCAAGAACCAATGAGGTTCATTCTCGTGTTACGCAGCACGTTTGAGCTTCAGCAAGAACCAATGAGGTTCATTCTCGTGTTACGCAGCACGTTTGAGCTTCAGCAAGAGCCAATGAGGTTCATTCTCGTGTTACGCAGCACGTTTGAGCTTCAGCAAGAACCAATGAGGTTCATTCTTCAATCAAGTTTGAGCTTGAGCTTGTCTAAATGTGAATAAAAGCCTTAAATGAAATGTTCATCAAGTAAAATGACCGAGTCTTTTCAGAAAATTTGGACTAAACCGCTCAATTCATATGGATTCGTTTTTATGAACTTTTTGAAGCGTCAAAGCAGTAGTTGCGTAGCTGTCAATGGAGGGACAGAAAGCTCTCCGATTTCATCAAGAAGATCATTCCGACGATGAAAAAGTCTTTTGGGTTTGAAACGACATGAGGGTGAGTAAATGATGACAGTATTTTCATATTTGGGTGAACTATCCCTTTAAATTTAATTCTTAGGGTTAGGGGTTTGTTTAAATCTTTAACACTGGGTCTGAGCTGTAGTATTAATGAACAACATGACATCATGACTTTGCGTAAACATACACGCCACTTTCAATTCAAGTGGCGTGTTATCTATACGCATTTTGAGCTATCCGCGTGTATGTCCACGCCGAAATCTTTTGCGTGTATGTCTACGCCATTAAACGTCCGAGTGATTCCGCGTGTATGTGTACGCCGTTAAATGTCCGAACGAAACGAAGCAAAATCTATATCTACATCTGTGGAGCGATATTTCTTTTCCTAGGATGGTAGGGGAAGACTCATAAATGCTATTAACCCCAGTGACGGGTAGGTTTAGGGACGGGGTTGGGGTAGGTCATATATCTATATATACATAATACAGTAATATAACGTTAAGTCAAAGGCGTTGATAAACACGCTGAAAAGCGATTATGCGTGTTGATAGCACGCCAAAAATGGAAATACGAATTGGCGTGTCATACATACGCCATTTCATGAGATCAGTCTGTAATGAAGCTTATCTTAGCAAACAGTTTCTTGGGACTTGTCTGCGCGTGACCCTCTGTCTGCGCTAAAGGAAATCCTGTTGAGAAAAAAATATTTATCATTCTAACCTCTAAACCAATTGTTTTTTTCTATCTGTGTTTCTCTGTAATGTTTAACTTGGTGTGGCTGAACTATTCTTCTTCTTTATGTGCATATAAGAGTATTAAAGGCTAAGTGTACGCACACACAGACACATACACACACACACACACACACACACACACACACACACACTGGTGTTCTTCTTGGAGCACAAAAGGAACTGTGGGACATTAAACAGCTGAGCGGGAACATTGTGTTACTATTACAGACTTTACTCTCGTTAACTCAGACACTCTCTCTCTCTCTCTCTCTCTCTCTCCTCTCTCTCTCTCTCTCTCTCTCTCTCTCTCTCTCTCTCTCTCTCTCTCTCTCTCTCTCTCTCTCTCTCTCTCTCTCTCTCTCTCGTTCCCTCTGCAGGAAGTGTCTTGTTGGCTTATCTCTCTACCTCAGTTCAAAGCTTTACCAGCACACTGCATTCGTGTGTGTGTGAGTGTGTCTTTGACCTTCACAAATACCCGTTGGGTTGGCAACACATTGTTTATACTACAAGTAAACTTGAAAAGAGAGCAGAAGTCTTTGTCAGCAGGATAGGTAATATTACATTTTGTAACAGGAATAGTTTGTCTCTGAAATTCTCTAGTGCAACCTCAGTAAGTGCTTGTTTTCATAATACTGCCTTTTTGTTAGCCCTTCGCTCTAAAAACGTACTATGATTTACAATTTTTTTTGGGTGAAACATTTTTACACTTTAAAAAATGAATAAAATGTTACCGCAATGAAATCAATTACATAGGGTATACTATATGTACTGAGTAAATGTAGGTAAAAAAAATTAAGTAGATCTGAGTAACTGTATTTGGTATATTAACAAATTGAAATAATTAAGGAGATTCAGGAGAACATAAAAAAAAACAATATTTATAAGTAATATTAACTGTTTTTATTAATGAGTAATATTAACTTTAATAGTATGAGTAATAGTAACTTTTAATTTCCTGTAAACCTATGTAAAATACTCCACACAACCACAGGTAACGTTATACATGACAAAACTAAAAATGTAAAAAGTAATTCAAGTGTAATCAATCCCGTTTCCAGCGGATCAGCGCTGGTTCTCCTGCCTGAGAGAACTTTAGTCCGCTGTCCTGCGTTTCACTAGTGTAATATAAATAAATTATTGGTTAGTCAAATACTAAATTCTTTTAGTTAAAAAAAAACTTAAATATAACTACAAATCCAAGTTAATTGTGTCTAAAATTTACAGTAAATTATTTTGGTATGTTCAACTCAAACCATCAAGTAAATGACATTCAGAGATTTTATTAAGTTAATAAAGTTAATTATTTACTAAGCCACTGAATTTTTTTTAGAGTGTTGGCTGATGGTCTCTCATAAAAATTTACTATTGTAAACATATTTTCCACCACACCATCATTAATACAAGTATCAGTGATGTTTGCTAAAGAAAAAAAGATTTCTCTTATGATTAAGGATCAGTCCAACAATCATCTATCTTAACCCTAAGTATTAAACTTCGTAAGTCATTCTGCAATGTTCATGTCATCAGCATGAATGATTCAATTCAAAAAGCTTGTTTTAAGGAAAGTTGGGTTGTAACTCGTTATAGGTGTCATTTGTGTTTTAACAACGTTTAGCTCACGAGTTATTGATCCGGGAAGTTCAAATCTTTGAATATATTATTGCCAACTCTACTGTCTGAACTCCTTGTGTTAAGCACTGACTTAATTTCTTTATATTTGAGTCTAAGTTCGAACACTAAACTGCTCCGTTCCTAACGTATGGAGCTGTCTGAAACGCTGCCAGTTGGACATTAAACAGGAAGTTTTTTCGAGAGAACGCAAATATCTTTGCGAGGTAATGCAAACGTTTTCGAGAACGTAAACACATGTGTAACCCAAGGGGGGTAATCCACCAGCCAGAAACTGAAGTCTCCCCGGGGGCCGCCATACGCTGATTTCGCTGATTTTGAAATCGAAAGCGAGGCTCCGGTGGGAAGAACCCTGGAAGATCAGGGGCCGTATTCACAAAGAATTTTAAGGCTAAAAGTAGCTCCTAACTGACGAATTTAGGAGCAACTCCTAAAAATAATGGACGTGTCACTCCTAACTTTAGGACTCCTCATTTTTTTGACTAAGAGTAATTCACGAAGCATTTTAGCCCTAAAAGTAGCACCTAAGCCTGGGACAGCTTAAAAGAAGTCGAGAGGACTCTTAACTCACTAAGACCTATTCACAAACCGCTTTTTGTGGCATTTCGCGTTGCGATGTTTTGAAATGCGAATGCGGCGGCTAGGAGCTTCCAATTGCGAGGGAACAATTTTGCATTATAGGCATAACTAGGGATGCAACAACGCCACCAACAACAACCAAAACTAGGCTACTCACTGCATGTAAACTAATTGTAACGTTTCATTGTGAATCAAATTAAAATGTTCTTCTCTTTGCAAACGTAGGCAGAGGAATATAGTGACAGATTAATTCAATATTGTTGCAAAGATATTGCATCAATCCATATGTTTCGTTAGGCTGCTAGGCTATTTGTTTTTCCTTACTCTTTATTCATTTAGGCTATTAATTCAGTTATTCATCATCTTCCGTCCTTCGCACTACTTGTGTAGCGCACGCATTCTCAGACCTGTCACCTGTCACTCATCATCGTAGGGGGAGGTGTTTGGAATCATTCCCGCGTTACAATCATCAGCCAATCAAGGTGGTCACTTCAGTCAAGCTCGTGCATGAGTAATGACGTCATCCATAGCAACGAAGACTCACTCTTAGTTTAGGAGTTGTCATTTTTCTTTACTAAGAGTAGGTCTGAAAGGCGTTGTGAATAACCTTTAAGAGAAAACTCCTAGCTAAAATCTTTTAGTGCGATTTAGGAGTACTCCTAGTGGTAAGATAAAATGCTTTGTGAATACGGCCCCAGATAGACAACAATGCCTTGGACTATACCAACCTGAAGCTGCTGCCGCGATTTACACTATTGGATGTTAATATCCAATATAGGAAATGTCTATAGTTCGTTCCTGCTTCTTTTTTTACGTTCTGAATTATATATAAAAAAATATTTTATTTATAAATAAATTTCACTGTTTATAGTCTAAAATATGAAAGAAATGTATGTACAATTTTAGAATAACTAATTTCTACATTAAACACAACAATATGCTATCGCATTCGCGACTCTCCTATGATTTAAGGCGACACTTCCGGTTTTCTTCCCACCGGAGCCATTTCAAAATGGCGGCTGCGTGAAATCAGCGTATTGGCTACCAAGCCTTCACCTGCTGTTAGCATTCCATTGACTCCCATTCATTTTGGCGTCACTTTGACAGCGAATAACTTTACATCTGAGGCGTTTAAAGACTCCATTTGTCCATTGTTTATTTCTAAAGAAACACGACAATGTATAAAAGGCTCCACCTTCTTACGTTATGACCCCGTAGAAGCAGTTTTTGTAAAAATAGGCTAACGATTGCGCCGTAACTCTGTCGCACAGTAGAGAAATTACTGTAGAGACAGGAGGAGAAGCTCGCGGGCAACCGGGGGGACGTGGAGGCATAAAGTCAAGGGAGAAGCCCATAGAGAGTTGTAAAGTTGATCCTGCTGCTAGCTCATGGACAGCTAATACTCACGATCTCCGTCTCTGCAAGATTCGGAAGGGAATGATTCAGATTCCTCTTGGCACAGCTACTAGAAGACGTACAACTGTCAGAACGGTTGCTCACGTCACATCTACGTCGTTTTAGGATGCGCAGTGCGCTTGGCCATCAGGAAGTAAGTACTTCTAATTGACTTCACTTTTCTCCGTTGAAGTCTATCTATGGGGTCGCTGTGTCCATTTCTTTTACCAGAGAATGTCTAATATGGGGAGAACTCCCACTCACGTTAAATTTCCAGGTTCTGAACTGGTTGCAGTTCCACTCTGGGTCCATATGAGGGCGCTCACAGGACGAGTGCAGAATGAATGGAGGTCTATGGAGCTATACCCCTAAAAATCCAGGGTATTCTCAGGGTATAATTTTTTGTCTAGTAATTTGAACGTTGTATTCGAAAGGAGATGCAAAGAAATTACACATTACTGGGTGTTAGATTTTTTTTAGAGTCACTCATTTGCTTTAAAAAGTCTTTTAAAATGTCAATGACGTCATACACATCGTACGACCAGAGACCTGCTTTACGGCAATCCTCCAGTCACTTTGGTGCTTTCGCACATAGACAGACGTGAAAAGCCGCGAAATTTAAAAATACTACAGTTATTGTGTCACGAAATGTAGTTTTAATAGTTTTTCAGTCGACAATGTAGTTGTTTAAACCTCAAATCTGTGGGTTATTTATAAAGAAATAAACCTTTCTTTTCTTTTTCTTAATAAAGAAAAAGAAAATTTGATCTGACGTTTTCGGAATTGTGAGATTCTTTCACCGCTCATGTACTCCGCCTGGAACAGCCGTACCTCGGCCAGTGCTTCTGACGTTTGCCGCTGGCTCTGATGTCTATAGTCTAGTTGTTAAACATGAGATATAATTCGTCTTGTGTATATCTAACGGGTGATCTTTGGTCTCATTAAGCTATCATTTGTTCCCTGGCAAATCGTTTTGGCTGAGGGTAAAGTGAAGTTTCATAACTTTATATTTTGGCTATTTTAACGTTGTATCCTGCTGTATGTTTGTCTGATTTGTTTACTTTATTTCTTGTCTTGTATGACTTCTTATACCTTTTAGGCTACTTATACTGTTATAATGTCTACACTCACCTAAAGGATTATTAGGAACACCTGTTCAATTTCTCATTAATGCAATTATCTAATCGACCAATCACATGACAGTTGCTTCAGTGCATTTAGGGGTGTGGTCCTGAACTCCAAACTGAATGTCAGAATGGGAAAGAAAGGTGATTTAAGCAATTTTGAGCGTGGCATGGTTGTTGGTGCCAGACGGGCCGATCTGAGTATTTCACAATCTGCTCAGTTACTGGGATTTTCATGCACAACCATTTCTAGGGTTTACAAAGAATGGTGTGAAAAGGGAAAAACATCCAGTATGCGGCAGTCCTGTGGGCGAAAATGCCTTGTTGATGCTAGAGGTCAGAGGAGGATGGGCCGACTGATTCAAGCTGATAGAAGAGCAACTTTGACTGAAATAGCCACTCGTAGGGCTGGGCGGTATGACGGTATATATCGTTACCGCGGTATAAAATGTCAACCGTAACAGATTTTTTTATTCCGTGTATAGAGGGAATGCATTAACGTCACTTTCCCGCCGGAACACGCCCCCCTCAGCCGGACTGAGTGGCAAAAGAGCTGCTGCGTGGCTGGAGTTAATAGGGGAAACTGCAGCAACGCGAGTAAAACTAACTATTATCAGTTTAAACTAAAAGTTGGACTCGATATAGTGTTCCTTACAACTTATCAAAGATCCAGTGATCCATGGATATTGACATGCAGCCAGGAATCGTGTTTCCTGACATTTATATGTGCCTGATTTCGACGCCGGGGAAATAAATTAAGAAAATTTGCCTGCAAACATTAGATATAGATATAGATAGGTCTAAATCCGAATGATCATTTACATTAATGTTATACTGTATATCATCATATCGTCCAGCCCTAAAACTTGTATAGTTTTTTGTCAGTGTTTATTTAAAAACATCCAATTATGCAGAATATAGTCTGTTCTGTAGCTTTTTGCAGTCTGTAAAATACAGTACCTCAGATTTCTGGTCAAATCTAGTTGTACAGTCAATCGCAAAGCTCTTTCCCGTTTTAGATGTGTTTTGTGTGTTTTTCACGGCATTCACGCTGAAAACAAATGCTACCGCTCAGTCTTTTTGTCTGCATCTTTCCGTTTTTAAACACGAAAATCGCATGATTCAGCATGACACGCAAGCAGTTGCCGTGGTAATGAACAACCTGCTTGTTAAAGCGAATGTATAAGGCTATGGGATTAGATTTCGGTCACAATTCTGCGCGCGCAAGATCACATTTTGAGCGCGCAAAAGGGCATTTTGCACGCACCTGAACTGAGTTTTGCGGAGAAATGTTCGTCTCGCAGACAGTGCTTTAAGTGGCCCAAAAGAGGTGCCGCTGACTCTGGGGTTTTACATACGGGTTTTACATACAGCAGTCAACAGACGACCTTATAAAAAATAATAAATCCTTTTATTAGTTTGTGGATGTGCTTGAGCTAGAAAGAGCTACTGAACATAAATAAAATGTGCAAAAGGGTATTGAAATTTATTTAACAAATTGTATATAAAATAAATTATAAAACATAATAACATAATAACCATAGAACAGTAGAACATAAACATGTCTCTGTTCTGCTCATTCTGACCTAGTTCTTTTATTACTCAGAGTCTGAAGCCAGGAGAGCATATTAAATGTTCAATGTATTTGTATTTTATTTGCATTTATGGTTGCGCGTTTCACACACCCACCGTTGTGTTGACACTGACAGCGCCGCGGCAAAAGCGACGCATGCGCTTTTCACTTGTAAAACTCAAGGGTGTATGGGTAATGTAGTCTCTGCTCTCGGTGGGACGAATTAGTTAGCGTGCATTGTGAAGGGCGCTCTGAAAAGCGGCAGCGCAGCCAAACGATTAAAACAGATGTGCAAATGAGCGTACCGGTACGCTAAAAGCACGTTCTGGGCGCACGGAGAGGTGGCGGTACGCTCAAGAGCTATATTTGGAAGTGGCGGTACTGAGTACCGGCGCGTACCGGCCCACTTAAAGCACTGCTCGCAGATAAGAAAATATTTCGAGCGAACGAAAATCAATTTCGCATTTAAAATAAGTATTTGGATGTGCGCAGACGTTCTCTTTCGCATGTTCAAAGTTTCACTTTCTTGCTCCTCTCATACCATCCGTAAGCGCTCTCGAAGCGCAGACGGCTCGCGTGCTCAACACAACCCAGCGTTACAATATGCCATAATGCCAGCCAATCAGAGATGAGGCTGCTAAATTCTGATTGGCTAGCTTGAAAACCAATCACAAGACTCCCTGAATCACCGACTGTGGACGAGGAAAAATACATGGTGGACGATGTTTGTTTAATTTGTTTAATGGCTTGAACACTTCTATTTAAGTTCAATGTATTTTTAGCTTATTTTAAGCTAATTTTCTTTAGCTTATTTTTAATCAAAATCAAATCGTACTATTACTGTACATAATGGCATGTCCCAGTGTTTGCTACACCTCAAGACAGAGGTAGTTCTAACTTCTTTCTGAACTGCAAGTTATGTAATTAACATTAGTGAAATATGAATGTGACCGAGCTGGGGTCTCAAATGTTACACATTTTCAGAAATGAAGATGGACAGACTTTTCCCCTTTTAATGAAATAAGTGGGTAAAAACGGTACATCACTCACATCAGAATAAAAAAAAAGCCATCAAATAAACATAGAAATGCAATGTAATAACGTTAAAATAATAATCAATCTACTTCATATCCTTGGAATTATTTAAACAAAACATACACGCCACTTTCAATTCAAGTGGCGTGTTATCTATACGCATTTTGAGCTATCCGCGTGTATGTCCACGCCGAAATCTTTTGCGTGTATGTCTACGCCATTAAACGTCCGAGTGATTCCGCGTGTATGTGTACGCCGTTAAATGTCCGAACGAAACGAAGCAAAATCTATATCTACATCTGTGGAGCGATATTTCTTTTCCTAGGATGGTAGGGGAAGACTCATAAATGCTATTAACCCCAGTGACGGGTAGGTTTAGGGACGGGGTTGGGGTAGGTCATATATCTATATATACATAATACAGTAATATAACGTTAAGTCAAAGGCGTTGATAAACACGCTGAAAAGCGATTATGCGTGTTGATAGCACGCCAAAAATGGAAATACGAATTGGCGTGTCATACATACGCCATTTCATGAGATCAGTCTGTAATGAAGCTTATCTTAGCAAACAGTTTCTTGGGACTTGTCTGCGCGTGACCCTCTGTCTGCGCTAAAGGAAATCCTGTTGAGAAAAAAATATTTATCATTCTAACCTCTAAACCAATTGTTTTTTTCTATCTGTGTTTCTCTGTAATGTTTAACTTGGTGTGGCTGAACTATTCTTCTTCTTTATGTGCATATAAGAGTATTAAAGGCTAAGTGTACGCACACACAGACACATACACACACACACACACACACACACACACTGGTGTTCTTCTTGGAGCACAAAAGGAACTGTGGGACATTAAACAGCTGAGCGGGAACATTGTGTTACTATTACAGACTTTACTCTCGTTAACTCAGACACTCTCTCTCTCTCTCTCTCTCTCTCTCCTCTCTCTCTCTCTCTCTCTCTCTCTCTCTCTCTCTCTCTCTCTCTCTCTCTCTCTCTCTCTCTCTCTCTCTCTCTCTCTCTCTCTCTCTCTCTCTCTCGTTCCCTCTGCAGGAAGTGTCTTGTTGGCTTATCTCTCTACCTCAGTTCAAAGCTTTACCAGCACACTGCATTCGTGTGTGTGTGAGTGTGTCTTTGACCTTCACAAATACCCGTTGGGTTGGCAACACATTGTTTATACTACAAGTAAACTTGAAAAGAGAGCAGAAGTCTTTGTCAGCAGGATAGGTAATATTACATTTTGTAACAGGAATAGTTTGTCTCTGAAATTCTCTAGTGCAACCTCAGTAAGTGCTTGTTTTCATAATACTGCCTTTTTGTTAGCCCTTCGCTCTAAAAACGTACTATGATTTACAATTTTTTTTGGGTGAAACATTTTTACACTTTAAAAAATGAATAAAATGTTACCGCAATGAAATCAATTACATAGGGTATACTATATGTACTGAGTAAATGTAGGTAAAAAAAATTAAGTAGATCTGAGTAACTGTATTTGGTATATTAACAAATTGAAATAATTAAGGAGATTCAGGAGAACATAAAAAAAAACAATATTTATAAGTAATATTAACTGTTTTTATTAATGAGTAATATTAACTTTAATAGTATGAGTAATAGTAACTTTTAATTTCCTGTAAACCTATGTAAAATACTCCACACAACCACAGGTAACGTTATACATGACAAAACTAAAAATGTAAAAAGTAATTCAAGTGTAATCAATCCCGTTTCCAGCGGATCAGCGCTGGTTCTCCTGCCTGAGAGAACTTTAGTCCGCTGTCCTGCGTTTCACTAGTGTAATATAAATAAATTATTGGTTAGTCAAATACTAAATTCTTTTAGTTAAAAAAAAACTTAAATATAACTACAAATCCAAGTTAATTGTGTCTAAAATTTACAGTAAATTATTTTGGTATGTTCAACTCAAACCATCAAGTAAATGACATTCAGAGATTTTATTAAGTTAATAAAGTTAATTATTTACTAAGCCACTGAATTTTTTTTAGAGTGTTGGCTGATGGTCTCTCATAAAAATTTACTATTGTAAACATATTTTCCACCACACCATCATTAATACAAGTATCAGTGATGTTTGCTAAAGAAAAAAAGATTTCTCTTATGATTAAGGATCAGTCCAACAATCATCTATCTTAACCCTAAGTATTAAACTTCGTAAGTCATTCTGCAATGTTCATGTCATCAGCATGAATGATTCAATTCAAAAAGCTTGTTTTAAGGAAAGTTGGGTTGTAACTCGTTATAGGTGTCATTTGTGTTTTAACAACGTTTAGCTCACGAGTTATTGATCCGGGAAGTTCAAATCTTTGAATATATTATTGCCAACTCTACTGTCTGAACTCCTTGTGTTAAGCACTGACTTAATTTCTTTATATTTGAGTCTAAGTTCGAACACTAAACTGCTCCGTTCCTAACGTATGGAGCTGTCTGAAACGCTGCCAGTTGGACATTAAACAGGAAGTTTTTTCGAGAGAACGCAAATATCTTTGCGAGGTAATGCAAACGTTTTCGAGAACGTAAACACATGTGTAACCCAAGGGGGGTAATCCACCAGCCAGAAACTGAAGTCTCCCCGGGGGCCGCCATACGCTGATTTCGCTGATTTTGAAATCGAAAGCGAGGCTCCGGTGGGAAGAACCCTGGAAGATCAGGGGCCGTATTCACAAAGAATTTTAAGGCTAAAAGTAGCTCCTAACTGACGAATTTAGGAGCAACTCCTAAAAATAATGGACGTGTCACTCCTAACTTTAGGACTCCTCATTTTTTTGACTAAGAGTAATTCACGAAGCATTTTAGCCCTAAAAGTAGCACCTAAGCCTGGGACAGCTTAAAAGAAGTCGAGAGGACTCTTAACTCACTAAGACCTATTCACAAACCGCTTTTTGTGGCATTTCGCGTTGCGATGTTTTGAAATGCGAATGCGGCGGCTAGGAGCTTCCAATTGCGAGGGAACAATTTTGCATTATAGGCATAACTAGGGATGCAACAACGCCACCAACAACAACCAAAACTAGGCTACTCACTGCATGTAAACTAATTGTAACGTTTCATTGTGAATCAAATTAAAATGTTCTTCTCTTTGCAAACGTAGGCAGAGGAATATAGTGACAGATTAATTCAATATTGTTGCAAAGATATTGCATCAATCCATATGTTTCGTTAGGCTGCTAGGCTATTTGTTTTTCCTTACTCTTTATTCATTTAGGCTATTAATTCAGTTATTCATCATCTTCCGTCCTTCGCACTACTTGTGTAGCGCACGCATTCTCAGACCTGTCACCTGTCACTCATCATCGTAGGGGGAGGTGTTTGGAATCATTCCCGCGTTACAATCATCAGCCAATCAAGGTGGTCACTTCAGTCAAGCTCGTGCATGAGTAATGACGTCATCCATAGCAACGAAGACTCACTCTTAGTTTAGGAGTTGTCATTTTTCTTTACTAAGAGTAGGTCTGAAAGGCGTTGTGAATAACCTTTAAGAGAAAACTCCTAGCTAAAATCTTTTAGTGCGATTTAGGAGTACTCCTAGTGGTAAGATAAAATGCTTTGTGAATACGGCCCCAGATAGACAACAATGCCTTGGACTATACCAACCTGAAGCTGCTGCCGCGATTTACACTATTGGATGTTAATATCCAATATAGGAAATGTCTATAGTTCGTTCCTGCTTCTTTTTTTACGTTCTGAATTATATATAAAAAAATATTTTATTTATAAATAAATTTCACTGTTTATAGTCTAAAATATGAAAGAAATGTATGTACAATTTTAGAATAACTAATTTCTACATTAAACACAACAATATGCTATCGCATTCGCGACTCTCCTATGATTTAAGGCGACACTTCCGGTTTTCTTCCCACCGGAGCCATTTCAAAATGGCGGCTGCGTGAAATCAGCGTATTGGCTACCAAGCCTTCACCTGCTGTTAGCATTCCATTGACTCCCATTCATTTTGGCGTCACTTTGACAGCGAATAACTTTACATCTGAGGCGTTTAAAGACTCCATTTGTCCATTGTTTATTTCTAAAGAAACACGACAATGTATAAAAGGCTCCACCTTCTTACGTTATGACCCCGTAGAAGCAGTTTTTGTAAAAATAGGCTAACGATTGCGCCGTAACTCTGTCGCACAGTAGAGAAATTACTGTAGAGACAGGAGGAGAAGCTCGCGGGCAACCGGGGGGACGTGGAGGCATAAAGTCAAGGGAGAAGCCCATAGAGAGTTGTAAAGTTGATCCTGCTGCTAGCTCATGGACAGCTAATACTCACGATCTCCGTCTCTGCAAGATTCGGAAGGGAATGATTCAGATTCCTCTTGGCACAGCTACTAGAAGACGTACAACTGTCAGAACGGTTGCTCACGTCACATCTACGTCGTTTTAGGATGCGCAGTGCGCTTGGCCATCAGGAAGTAAGTACTTCTAATTGACTTCACTTTTCTCCGTTGAAGTCTATCTATGGGGTCGCTGTGTCCATTTCTTTTACCAGAGAATGTCTAATATGGGGAGAACTCCCACTCACGTTAAATTTCCAGGTTCTGAACTGGTTGCAGTTCCACTCTGGGTCCATATGAGGGCGCTCACAGGACGAGTGCAGAATGAATGGAGGTCTATGGAGCTATACCCCTAAAAATCCAGGGTATTCTCAGGGTATAATTTTTTGTCTAGTAATTTGAACGTTGTATTCAAAAGGAGATGCAAAGAAATTACACATTACTGGGTGTTAGATTTTTTTTGCCGCTGGCTCTGATGTCTATAGTCTAGTTGTTAAACATGAGATATAATTCGTCTTGTGTATATCTAACGGGTGATCTTTGGTCTCATTAAGCTATCATTTGTTCCCTGGCAAATCGTTTTGGCTGAGGGTAAAGTGAAGTTTCATAACTTTATATTTTGGCTATTTTAACGTTGTATCCTGCTGTATGTTTGTCTGATTTGTTTACTTTATTTCTTGTCTTGTATGACTTCTTATACCTTTTAGGCTACTTATACTGTTATAATGTCTACACTCACCTAAAGGATTATTAGGAACACCTGTTCAATTTCTCATTAATGCAATTATCTAATCGACCAATCACATGACAGTTGCTTCAGTGCATTTAGGGGTGTGGTCCTGAACTCCAAACTGAATGTCAGAATGGGAAAGAAAGGTGATTTAAGCAATTTTGAGCGTGGCATGGTTGTTGGTGCCAGACGGGCCGATCTGAGTATTTCACAATCTGCTCAGTTACTGGGATTTTCATGCACAACCATTTCTAGGGTTTACAAAGAATGGTGTGAAAAGGGAAAAACATCCAGTATGCGGCAGTCCTGTGGGCGAAAATGCCTTGTTGATGCTAGAGGTCAGAGGAGGATGGGCCGACTGATTCAAGCTGATAGAAGAGCAACTTTGACTGAAATAGCCACTCGTAGGGCTGGGCGGTATGACGGTATATATCGTTACCGCGGTATAAAATGTCAACCGTAACAGATTTTTTTATTCCGTGTATAGAGGGAATGCATTAACGTCACTTTCCCGCCGGAACACGCCCCCCTCAGCCGGACTGAGTGGCAAAAGAGCTGCTGCGTGGCTGGAGTTAATAGGGGAAACTGCAGCAACGCGAGTAAAACTAACTATTATCAGTTTAAACTAAAAGTTGGACTCGATATAGTGTTCCTTACAACTTATCAAAGATCCAGTGATCCATGGATATTGACATGCAGCCAGGAATCGTGTTTCCTGACATTTATATGTGCCTGATTTCGACGCCGGGGAAATAAATTAAGAAAATTTGCCTGCAAACATTAGATATAGATATAGATAGGTCTAAATCCGAATGATCATTTACATTAATGTTATACTGTATATCATCATATCGTCCAGCCCTAAAACTTGTATAGTTTTTTGTCAGTGTTTATTTAAAAACATCCAATTATGCAGAATATAGTCTGTTCTGTAGCTTTTTGCAGTCTGTAAAATACAGTACCTCAGATTTCTGGTCAAATCTAGTTGTACAGTCAATCGCAAAGCTCTTTCCCGTTTTAGATGTGTTTTGTGTGTTTTTCACGGCATTCACGCTGAAAACAAATGCTACCGCTCAGTCTTTTTGTCTGCATCTTTCCGTTTTTAAACACGAAAATCGCATGATTCAGCATGACACGCAAGCAGTTGCCGTGGTAATGAACAACCTGCTTGTTAAAGCGAATGTATAAGGCTATGGGATTAGATTTCGGTCACAATTCTGCGCGCGCAAGATCACATTTTGAGCGCGCAAAAGGGCATTTTGCACGCACCTGAACTGAGTTTTGCGGAGAAATGTTCGTCTCGCAGACAGTGCTTTAAGTGGCCCAAAAGAGGTGCCGCTGACTCTGGGGTTTTACATACGGGTTTTACATACAGCAGTCAACAGACGACCTTATAAAAAATAATAAATCCTTTTATTAGTTTGTGGATGTGCTTGAGCTAGAAAGAGCTACTGAACATAAATAAAATGTGCAAAAGGGTATTGAAATTTATTTAACAAATTGTATATAAAATAAATTATAAAACATAATAACATAATAACCATAGAACAGTAGAACATAAACATGTCTCTGTTCTGCTCATTCTGACCTAGTTCTTTTATTACTCAGAGTCTGAAGCCAGGAGAGCATATTAAATGTTCAATGTATTTGTATTTTATTTGCATTTATGGTTGCGCGTTTCACACACCCACCGTTGTGTTGACACTGACAGCGCCGCGGCAAAAGCGACGCATGCGCTTTTCACTTGTAAAACTCAAGGGTGTATGGGTAATGTAGTCTCTGCTCTCGGTGGGACGAATTAGTTAGCGTGCATTGTGAAGGGCGCTCTGAAAAGCGGCAGCGCAGCCAAACGATTAAAACAGATGTGCAAATGAGCGTACCGGTACGCTAAAAGCACGTTCTGGGCGCACGGAGAGGTGGCGGTACGCTCAAGAGCTATATTTGGAAGTGGCGGTACTGAGTACCGGCGCGTACCGGCCCACTTAAAGCACTGCTCGCAGATAAGAAAATATTTCGAGCGAACGAAAATCAATTTCGCATTTAAAATAAGTATTTGGATGTGCGCAGACGTTCTCTTTCGCATGTTCAAAGTTTCACTTTCTTGCTCCTCTCATACCATCCGTAAGCGCTCTCGAAGCGCAGACGGCTCGCGTGCTCAACACAACCCAGCGTTACAATATGCCATAATGCCAGCCAATCAGAGATGAGGCTGCTAAATTCTGATTGGCTAGCTTGAAAACCAATCACAAGACTCCCTGAATCACCGACTGTGGACGAGGAAAAATACATGGTGGACGATGTTTGTTTAATTTGTTTAATGGCTTGAACACTTCTATTTAAGTTCAATGTATTTTTAGCTTATTTTAAGCTAATTTTCTTTAGCTTATTTTTAATCAAAATCAAATCGTACTATTACTGTACATAATGGCATGTCCCAGTGTTTGCTACACCTCAAGACAGAGGTAGTTCTAACTTCTTTCTGAACTGCAAGTTATGTAATTAACATTAGTGAAATATGAATGTGACCGAGCTGGGGTCTCAAATGTTACACATTTTCAGAAATGAAGATGGACAGACTTTTCCCCTTTTAATGAAATAAGTGGGTAAAAACGGTACATCACTCACATCAGAATAAAAAAAAAGCCATCAAATAAACATAGAAATGCAATGTAATAACGTTAAAATAATAATCAATCTACTTCATATCCTTGGAATTATTTAAACAAAAACATTCACAGCAGATGTCATGTAAAAACAACTAAAATAAAAAAAAAATAAAAAAAATGAATTATGCAAGTAATTATATAGAAGTCTTGTGGGTCACACACCCAAGATTTTCACTTAGTTATATTTGCATATATGTTTGCATTGTTACCCACATGTCTTTCTTTTTTTCTTTTTTCTTTTTTTTTGCAGTGAGGGGAACAAGCCTGCACCCCAATGTGCACACTATCCATCCTCAAATAGTATATAAGTATATACAAGTATATAATAGTATATTTTTTTTAGTATGATAGTTGTTTTTACAGAACATCTCTGCTGTGAATGTTTTTGTTTACTTGAACTTAAATTGAAGTGTTCAATCCATTAAACAAATTAAACACAAATATCTTCCATTTCCACCATGTATTTTTCCTCGTCCACAGTCGGTGATTCAGGGAGTCTTGTGATTGGTTTTCAAGCTAGCCAATCAGAATTTAGCAGCCTCATCTCTGATTGGCTGGCATTATGGCATATTGTAACGCTGGGTTGTGTTGAGCACGCGAGCCGTCTGCGCTTCGAGAGCGCTTACGGATGGTATGAGAGGAGCAAGAAAGTGAAACTTTGCACATGCGAAAGAGAACGTCTGCGCACATCCAAATACTTATTTTAAATGCAAAATTGATTTTCGTTTGCTCGAAATATTTTCTTATCTGGGAGACAAACATTTGTCCGCAAAACTCAGTTCACGCGCGTGCAAAATGCCCTTTTGCGCGCTCAAAATGTGATCTTGCGCGCGCAAAATTGTGACCGAATTCTAACCCCATATAAGGCAAAATGACTAAATATGCAGAGCGAGTTATATATTTCTAACTACAAACAATTGGCCACTGAACCAGCTGATAAAATCTTCCTTTGATTCGATACGTGATTACAACTTGACACTCAAATTAACCGATCGCATTTTACTGATGAAAAAGACGCGCGCGTGCACACGCACTGACGGTGCGGATCCATTTGTCCGTGCGATACTTCTGTCGCGCCGCGCTCCGCTTTATTCCTATGGGTGACGTCACGCGACTTTAACGCGCCCGCAAAGCATCCCGGGAAGGCGGCGCTTCACTTGGAAAAATGCTGCGCGTCAAAAAGCTGGCCGATGCCCATCTTTATGCAAATGAATCCGTTGAACGCGCCGCATCTATCCAATAGAAGTAGAGCATATGGAGACGGGGGGAAGTCTCTCGCAGGTCCTCTGTTCTAGACTGGCCGCTGGCTCAAAACCACACCCATAGCGGTAAACTTGAGGAACGCCCATCAAAGTACAAATGTGGGGAGGCTTCGCGACACCACGCTACAGTCGTGTCGCAAAAGTGGATCTCTACCGTGAGAGGGAGCGCGTGTGTCAGTGACTGCGTTTACATGCAGCCAATTTTCGGGTTATGGTCGGGTTAAGGTCACTATTCGGGTTTCTGAAACATTGGGAATAACCCGTTTACATGCGTGAGAAGAGAGAGTTTCTCCTGTATACATGGAATTGCAATATCCCGATGTAAACGGCGACGCGCGGTTAGACGTACTGACAACCTTAAGACGCAATATGCGTCATTTCCGATTCTTCTTCCTGTATCCAAAGACAACAACAACAGCAGCATGCGGATAATGAATAGACAGGCTTTGGTTCGGGGCAGATAGCGATCGCCTTTGTTTGCGCTTTGATGCTGGTAACGTTACTGACCTCGCTCCAAAAGTATGCTGTGCTGCGTCTCGCCATGTTTACTTCCGGTATACAGCACGCGGGTTTTTGTATATGCCGAGAAGTTTCTCTACTGAAAAGACCAAGATTCCTTGCGAAAAGAACATGCGCAGAACACAAATCACTATGGGGATATGCCGATGCGGGTATACATGACCAAAACTTCGGGTTAGAAAAGGGCTAACCCAGGTATAATATCCCGGTTTTTAAAATCCGGGATATGAGCATATTCGGATTTTTGCCGGTGTTTACATGGCCGTGCGCGACCGGGTTATTGGCTGCATGTAAACGTAGTCAGTGAGAGTTCACCGGGCCATGGTCAAATAATGACGCAGTTACAAGTGTGTACCTATAATTTAAACTACTTAGTCAACTCTAACAGTAGTTGCTGTTCGGTTTTCACACTGTTGCTTTCCTTCGAGTCACTTCTGAACTTGATACTTCTGAAACTCTCTTGATTAAAGCTTCAGGTGATGGGTTGCCAGATATCACGAAAAGAGTAAAACAAGCTCATTATAAAAGCAGTATAATAAGCAGACAGGGCAAGAATGTACCGGGGAACACATTTAAACAAAACTAGTATTACCAATATCCTACAAAATAAAAGGAACCAGTAACTAATTTATAATGAATAGAATAATTCAATATAAAATATTCAGATATTATAAACTGATTGATGAAGTAAAGCAATGCATGAGATTGAAAAATTATTCAGCAACACTTTATTTAAAGTTTAATTGCACCTATAAGTTGCATTTAACGGAAATATCAATCACTTGGGTGAAGTTCATCTAAAAGTTGATGAGTGTGTTTTGTTTACTATATTTAGCTATCAAAATAGTTTACCAAAGAAATAATTTACCAAATAAAAGAAAAAGAAAAATTAAACAAGGTGAAGTAGCCTACTTTTCATTTCTAAAGTATTTGGTTTTATTTATAATACAAAGCCCTTTTTGTTGATTTTTCGAGAGTAACTAGACCTACATATATAAATAACTATATCGTGAAATATATCGTTACCGTGAAATAAAATTAGTCATACCGTGAAACACAATTTTGGTCATACCGCCCACCCCTAGCCACTCGTTACAACCAAGGTATGCAGCAAAGCATTTGTGAAGCCACAACACGCACAACCTTGAGGCGGATGGGCTACAACAGCAGAAGAGCCCACCGGGTACCACTCATCTCCACTACAAATAGGAAAAAGAGGCTACAATTTGCAAGAGCTCACCAAAATTGGACAGTTGAAGACTGGAAAAATGTTGCCTGGTCTGATGAGTCTCGATTTCTGTTGAGACATTCAGATGATAGAGTCAGAATTTGGCGTAAACAGAATGAGAACATGGATCCATCATGCCTTGTCACCACTGTGCAGGCTGGTGGTGGTGGTGTAATGGTGTGGGGGATGTTTTCTTGGCACACTTTAGGCCCCTTAGTGCCAATTGGGCATCGTTTAAATGCCACGGTCCACCTGAGCATTGTTTCTGACCATGTCCATCCCTTTATGGCCACCATGTACCCATCCTCTGATGGCTACTTCCAGCAGGATAATGCACCATGTCACAAAGCTTGAATCATTTCAAATTGGTTTCTTGAACATGACAATGAGTTCACTGTACTAAAATGGCCCCCACAGTCACCAGATCTCAACCCAATAGAGCATCTTTGGGATGTGGTGGAACGGGAGCTTCGTGCCCTGGATGTGTATCCTACAAATCTCCATCAACTGCAAGATGCTATCCAATCAATATGGGCCAACATTTCTAAAGAATGCTTTCAGCACCTTGTTGAATCAATGCCACGTAGAATTAAGGCAGTTCTGAAGGCGAAAGGGGGTCAAACACAGTATTAGTATGGTGTTCCTAATAATCCTTTAGGTGAGTGTATTACTGATCAATAAAACTGAAATTCAACAAAAATAGATAGGGTTGTGTCATTTTATTTGATATAGCCTATGTTTTATATAGCCTTTTCATTACTATTTTATTTGCTGTATACTGTTTGTTTATTTTATTGACTAAACTATTTACTATTACTTCTCACTTTATCTTATATTTACTATTTGCATTGAAATGTAGTTGTACCATATCGTATTACCGTAGATAAAGGATCCATCAGTTATCTTTGTTATTGCTAAAATCGTGTCAATCACAGAAAATGCTTTTTCCACAATAAGAAAACTATCGCAGCAACGTTCCAAGCGGCCAATAGGGCATCTATGTATTTATTATGTCTATACTTTTGCGCTCTGTACTTTCTTTTCTCTCGAGGCATCGACAACACAGCTGACATAGGTAAATACCTATGGTAAATACATGTGTGAATTCAGTCCGCCTTAACATTGGTCCCGCTTCGGATGCCACGATGACATCAAGCGGGGTCTCTGGTCGTAATCAGTCCTTCACTGACCAATCAGCGTCTAATTGGCAGAATGCTAGCGTGTTATGGGCAACAACAACTCAACCTGTAAGAAATCGAAAGGACATAAATACTCGTCCATTCAACTTTCGACCTATAACCCATGTTGAACTTGCAAAACCTACAATCAAATCTGAGATTTCTCAACGGCAATCGGGTGAAAGAGACAAATTTAGCCTCTAGCCCCATAGACTCCCATTAATTTTGCACTCGGACGATCGCCCCCAGTGGAACCCTGGTGGAACTACAACCAAAATTCGGTACAATGGGACTTAATAGGGAGTGGCCAGGCTTTCAGTAGACGGGCTTTGCTTTTACTGTCTATGTGTGTAACAGTATAATGGAAATAAGAAGGTGTGAAGTCCGCACACTGAAAACTAGTAGTTTTCAGTGTGCGGACTTCACACCTTCACACCTTCTTATTTTGTTTATTTCACTTAGTTGTCCTGCACCTGAGCCCAATTTGGGTGTTTGGGATGTGCACACCAGCTTTATATTTTTTAACAGTATAATGGATCAGTGCGTCAGGTCTTAAAGTGTCAGCAGCCTAATATACTTGCTGCCAAATTATAAGATAATATTAAAAATATCTATATGGCAGTTTTTCCATGGTATTGATGTCAAAATTGTTGCTAGTGAAAATGCTGAATGGCTTGTAACTTTGGAAAACCACTAGCCACAGTGACTGGTGAGCAAAAAAGTGAATGTCAAGCCCTGGTTACTTTTAAAGGGAGTAACGCAATATTATAATGCATTACTTTTAAAGTAACTTTATCCAACACTGTTATGGCCAATATTAAGATTCTAACACTAAAAACTAAACTCAGTAATTTGTGATTTTTTTATAGATGTGAATTTACTCATTACAACATTATAATATTCAGTATAACATTATAGCATTATAAACACAACATTATTGTAATGTGTTCAGTTTTGGTTTCGTTTTCACTGTGTACTGTCCCGTTTTTTCCCCTGACTATGTTCCAGTTAGTTTCCTTGATTGTTAATTGGTTCAACGCACCTGTTTCTGTTTAGTTGATTACTCTCGCTGTGTTTTTAAGCCCTGAGTTTAATCTTCTGCTGATTCTTGTGTTTGAGTTATTTTAGTTTGTTTAATACCTCACCTATACCCTTACAATTATAATTATATATTTACAAAAAAATTATTCACATTTTTAAAGATTACCTTTAAGTGAGCGTTAAATGATGTTAAAGGTTTTTAAATGTAAAAATAAGGAAAATAAGCAGGAACAATTAAATATCCATTATTGAATGATACAAATAAATGAGAAAAATATTTAGCATCGTCTGATAACCGAGATGATACCAATATATCCATATGTGTCGTCTTCAGAAAAATCTAGCTTTTACTGCAATAATACTGTGGTAACTTGATATTTTCCACCTAGACCAGCACTGCATTTATTTGATCAAATATACAGTAAATAACAGTAATACTGTGAAATATTATTACACATTAAAATAACTGTTTTCTATTTTAATATGTTTTAAAATATATATTTTTTTCTGTGATCAAAGCTGAATTTTCAGCATCATTACTCCAGTCTTCAGTGTCACATGATCCTTCAGAGTCTTATCAATGTTGAAAACAGTTGTGCTGCTTAATATTTTTGTGAAAACCGTGATGGATTTCTTCAGGACTCTTTGATGAACAGAAAGATCAAAATAACAGCATTTATTTGAAATAGAAAACACTTGTAACATTATAAGTGTCTTTTACCCAAACGTTTGACCAGCAGTGTATGTATGTTTTTAAAAAATTATGTCAAATGACAAAGTATGCAGCAAAATTTTGCATATTAATGACAATTTTACTGAAGCAAATATAACTACTTATATTTTGGTAGAAACCGTGGATACTGTGGTACGATTTTTGTAAAAAGTTAAATGTGTCATTTGATCCCTTAGAAATGCTGAATGAGTTAAAGTGTTTGAGCCATAGTGTTTCACAGAGATACAAAGATATGTGTGTGTGTGTGTGTGTGTGTGTGTGTGTTTGGCTTCTCTGTGGTGAAGTGACGGAGCCGCAAGTTTGATGACTGTAGAGAAATCCCTGAGTAGTCATAAAGAAGGTGTGATTTCACTCAGACTTTAACCCTCGTGTCTTTTGACATTGGAGTTATAATGTTATCATGCACGAAGCGCTGTTCTATGACGGTGTTAATTTGTTTAATTGCGTCATATGACAGTAAAGCAATTATTAAAGTAAAAAACAGTACTCTCCACATGCTCCTCATAAAACATCACAAGAAGACACACCTCTCTGTCCTTATAAAGTGCTGTACAAGTCAGCTGTAACATTGCACGAAATCACAATTGACCCTACTTACTTTTTATAGAGAGCCGTGTTGTCCATTTAGGAAGACTTTACATGCAATAAAAGTCTAGATTTGCCAGTTTGTTAAAGCAACTGTTTCAGGGCAGTTTACATTGTGCCTTGTCAGCAGAGGCCTGTAACACCAGATGTTCATGTGACATGATCAATTTAACAGCCATAATCGTAAAGTGCAGTTTAATAACAAAGCCCATTAACTAAACAGAACCCAAATCGAAAGAGAACTAGACTATAAACTCACGACTTGACTTGGAACAAGAGGTGAACATTATATCGGTGGCTGATATGTAATTCACTGATGACATATTCAGTAGTATTATGGTTACACAGATAGTGAATTTATAATTGTTTTTTTGTTGCTGCGATTTTTGTAATGTGCATGTAAGACATGTTTTGTGTTGCGCTCTGATTTGTTTTAATCAGGATCGTATGCTATAAACAACGATATGACGTTTAAAGCCATATTCCGTCTATGTTTTAAGTAATAAGATGTTTTATTTATGTTTTAAGCCATATTCTGTTTGTTTAAGTAATAAGTAAAAAATAAGGGGAAAAAAACCCTGTAATTGTAAAATGACTTGAGGTCTATTCATGTGGGATGTTACATTCCAGCTATTTAAAAATTTCGATTATTGAGGGTGAACCAACTCCAGGGTAAGGCTAAGGAATGAGATGCACTTTTCCTTTAAAAACATTTAAATAGATTTCCATGAAACCGTTTCAAGTTACTTGTCGCCTGCACGACCTACACATCCCAGCATAATCGCTTCAGAGAAAGCATTTGTTATTAAAGAAACCACTGTTAATTTGAACAGAAAAAAACAGTGCTCCCTTTATAATCACTAAAAAGCTGGCACTCGTCTTCGTTCATCGTAATCTCACAAAGTTATGTTATAATCAATGAAGCCAACTGCACAATGGATCCCTTATTTACATAATGTCTAAAATGTGTTTGTTATAATGAGAGGATTTGTGAACGTGCACAACTCTGCACTGAACAGAAATGTTGGCGTTTTGAGTGGAGAGTGTATTCTAACTGAAACACTTTTGATTGGCCATTGTCAGCAGATACGTCTGTGATTGGCTACACTGCTCAACATTGCAAAAACACGTTGTAAATAGAAACCGTTGATGCTCTCCAAAGTGTGTCAGAAATGTAACGCCCCTTAACATAATCGCGAGCTTCGGCTTGCATGGCTTCTACAGCAATTGTAAACACACAGTTAATAATATTATTGGTTTTACCGTATCATTTCGAGCCGAAGTCAGATTGTGAAAATGTTGGATGATCAAGCATGACTTGAGCAGAACGTTTCGCATTAGTAAGTAGTCTTCTTTATATATGGCCGACGTTGTACTTTTCCAGGTTCATGAGAATAAGCTACATTTGATTGTTGTACTGTTTAGGAACAGCGTTTCTTTGCATATGCATTTGGGCAGCCATTATGCTAATATTTCACATTTGTGACATGGACGTTTTGAGGAAGTAATATCTGGACTTCGATTGAGGCATTTTTGGCAAGTCTGGATCAGGTTTCTCTGTTTAAGCCTGGGACACATCAAGCCCAGACCAAACTGCCGCCAACGTGAGCCGACGTGTGGAACACACCGCAAAAACTAGACTGACAGACGCGCGCATATGGCCGACCGTTGGCTTGGTGTGTCCCGGCCTTTAGATAGAATAAATCGCTTTGTGGGAGAGGGAGACTATGAGCTTTGTAACTTTGCAGTTTGTGTACATGCAGAAACACATTACACACTGAAGAAAAGGAAAACATTAAAAGCAACTATTAAAAACACTATCGCAACTTCCATTTCATGCTGACTTTAAGACTTGAGCACACTGCCTTAGTGCATAATAAAGTCTAGATCATAAGTTTTTTAACTTTTAGTGTTAACTTTTAGTGTTGAGCCACAACAAGCTCTTGATTATCAATGATTTTGATTGGCTCAGTAATTCCCAAGCCAGGAAATTACCGGTCATTTTCAGGGGTTACTCCAATAGATGTGCAATCAATAGTTTAAATATCTTTCCAAGTTTGTACTAAATTGTAATTTAGTTTCTAGACAGTGAATTAGTGACAGTGAGTTACTTACCAGTCATAAGGGTGGACTGGTGTGTAAAAAGATAGCATGAGATCATTAAAAACACAACTGACATTTCCTTACGTCTTTACGTGATATTTGTTTCAGACATGCGATCATGACGACGAGGATGTTGAGATCGCTGTGGACAATGCTGCTTTTATGGATGAGTTCTTCGGCCAGGCACGTTCTTCTGTATATTCTACACTCGTGTTTGTGTAAATACTTCTGATGTGCTTTGCCTGAATGCGTGTCATTGTGGTTTGTGCATTTTAAGTGACCTTGTTTCTTTGTTTCAGATCGAAGACATCAGGAACAGTATTGATAAGATTGATGAGAATGTGACCGAAGTGAAGAAACTTTTCTCAGTTATTCTTTCTGCACCAACATCCGACCAGAGTAAGACATGTTCACGCGTGCACTCATTATGACCCAGTTCAACACTGTTTTCCACTGACTGGTAGTAACCGCTGAGTAACAGGTGACATATGGTGCGTCCCAATTCGCATAATTTTCGTCCTAAATAGTATTCGAAATTAGAATTAGTGTGTCCCAAATCGTAGTAGGTTGAAATGACTTTTCCAAAGATACCCTGATGGTCTACTTTTTCCGGTAAGAATCTGAAGTGCAGATCTGTGGATCTAATGGATCTAATATTACCCACAACCCATTGCGCTTTGGACGAGGATTCGATTAGAACTACAACCACAAATAAAAAGCGTTAAACTACAAACATGGCGGATGAGTGAGTCCGACGGTTAAGTAGAGAGGTTTAGATAAAGGGGTTTGAGTGATTAATAATCAGTCTAACCAGATGAAAAGAAATGTATATGTTATCCACATGTTATCCGAAGACAGCATTGGGAACTTTTGTAAAGATACGTTTGGTCATTAACTTATAAATGCGTCATTATGCAAATTGCAAACACAAGGAGAGTCTCCGCATGAAAGACCCACGACTGGCAGATCAACATGCTACTGTATTTCTCTCAGAAATGCTAGGAAATTAAATTCAATTGAATGTGGAGGATTTTATCTGTGACAAGATGATTGACTGGTCAGTTTGGTGACAGGATGCACATAACTAAGCGACAGAGAGTCCGTTAAAGGCACAATTATGACAAAGTAGTACGTCCCAAAGCTTGCCTACTATTATGCTACACAATCAAAAGTATGTACTTTTTCTTCACAAAAACAGTACATAATAGGGCATAGTATAAGTAGGCAAAATGGGACACAGCAATATACTCTGCAATAGCAACAGATACACAAATATCCTATCAATTACAAGAAATAAAATACAGATACATAAATCCCAGAGGAATTAAGAGCATGAACAATCCTACAATAAGTGCTGTTCAAAAAACGCTTGGATCTAGTTTTTATTGTCCGTCTGAAGGTCGAGGGGTAAGAGGTGTCTATGAAGGTAAAATGATGCCTAAAAGAATCGCGTGCGCAGGGTAAGATTTGTGAGTGTACATAAGATTGCAAGCGTAAATTAAATTTGCGTGTGCAAGAGAAGATTTGTAAGCGTGTAAATCGCATATCAAGTGTACAACTGTACAAATCGGGTTATTTCGGGAACTTTTTTGTACACAATAAGTCATTTAGACATTTGCAACAGTTTATTTATTTACACAAAGTTTGATTTTACGCGATCAATCTGTTTTGCAGTCCCTGACTCTGTTGTTTTCGGTTGCAAATAGCTGTTCACGGGCTTGCAATGCTTTTGGCCGCATTTGTGCGCAAAAACCGTGCCAAAAGTGTAAGCGCTGAAAAATGGAGGTCAGAAGAATACAGATCCTATTTATTTTGCGTTAGCATGAAGCTGCAGTTTCACAATACATGTATTACACTTACCAATAACAGTAAAATGCTGCAAATATTTTTTTCTTACACTTGATATGCGATTTACACGCTTACAAATCTTCTCTTGCACACGCAAATTTAATTTACGCTTGCAATCTTATGTACACTTTCACAAATCTTACCCTGCGCACGCGATTCTTTTAGGCATCATTTTACCTTCATAGGTGTCCGGCCCGATGAGTTGGATCTCTCAGAATTGTTAGTCCTTTTCTCTGCAAACGTATAAAGGTCATCAATAGTGGGAAAATCTTAACCTATAATATTTTGAGGCAGACCGCACTATATTACTGATCTGACTTCTCTGCTGAACGGTGGAGCTGCCAAACCACTACGTAATTGAGGAAGTCAGTACACTTTCAGCTCTATAAAAATGTAACATGCAAACTTTAGATAGCCTACTCCAAACTTTTTAAGCTGTCTTAAGAACGAAGGTCTTTGATGGAATTTCTTAATAAGGTTTATTTAATACATTAACATTGTTTAGTGCAATAGTTAACTTGAACTTATAATGAACAACATTTTACACCATTAGTACATAAAAAAATTAACATTAAGCAATATTTACAAATACATTTCAAGTTGTTTATGACATTATCTTAGATAATTAGTTGTATTATGAATTCAAATGAATTAACAATGAACAATACGATATTTATAAATGAATATTGAGAAATAAATGTGTCTAATTTAATGGGGTTTTGAAGAAACATTTGAGAGAAAATTGATACACTGCCATTCAAATGTTTACAGTCAGTGAGGTTCTTTTTGATGAATATTAAGGGCCAGATTTACTAAACAGGGCAAATTATCGTGAGAGCGCAATCCCATAAAAGCACATATGGGAGTGGAAAGTTCTTCTCGTGATCTACTGAATTGATCAAAAGTGACAGTAAGACATTTATAATGTTCCAAAAGATTTCTATTTAAAATAAATGCTGTTCAAGTAATATTATTTATGTTCAAAAAAATGTATCACCGTTTCCCCAAAATATGAGCAGCTCAACTGTTTTCAACATTGATAATAATAAATGTTTCTTGAGCATCAAATCAGCATACTAGATCGATTTCTGAAGGATCATGTGACACTGGAGTAACGATGCGGAAAATTCAGCTTTGCATCACAGGAATAAATTACATTTTAAAATATATTTGAATATAAAACAGTCATTTTAAATTGTATTTACACATTTTCAATATTACAGTTTTACTGTATTTTTGATCAAATAAATGCAGTCTTGACTTCTTTTAAAAAACATTAAATTCTTTCAATTCCCTTGCTGAGCCGGATATGAAACATAACTCCATTTAGTCTCCTAAGCTGTGAAAGAGGAACCTCTGAGCAATAAAATATTTTAATGGAAGTGTTTAAAAATGACAGAACATACACAAGCCAGTGCCGTTTTAATCTCCTTTCATCTCTCCATTCTTATACCTCCCCTTAACCTCAGTTTTTTTTAATCTGTGAACAGAGACACAGGATGATTTGGAGGCGCTTACTAACGACATCAAGAAAATGGCCAACAATGCTCGGAACAAACTCAAGAGTAAGTGTCCTTACATGTGTGCTGGCCTGCTTTGTGCTTTTCCCATTAGGGCAAAGAATTAGGACACACATAAAAAGGTTTGGTGTGATAATGTGAGCCATTTATCCACCTTTAATGCAAAGTTTACCCTGTGTCAAAGTTATTTCAGTATCATTGAGATACTAATGTAGTTTTATTAAATATCTGGATTCGGTTTTATTTTAGAATTTTCCATTTCATTTTATTTACTTGACGTTTTTTTATGGTTTTAGTTTTAGTTGTAGTTAACTACAGTAACCCTGCGCTGTGTGAATGTGTCCGTACAGCCATTGAAAGGAATCTCGAGGCAGAAGAAGCCGAAAGAGTATCGGCCGACATGAGAATACGCAAATCACAGGTGAGTCAACATCCCGCTCACATAACACACACAAACACACACGCTCAATTAACTCTGCTCTCATGTTGCCCCGCCAGCACGCTGTTCTTTCCAGGAAGTTTGTTGATGTGATGACCAAATACAATGAAGCTCAGGTGGACTTCAGAGAGAAAAGCAAAGGTCGCATTCAGAGGCAATTAGAGATCAGTAAGTGTCGCCCGTACTCTCACTCCTGACTAAACACCCGTGCATGAGACCTTATTAAATATCACCTCACCAAAACAGTGTGCCGCTCACAACACGTTTCTCTCTCTGGCTTGCGGTTGAAACGTGTCAAACTGACGCTGTGCCATTCCTCTTTTCTGTCTTTGACTTGCTTTTGTTCTGCTTCTGGCTCTAGCTGGTAAAGCCACAACTGATGAGGAGCTGGAGGAGATGCTGGAGGGAGGAAACGCAGCCGTTTTCACTGCAGGGGTAATGCGTGCCTTCATGTGTGCGTGGGTGTGTGTGTGTGGGGCCGAGCTGGAGTCAAGACCAACAATTCAAACCGTTTTTAAATATTTTTTTTTAATTAAAATATGTTGACTCTGGCCGGCCTAATCAGCACATCTAGCAATATTTTGTCACAAATGTAACATTTGAGTGATTCATTGTTTCCTGTGATTGTGGTTGCTGTATAAATACACCCTTATCTCATAGCATCAGTGCAGAAGTAGCCCACCCACGTACTTTATAATGCAAATGTGATGGTGACAATGGTTACTTTTTCTTAGAAATAACAGTGTAACATGTTGCTTTTAAAGCAGTGTTCTCTTAACACTGGTCACATCTGAGGTACATGTTGTAACTGTTTAACTGGTCACTGATGGTGAAAAACACTCTTAATTTGAGACCCTTGTCTTAGACCATAACCTGGCCATAATATTTTGAGACTCAGACCAAGACCAAGTAATCCCAAAATCTGTTGAATATGAATATTTCATACTACATCCTGATAAAACGGCTGTTTGTGTTGTAGATCGTGGATTCAGGGATCTCTAAACAAGCGCTGAGTGAGATTGAAGCGCGTCACAAAGACATTGTGCGTCTGGAGAGCAGCATAAAGGAACTGCATGACATGTTTGTGGACATCGCCATGCTGGTGGAGAGCCAGGTACGCACACTTTCATCACACGCATCTGTTTGTCCAATATTTTCTCCATCCTTTCACACTGTCATTGTTTTCTAACTTTCCCCTCATTGTCATGTATTTCCTTCTCTTTCTCTGCTTCTCTATGTCTGGTCTGTAGCATCCTTTCCCCTCTTCCTCTTTGTTCAAACTCGTTCTGTTGGTTTGGTCTCTTGGTTGCTAAGCCATATGCAACAGGTCGGAGTGACTTCCCATCAGCCCTTTCTTTCACATGTGAGTGTTCTTAACTCCTCTTTGTTCGGACCTTTTTTTATTTCCCTCACTGCCTGTTTTCCTCTCATTCATTTTTGCCTCATTTACTTTATTCACCCATTACACCTCCAAGATTTGTTTAGAAAAAATTGTCAATAACTGTTTTCCAAAACCCTGCGAGCTGCTTATCTAGACAACATTTTAAGCATCATAAGCCCTGTTTACACCTGGTAACAAGATGTGTTTTGGTCAGTCGGATCACAAGTAAACAAAGGGAGACATATTCACATTTACACCTGGTGTTTTAATCCATCTCTTTTGTCTACTTTCAGCCACTTCTGGTCTATGGGTGGTACATTTATGGGCTTTTTCAGATCTTATGGACAAAATAAGCTCAAAACGTTTTAGACCCCGTTCACACAGTCTACTTGTGATCCGATCGACCAAAATTCATCTCAATACCAGGTGTAAACGGCCATAGAAACACTAAAGGTGAACAGTTGGCAGCAAATCTATACTTCATAATTATATAAGTCAACATGTAATGCAACATTGCATTTGTCATTTAAGAAAGAAATGGAGGGCAGAATCAAGTAAAATGCTAAACATAAAATTATTTATAGCATATTTAAGTATATTACTTGTAAATCTCTGTATTTTCGGAGACCTCCGACTTGTACCACCTGACTGATGCAGATTCATTTTGGCTTTGATAGCATTGTCATATAAACGTATAATTCCAAGGAGTCCAAGGACGTGAACGGACTCAAGCACGATATAATTTTTTCTTTTTATTATCAATGTTGAAAACTGTTGTTGCTGCAGTGACACTTTTTCCCGGATTTTTTGACGAAATAGAAAGTTCAAAAGAACAGCATTTATTTGAAATGGAAATCTTTTGACACATTATAAATGTCTTTTCTGTCATTTTGGATCAATTTAATGCATCCTTACTCAAAAGTATTAGCTTCTTTAAAAAAAAAAAACCTTTGAACGGTAGCATATAATTCGTGCATGCGTGATAATTTGCTGAGGCGCGTTTCAAATCAATTACTTATTAGTTCCTTAGAAGGCAGCTGTCTATGTAGACCTTTGCAGTTCACAAGGTTTTCGAGCCTATACTATATATATTTATAATATACTATTTTGACCAATCCACCATTATTTTGCTTAACTGCTTGCTATGGAGGATAACTGAAAGGTAAGATTGTGGTATTTCTCTAATTAATCCATTTTATTCAAGTCCCTGTTCTACAGAGCTTATAGGGGAGACCGGGGCTAGTTGTCACACTTTTTACTCGAGTGAATCAGGGTGGGCTTGTTTTTGCAAACCAGTTTCTATATAGCCAAAGTCTCGACCAAAATATATATTGAACATTTCTGCATTATTGTACAGGAAATAAGTTCCAGTTCATTAAACACATTGATTGTTTAAGCCTAGGATCGGAAATAACTTCCCTGTGTGTCAACTAGCCCCGGTCTTCACATCTATGTGTGAAAGACACCCTATATGTGTTTTCATTGTTTCCCCCCCCCCATATGTTTCAGGGCAACATGGTTGATAACATTGAAGTGAATGTGGGTAAAGCAGTCGATCACGTTGAAGCTGCAAAGGCTGAAACTAAGAAAGCAGTCAAGTATCAGAGTAAATCCAGGAAGGTACAGATCTCACCTGCCGCTCAAGCTGACCTTACAATAACAGTCGCTGGTTTCTGCTCTTCCTTTTCTCTTCCTTTTTTGCTCTCCACCCCTCTCTCTCTCTCTGCCCTCTCTATTTCCTCTTCTTTTTCTTTTTCCTTCTCTCTTCTTCACCCGAAATCCATTGTAGGGTGGTATGATTGAAAGGATTGAGAACAACATGGACCAGTCAGTTGGCTTTGTGGAGCGGGCGGTTGCTGACACTAAAAAAGCTGCTAAATATCAGCAGGAGGCTCGGCGTGTGAGTTCATGATGACTATCAGCCCGTCCCGCCCCTCTGTTCCACCCTTCCCTAAAGACTCTCCGTACTGTGTCCAAACCCTATGACGTTACACATAGAGTCACACAAACAAACTCAGCGATTAATACTAATCCTGATACGCCCTGACACTTCCTATTACAGGATTTCAGCGTATTTCAGGTAATGAAATGAACATTAAGCCACGTCGTCAGTTTACATTTCATATTAATGGCTAGTTGGCAACGAAATATTTGACATGTTACAAACACATACATAGAGTTGATAAGAACTGTGTTGAAACGTGAGGACAAACGGCATCTTGTGGTGCGAGCGAGAGCTTACCGTGACTCCATGTGTTAGCATGGCAATTTTGGTCTTTTTTGCCACTTTTATTGATACAGATAGTAGAGAAAATACAGGAAATGATGTGGGGATGGGAGAACAGGATCAGGAAATTCATTAAGTTCAACATGAAATCTAAACTGACACTATTTGCTCAATTCACAGTCCTTACTGTGAATGATTCATCTGTGCATGTATATACAAATATAAAAATGAAAATGCGTCTCTTAATTGTCAGTTGTACAGGTACAAGAAGTTTATTTTTGTGCTCTTTAAAATTTGTAAATTTATTTTATAGGGACACTCCACCCAAAAATGAATATTCCGTCATAATTTTAATGTCGTTTCAAACCTGTATGACTTTCTTTCTTTCTTCTGTTAAACAAAAAGGAAGATGTTTTTGTAAGAAGGTTGGGAACCAAACAACATTGGACCCCATTGACTTCCATTGTATAGACAAAAAAACACTAAGGAATTTCTCGAAATATCTTCCTTTGTGTTCCAAATAAGAAAGTAAGTCATACAGGGCGAGTTATTGATGACAGAATTAAAATTTTGGGGTAAACTGTCCCTTTTAAATGTATAGTAATAGAGAAAAAAACAGCATAAAATTATATAAACAAGTTCATTAAAGAGATATGTATTAGGACAAAGTCAAAGACAAAAGTACAACAAACAACACAAAAGTAATCAAAATCTAAATTTTACAAGGTAAAAAATTCTTTTCTTTCTTTCTTTCTTTCTTTCTTTCTTTTTCTTTCTTTCTTCAATGCCAGTTTTCTAGACATTGTCTATTCCATGAATGCAAGTTTAGTCCTGAAATGAATGTCAGTGGATCTGTGTCAGTTTATGTCTGAATGAGTTTAATTGTTACGCAAATGTTAAAGTAGATGCTAACAGTTGTGTGCATCTGTTGTTTTTTTCTTCACAGAAAACAATCATTATAGTGTCTGTGGTTGTGGCGATTTTGGCAATTATTGCCTTGATTGTGGGTTTATCTGTAGGTCTGAGATAAAGTCTCTGGTGAGTACATTTCAGAGGATCGTGTGTAAGGTTTTGGAGCTGGGAATGGTGTCGGTGTTTGTTTATTATGCAGATATGAAGCTCTTGTCACCAGGATTTTAGTTGGTCTTCCTCTGGGATGTCAAGCATGCGTCGTTTGTTTTTTTGGGGCATCTGTTGGTTTGGTTGTAGTGTTTATTTCTATGTTCTCTGTGTGTTACGGTTCTGTAGGGCTTAGTTGCTTGATCTGATGGGTTGAAGCTATTAGATGTTTGCTGTTTGGATTAACGGATTGTGTTTGTGTCGTCTTTTGTAGAAGATGATCATACTTGGTGTGATTGGTGCTGTTGTGCTCATCATCATCATCATCATCATCATCCTCACGCAGGTTCTGTGATCTCCATCAGCACATCTCCTCTGTGGCTGCTCACGAACTCTCCTTTATTATAGCGGATCACTTCCCCCTCTCCTTTTCATCCTCTCTTTGAGTTATGAAGCAGATGCTCCGCCCCCTCCACCTGTGGCCCCTCCCTTCATCAGCACAAACCAATGGGAAACTACTCTGCTGGAATTTGAGTGATGGTCAAGGAAACAGATTTTTTTTATTATTCTTGTAAGGACGTGACGGGAAATGTTTAAGGAACTTCTACTACATGCCAGGAATGTCTTTTGAAGGAAGCGTATTTTAAATCCATGGACAAATCAATGAGCACCGTATAAGGGATTTTTATGAGAATTACAAGGGAAAGGTAACCATTTCATGCCTTAATGTTTTTATTGTTTTAGCCTGTGTTCTTAAGACTTACTCAGACTTCAATGGCTACATCTACTGGACGAGCTACTAAAACGTTTTTGATCAAAAGGACTCAGAGGTGATTTCGGCTTCTGTTCAAAGACCCTGTGAAATGAACACAATAAGCTAACCATTGATGGGTCGTCCAGAATGGAAGTGCACATCTGTATGTTTTTTAATGTAATGATAAACTTCTGTACGTGAAAACCAGAATTAACCAAATGAATAAATTACATTATATATTTTCTAAGTATGTTGTAAATACATGAGAAATGTATGGATTGATTCATGGCGATCATGGTCGGAAAACTGCCACTGTGCTGAAACCTTCAAGATTTGATCTTTTTTTGGTCACTTCACTTGCTTACTGAGGAATTTTTGCTGGTGATGCATCCCCCAAAATTTAGCAGTCAACCAATATGGTTTTGAATAGTTTTAATAGGTTTAAATACAAGTATAGGTTGTCAATAGTTAAATTAAAGGGGTGGTTTAATGCCCTTTTCACAAGATCTCTGATGTCCCCAGAGTGTGTATGTGAAGTTTTAGCTCAAAATACCCCACAGATATTTTTATATAGCATGTTAAAGTTGTCACTTTTTGAGGGTTAGCCAAAGCGCACCGTTTTGTGTCTGGCCCTTTAAATGCAAATGAGCTGCAGCTCCCGACACTGTGTGTGTGTGTTAGCAGCTCCGATTACCTCACGCAGACACACGCTAAAATGTCAGAAACTGTTCTGCCTTTTATGTTTAAACCGTAGTCAGACAAAGATGGAGAATAAGAAGTGAAAACATGTAGATTGCAACAGGACATCTCTGAATGGTTAGTTGATGAATTTATCTTGCTGATGTGGAGTTAACTATCTTCAATTAGCATATTCTGTCATGATAATCTATAAATAGCTCATAAAGGAACTGCTCTGAGATGCACACAGAGTGACTTTCTATTGCATGTGAAAAGACAGATGCTACAGTTTGAGCCGACTCACAAATGTGCTTGACTACAACAGCTCTTCCTCTTCTCAACATGGACTGTGTGTTCCCGGGGGCGGGGTTTATGTAAATTTTAGGGTTAGTGATGTCACTAACCCGGGAGGAAGCTCGTGTAGTTCCTACCAGCCGTTTGTTGTAGTCCTTAAAAAATGATTTCTTTAAAAGCAAATATCTCCCTTTGCTTTAAACTTTGAGAGTTGTAACTTTGCAGATGTTGTTTACGTTCAAACAGCAACATTACACACTAACTAAAGCTAGAAAAGTGAAATCATAATCAACCACCCCTTTAAACTATTATCACCAATCACAAATATGTGGTTACAGACTGTTTCATTACATAATATCAGCCTCATCACAGTAGGTTTAGAATTTAAGGACTTCAATTTACTCAGTTATCTATTCAAATTACACTCAAAAAATAAATTCGTTACCCTTAATTTAATTGATAAGTTTTTACGCACAATTGAATTAAGTTCTGACAAGAGAGCTCTCGGAGAGATTGACATGGTAATGGATATGGCAATGTTAAAGGCTTAGTTCACCAAAAAATGAAAATTAAGTCATTAATTACTCACCCCCATGCTGTACCAACCCCGTAAGACCTTCGTTCGTCTTCGGAACACAAATGAAGATATTTTTGATTAAATGTGACAGCTGGATCACTCCTACATAGGCTCCCTAAGGGAATGAATCCGGACGGCCCAGAAAGTCAATGAAGAAAATGTTTAAATATTCCATGTCACAACAGTGGCTCAACTATAAGTTTATCAAGCGACGAGAATACTTTTTGTGCGAATAAACAAACAAAAATAACGACTTTATTCGACTATTCCTTTTCTTCCTTGTAGGCCTGAAACGAGACTTCAAGAGATTTCCACGACGCATGCGCGAGAATTGCGATCTCCTTCAACTACTTCAGTTAAGTTCTCGCGCATGCGTCGTGGAAATCTCTTGAAGTCTCGTTTCAGGCCTACAAGGAAGAAAAGGAATAGTCGAATAAAGTCGTTATTTTTGTTTTATTTCCGTACAAAAAGTATTCTCGTCGCTTGATAAACTTATAGTTGAGCCACTGTTGTGACATGGAATATTTAAACATTTTCTTCATTGACTTTCTGGGCCGTCAGGATTCATTCCCTTAGGGAGCCTATGGAGGAGTGATCCAGCTGTCACATTTAATCAAAAATATCTTCATTTGTGTTCCGAAGACGAACGAAGGTCTTACGGGGTTGGTACAGCATGGGGGTGAGTAATTAATGACTTAATTTTCATTTTTGGGTGAACTAACCCTTTAATGTGGAATAGATCTGCTATACGCTGCAGAGCAAGTACAGAGACGTGCCACTGCCAATACATTGCTGTGAGCACGTAAGATATGCTGCTGCGGTTGTGCAAGTAACATACATGATTTAACCCCTGTAGCAGCAGATCTATACAGGTGGAGGGTTTCTGAAGCAACATCAGCTGCACTGTAGATGCACTCAGCTGCAATATCCAGTAGATAATGATGTGATCGAGACCAGGTGAGTTAAGGACCTATCAGCCTGCGCCATCAAGAGTTTCATGCCAGAACTTGGTCTTTAATTCTAAATAAATCAGTTTAGTCGGGTCAACATATATATTTAGGTCAAATGAATTAACCCTTGTATGTTTAACTTAACTTGTCAAACAAAATGTTCTTATGTTGGTCCAACTTTATTTTTATTAATTTGCTGTGGTTTCATTCATTTTCTTATGTTTAAACAATTAGTTTCAATCATCATTGTACACTGTATATAATGAACAAATAAGACAGATTGTTATCAGTACTGTCATGTGTATAGATAACTGAGTGCACACAAGTATACGTTGGCCGTCCGCATGCCGTGTCGGTATGTGCACTGACTGCGTGACGTCATTTTCGTCATCACGAGGGTCAAGGATGTCCACCCAAGAACAACATGATTAATGAAGTCAACTTCAGTTTTAAGTATATTAGGTGGATTTAAAACAATGAAATTGTGACAAAATGTTCAAAAATCATGTTGCTTTAGCTCATTTTAAATAAATAACCTGAAGAACAAGAGGCAAAAATATATTTTTTTGAGTGTACAAGTATCACTTGGGTTCAGTGTGCCCTGTAATAAATTAGATTATTAGAACTGAAAACAAAGATGTTAATAACTCATGACATTTATCTTTCAAAACATATTATATGTTAACATTAAATATGTCTTGGATTGAATGTTATGGAGTTGAAGATCAAATATAATTGCACACCACATTCAGAGCACTCCTGTTTCATGCGCCAAGAACAATATCTTTTGTCAAAAAAAAATTGATCACTATGATTTTGACCCATTTCGAAGTTAAATTATCATGTAGATTCATCCACAAATTTACCTCAATTTGAATCATTCTTTTGAACATAATTAAAGGATTTAGAAAGTATTTTAAATCTTTTGTTTTATGATTATATGAATGTTTACTTTTATAGGTTCATAATTACTTTCATAATTAAAAAATGCAGTGCAGGCACAAATAAAATTCATCCTTTTCTAAGAGAATGCTTTAAATCATTTTTTTTTTTTTTAAAGTACATTGTGAAAGAATGATACTTTAATAAAAGCTAAACTTTTTTTTCTTATTTTATTCAATATAGCTTAAAGGTATTCTATGTAACTTTTTTTTTATTTTTATTTTATTTAAATGAGTCATAAATCCTTCTTCCAAAGCGTGTTTTTGTCTTACCCTGATTCATTATGGTGTGGGAGTGGCAGAGGATAGTTGTCACAACGAGTGAGAAAGGTTGACATGGAGCTGCTTAATCTTGAACCTCTGGGAATCACCTGGTGTTTGTTGGCAAAAAAAGGCGGCGACAGAGCTCATAATAAAACAAGAACCAACATTAGCTTGGCTTTTTTGAGATGGCGAGAACTGAGGGGTTTGAAATGTTGTAAAAGTGATGCGGAGATGTGTTTTTATTCATATTTTATTGAACACAAATTGCCTTATGTAGCTCTTGAACAGAGTTCATTCTAAAGAATTATCTTTTGTGAAGGATCATTTCATTATGGTTGTTGTAGCGCTGTGCCGGAATATACAGTTGTGGTCAGAATTATTGGCACTCCTGGTAAATATGATCAAAGATGGCTGTACAAAATACATCTGCATTGTTTATCATTTTGATCTTTCGTTCCAAAAAATTTGCAAAAATCTATCCTTTCATTGAAGTAAAAGAATTGAAATGGGGGAAGATTTAATGAGTAAAAAAAGATTTAATGAGTAAAATATCTCTGAAGTATATTCCCATTAATATTTACATTTTTTAGCACACCGGGGTGATGGGAACATGCAATTGCATAGCTATGACTTCTTGTTTCACAGTATTTCAGAGTATAAATATGAGGAAATACAAAGGGCAAATTCCCTTAATCATCCATCACAACGAGTAAAACCACAGAATATATTGTTCTGATGTGCAGCAAAAGATTGTTGAACTTCACAATATAGAAAGTGGCTGAAAGAAAATTACTAAAGCATTGATAATCCCCATTTCCACCATCAGGGCAATAATTTTCAATCAACTGAAGATGTTACGAATCTCCCAGGAAGAGGACGTGTGTCTATAATGTCTTAATGCATGGCAAGAATGAAAGTTTGAGAGGCCAAAGAATCTCCAAGGATCACAGATGGTGAATTGCAGAGAGTCTTTGGGTCAGAAAGAATCAAACAACCCCTACATCACCACATGTTGTTTGGTTTCAAGGAAAATCCTCCTCACTCATCCTAAAACAAAGTCCAGCATATTCAGTTGTCAGACATGACTGGAACTTCAGCGGGACCGGATTCTAAGTTCAGATGAAACTTAAAAAAGAGCTTTTGGTGCAAACAGTACCCCATGCCCACGGTTAAACAAATAGCTGGATTTTTAATGTTGTGGGCCTATTTTTTTTTGCTGGAGGTCCTGGACATCTTATTCAGATACATGGTATCATTGATTTAGCAAATTCCAACAGATAAAAAAAATAAAAACCTGACGACATCTGCACATCTGCTAGAAATCTTATAATGGGCCGTGGTTGGATCTTCCATCAGGACAACAATCCAAAACAAACATCAAAATCAACACAAAAATGGGTCACTGAGCACAAAACCAAGCATCTGCAATGGCCACCCCAGTCCCTGACCTGAACCCTATAGAAGATGAGTGGGCTGAACTGAAGAGAAGAAGCGCCAACATGGATCTGGGAATCTGAAGGATCTGGAGAGATTCTGTATGGAGGAATGGTCTCTGATCTCTTCTCTGGTGTTCTTTAAACTCATCAGGCATTATAGGAGAAGACTCAGAGCTGTTATCTAGGAAAAAGTATTTAATAAAAGGGGGCCAATAATTCTGGCCAACGCGTTTTGGAGAAAAACATTTTTTTCATAATGTGATTTACCTCCCACTTTCAATTCTTTTACGTCAATGAAAGGTGAGATTTTTGCGAATTTTCTGAATAAAAGATCAAAACAATGCACATTTATTTTTACAGCCATCTTTGATCATATTTGCAGGGGTACCAATAATTCTGACCACAGCTGTATTTTCAGGGAAGTACCAGGACTATTAATGGGTATTGCTAACATCTTCAGCTAGTCAGCTTGAGATCCTTTCCATCTACGCTGGATATATCACTCAAGCCTGGTGAATGTTTTATGAGCCGTACGATAACAATATTCATCCGCACATTCACGCATGAGCTGAAGCACATCAGAAACAATGTTGTTCCGCAAAATTCATGCATTTTGAGGGACAAAAGTTACATAGTGTAGGTTAGTATAGTGATGAATGAGGACATATTGCTGTACTGGATGACATTATCAGTACAGTGTCATTTTATGAGAAGGCTCGTGTTGACAAGTTTGGCCTTAAACACGGGAAGTTACAAGCCTCAGTAGCATTGCCTGTTTAGGCTGAACTGAGTCACAGTGAGGTGATTTTAGCAGGTTTGTGAGCTGTATGCATATTCTTTATGCAAAAAGCAGAATATTAGGAATAACTAACAGAAGAACTTCTTCTTTGGTTTGTATTATGAGCCAATGACACACGATGTGTATAATCTAAACTCTTGACCACGTGCACTACAGCTGATGGTAAGTGAGTGATCTCTCTTTCTTAAACACATACACACACAGGCCCTAAACCTATAAGCTTTTCCTTTGTTTTATTCCTCTTTCTCCCTTTTGTCAATTTAAAAGTATTGTGCATGATTTTCCATAAGCAACTTTTTAATGTAAACTGCTGTGAGAACTGTTAGATTTGGTGCCAAAAATGTATTACTCTTTTCCCATGTGCTGTTTCTAACTTTCTCCTGTTCTCTTATTTGTCTTTGCTGTCTCATAAATACCAATATTTCTCTTTGTAGAAGAAAATGATGATCATGCTTTGCTGTGCGATACTGGGGATTGTTGTGTTTTCTTACCTTTACAGCTTCTTTTCTTAATGGTAAGCATTCAAGTGAAATATATAGTATTCACAAACTGTAAGGTGTGGACTCAACAGCCTAATTACACAAACATGATTATTATGTTTGTGTAATTGTGATATTTACATCTCGAGTAAACAAATGACCACAACAGTACCACTGACACGTAATCACAACAGTCAAATATACTGTAAGGTAAGTTTGAAAAGAGAGGCTATAGTTGATTCAGGATCATTGGGACATTTTTCCCAGTCACCTCAATTGCAAAATTCGCCAATTTACCTGAATTAAAAGCACAGTAAGCGATTTCTGAGAAACACGGTTGAAAGTGGATCGGACCAAGCACCACAACACACTTGTAGCCAATCTTTAGGGTGAGGGACATGTTTGTTCTGCTGATTTTAAATATCAAAAGCATTTCTCAGAAACATTTAACCCTATAAATATTGTTATTAAATGGTAAAATTGCTCCATCCATGTGCTCATCTCAAATTGTCACTCTCTTTCAGGCTGAAATGACCCCGACACTGGTCCAACAACTCCCCTTATATCTCCTGCTTTTCTTCTCAGTTTGATCCATGATTCCAAGAGATGCATCATTTGCTGTGTAGTGCACTTCAACCAGACAAACAAATCCTCACACTGACAGACCACACGAGTGACTCAAGACCAGCGCCCCCTGCCGCACAACAACACAATAGCCTACACCTGTGCTGTTTGCTTCTCAAACAAGGACAATTATTACAGAAAGGAGCCGAGATATCTATATTTTTTTCTATTTCTTTGTGTGTGTTTTTTTTCTGGTTAGTTTTTCTCATAGTCGTATGGTCTAATAGGAATGAAAACTATTATTGTTTGGTTGTATGTTTTTGTGTTGCTGTAGTAAAATACACATCTTTTGAATACTTGTCTTTCATGTGTTATGTAATTATCTATTAAAACGAGACCTTAAGAATTCGTTTTTGTCGTCATTTGCGATTTCCATTGTAGACAATTAAGTAGTCTTAGAAATATTGTGTTATCTTATCCTGCCTTCACGTGCTATCGGAATTATCGTAAATACTAGTTTCCTAGTTAAAAAATGTGGACATGAATGCCCTCTCAAGTCAAAATTTGTATGCGACGTCTGAAATCACGACTTCAGAAGCGGGAACTAGGAGATTTCCGACATGAAGGCATGCAGCATTAATCCCCTTCAGCGACCAATCAGCGTGTACAGACACCCTTTGGGTGTTTTTGAATGGTGGCAGGTGGCTTTTGACTTGGCTGTTTTACAAGACAATAACTATTATGATGCCTTCGTTTTAATCTTCGTCTTATGAATTGTGGTGGTTAGAAAAAAAAAGATAAACCAATGAGTTTTCGGAGATTATATGCGTCCGTTGATGTTTCAACAAAACTATTCTTGACACTATAGGCTGATTTAATGACCCGATTTTCACTCCGCAGCCAATAAACTGCCCGTTATAAGCAACAATCCGAACATTTATTGGCTCCCGTAATATAATGCACGAGCGAGAGGCGTTGACGATCAAACTCACCCTTGTGAATGGCGTCGCTCTCACCCAATCATCTTCCATTTAGTTTGCATTGCCGCTATCTCATTGGCTGTTGATTTTAAGGGGCGTGTCATATGAGTAGATAGTAGTGGTGTGTGTGTGTATCATGACAAACTGAAAATGGCGGATGAAAGCGGATTGATTTAACTTTATCGTACAAAAATAAGAATATCAAGTCAAAAAACGACACCTTTGCACAGAATGAATTTGCAGTCCAACGGGATTTTTTTAAGCCTGTTCTCACAAAGCGACTCGTCACTATCGGCAGAAAGCGAAAGTTAAAGGCCAGGTATTGTTTAAAGGTCTTTTTTGTTTTGTTTCTAGCAGGCTAACGGGCTAGCGCGGGTTGTCAATGGAAATGCTAGTGGATTAGTCGGTTAGCCTCCACTGTCAGGGGCTTGACTCTTGGTATTTTAAACTCACCGTATGCTTTTCAGCAACAGAGCCGTCACAACCGAGCCTTGTGATGAAAATAGGCCAAGTTGAATTATATTAGCATTATTGGTTCGCGGTCAAAAGTAGTGCAGCGTTCGCTCAGGCTAGCAGCTTCAGACTAGAGGAGCTTCAGCTGTAATAAATGTCAGATATCTGTCACTGTTCGTGTACTTTATGAGTAGCGGATGAAAGGTATTCGATTGTTTGGCATTTAAGATATGTATTTTCGTTGTGATTTATTGTTTCAGGAATGTGAAGTTTTTGGGAAGACAACGGAGCATTTAAACGGACTCTGTTGTCGGATCACATCGCTCTGCTGATTATAAAGATGCGTCCCAAAAGCCTAGTGAGCTGCTACCTAGACAGCATTCATTTCTCTTCTAATGCCCAGAATTATTTTAGATAGGCTGCTCAATAGGTTTTGAGACACACGAACAACCGGTCATGTGTCTGATTTCAGTCTACAGCAGTTAATATCCTTTTTTTTCCTTCTTCTGAAATGTAGTCTTTGAGCGTGTCTAACGTTAGATGACTTCATATTCTATGGAGTATAGTTTTTTTTTTATGTAACTTGTTATTTATGTATGTGCTTTTAATATGAAGTCGTGTTTTTTAAGCGTTGGTGATTGTGTTGGGGTATTCCCGTCATTCAAGCTGGTTTCAGCTGCATTGATTGATTCATGAATGCAGTTATACTCGCTGCACCTGGCGTTATATATTATGAGCGTCTGCAAGAAACGCTCCTCTAATTTATCCCTTCATTTTTTCAGAGCATGGAAGAGGAGAGTTCACGTTATAGCAAACGCCTGGTAAGTTTCTCATTTACTCAACAGCTATTATGCAAATCAAATTGCGGTCTATGGAACATTTGTAGTTTTTAACCGAGCTGTAATGCGGTTATATTGCCGACAGCTGGCGCTCAAGGCCTGACGTCACACCCGAGGGGTTTGTTGATATTACAGTGAACGCGCCCAAGGGAAGAGACTGTCAAAACCTCATTCTCATTATGTACACTCCGATATCACAAAGCCTGTGCCACAACAGCAGTAAAATAATAAACCTAACATTTTTTTTCTTCTTTTAATATTTGCTTTAAATGGGGATCCACCCTTTCTAATGTTCAAATGGCATAGAAGGCTCTATATGGTGCATGTCTGTTCACATTAGTGTGTGGTGTAGTAAAAGATCATATTTTATCAACTTCTGGCTGCCCAGCTATATAAACGTGAATCAAGATCAGTTTAGCAGAAACAGCCTTTGCATTTCTATATTAAAGGCACAATATGTATAATTTTTGGATTAACATATCAATAAACCACTAGAGCGATGTTATATATTTATTTGATTTGTGTATTTACATTATCCAGAAAGTTTAAATACAGAGAAATAAGCCATTTTAACCAGGACACAGACCGTGTGTTTTATTAGACCGGTGAGCATGCATTGAATGCATTCATCGACATAAAACTAATTGTTATACAGCTCAAAACAGTTAGTCTTTTTCTTTAAATCTCGTTTTCTTGATTTACCGCAAGTACCATATTTACCATGCCGGCTGTAAAGGTGAAGACAACAATCTATGCCTTTGTTTTGAATAAACGACCTCTAGTGGTGAAAAATTACATGGTGTGCCTTTAATCTTGAGTTTTGTTTTCTCTTATTAATGTGTAATTTGTTTTCAGCGGACTGGCACACGGCGACGTTACCAGGATGATGGAATTTCAGATGATGAGATTGAAGGAAAGAGGTCCTTTGACCTTGAAGAGAAACTCCAATGTAACCGATTCAACTCGGATCTGGTCAAAATTATGGATGGGAAAGGTGCATGTTAAACCTGTTTATTTCCAGCACTGACTTGCATGCTGAGTTTTGGTTCCTCTTATCCAGGCTAACTATATTGTGAGATTTTTCTTTGCCACTGCCATCTTTGAGTTAGGTTATGAGGCAGCATTTTCTGTAAAGCTGCTTTGAAAAATTAAAAAAAAAGTCACTGATATACAGCATTTTTGGAGATCCAGGTTAACCGTGTATGGTGTTCTCTGTAGACTTCACCTTGGAGTACATCCAACGGGAGGGACTCCGGGACCCCATTATCTTCAAGAAAACAGATGGCCTTGGCCTAAAGTATGGCTCATTTCATCATGCCAGTTCTTACAGCTGTTTGCACCTCTTTATCGTTTGAAACTCTTTATATTATCTGTTTTTGTAGGATGCCTGACCCTGACTTTAGTGTCAGTGATGTGAAATTGTTTGTGGGTAAGAAGAAAAGTTTTTGTTCCTCTTACACTTTGAACATTTTTATCATCAGTGATGGCTGCTAATATTCGCTCTCCTACCTTTACTCCGATAGGCAGTCGCAGGATGGTCGACGTGATGGATGTGACCACTCAAAAAGGCATTGAGATGTCAATGGGTCAGTGGAGGAGATACTACGAGACGCCTCCATCTGAGCGCGAAAAGCTGTATAATGTCATCAGCCTTGAGTTCAGTCACACAAAACTAGAGAATCTAGTTAAGAGACCTGCCTCGGTACGTGCACGCTCAAATAGTGGTCAACCAATTTCTAGTTTTTGCTTATTAATCTGTGCCAATAACAGCTTTTGGAAGTGGTGGATATTGGCAAAAGTGAATGTGATATCAGCTAATAATGCGTTTCATTATTGTGGAGGGTTATGGAGGGCATAATTATGAATATGGGGTGTGATAAAAACAGATGATATTTTACTCAATTCTATTGATAGTTTAATCTGCAAAAGTCATTTTTGGTTGAGCTCTACACAAACAAAAATGCCTTTGTGTCTGCGAACAGTTTCTTTATGTGTTGGCTTGTTTTCATTAGGTTGATATGATTGACTGGGTGGACAACATGTGGCCACGTCATCTTAAAGAAAGACAGAGAGACTCCACCAATGCCATTATAGACATGCAGTACCCTAAAGTACAGAAGTAAGTTGTTTACTCATATAAGTAAGGGATAATCCACGGCTAGCTGTGCATCAAGCTATTTTAATGCAAGACTTAGAGGCAAAGAACCACCCAAAGCGAAGCGGAGTGCATTCAAGTCGTTTAATGCACTGCTAGCCGTGTGTGTGTGTGCGTGCTTGTCAATGAAAAGCAGCGCATTAATATAGAACGGCGATTAAACTGACTGGAACTACCTGTGCATTAAACTATTTTAATGCACACCTTCTAGCTAATCAGAATGGGGTATTCAGATAAACCATGGAATAATTCCATTTAAACTGTTTTTGTTTTAACGCTAGGGCAACATGAACTTTATTTGTGAAGATTGTTCATATGTTGTGTGTGTTTTTCAGGTATTGTCTGATGAGCGTCGAGGGATGCTTCACAGATTTCCACATAGACTTTGGTGGCACATCAGTCTGGTATCACATCCTCAGGGGAGGGAAGGTGAGTGCTGTCTTAAAGGTACAACACTATGTCGTGTGTACTGACTGAGTTCAGATCAGAATGAAATACTAGGTTTGAAAAGTTTGGGGTTGGTATGATTTTCTTTTGCTCACAAAGGCAGCGGTTGTTTGATCAAAAATACAGTAAAAACAGTAATGATTACAATACAACAAAACAATGCCATTTGATAATACATAACAATATATCAATGTAATTAATCCCTGTGATATCAAAGCTGAATTTTTGATCCATAAGAAATCATTTTAATATGCTAATTTGCTGCTCAAGAAACATTTCTCTAATTATCAATGTTAAACTGTTGTGCTGCATTTTTGTGGAAACCAGCTCTAATTGCTGTGGAGTACTGTATGCTTGTTTTGTATCAGCCTCTCCCTGTCAAATCCTCTTGTTTCCTGTAAGCGCAGCATTTATAAACCTGTCAATCTATCCCTCTGGTATTTCGTAATTACCTGTCCCTATTGACCTTGTTGTGCTGAATGATCTCAGGTTTTCTGGCTGATCCCGCCCACACCTCAGAACCTGGAGCTCTATGAGAACTGGGTGTTGTCAGGGAAGCAAGGTGACATCTTTCTCGGCGATAAAGCCACCGCGTGCCAACGGATTGAACTGAAGCAAGGCTACACATTCATGATCCCCTCAGGTGCACATGTGGAATCTAATAATGCTTGAATTGCTTTAGCTAGGAAGCTCGCTGGGTTTCCTGGAGCAAACCACTGTGTCTTTGTGTGTAGGGTGGATCCATGCAGTGTACACTCCAATGGATACTCTGGTGTTTGGGGGTAATTTTCTGCACAGCTTTAACATTCCCATGCAGCTCAACATTTACAACATTGAGGACCGCACACGGGTGAGCACTCGTACACAATCACACACTTGATTTATTAATTTCACCGATACCCATTTGTGAACTGTTTTTGACTGTCTATATGGTTTATCTGTACAGGTCCCTCCTAAGTTCCGCTACCCTTTCTACTTTGAGATGTGCTGGTATGTGTTGGAGCGTTACTTGTACTGTCTGACCAACACGTCTCACCTCACACCTGACTTCCAGAAGCACTCACTGGGGATTGGTCAGTACACATCCTTTTATATATGACTGTGTACAAAAACGCATCAATTATGGGTGTAACGGTATAAAAAAACGCCAGTTTGGTACATACCTTAGTTTTGACGAAATATATGGATATCTGCACACCTAAGTTCCTCATGGGCAGTTGTTAAAACAATGCTGGATTAGTTCGATACACATGCTTGACAAACCAATAGACCTGCACTGAATATTTTCGGGACTAATATGTGTACTGTTACATCCCATCATCAAAGCTACTAATTAAACTGGCACATCTGTTTTGTGCTTGGCAGGGCTGAAGAAGGAAGATGTAATCAAAGAAGAATTAGATGATCATGTAGGAAGTGAAGAGAAAGAGGATGTGGAGGTGAAGGTGAAGGAGGAGCCTGAGGATGAGGCAGCACTCACTCCTCCCTCTCGTCCAGGGGTGAAAGTTCACCTGACACCCTTTGAGCTGGAGGGACTTTGGGAATTACTACACAAGTTGGAGGACTTGCCAACACACAAGAAATGTGTTCCATCAGGCATCAGAAATGCTCCAGCACTGCTCAGTGACATACGGGTACAAACATAAACACCATAGTAATACATTTTTTTTAAAGCACAAGCATATTGATTTTTTTTTTCTCTTGCCCCAACAGAAGCTGCTAGAGGAACATGGAAATGATAATCCTAATTTGTCTTACACTGGAAAACCAATTGTCAAATGGCCCAAAAGAGTAAGTTACATACTTGTTCCATGACCACCGTACTTGCTGCACATACCAGGAAGTGGAAGAACAAATGTGTCCTCTTCTGTCTTCAGCCCTCGTGGTATCAGCCGCCGCCACCTCTGTCTCCGCTGTACCGCCCGCGCGCTCCTGGTTCAGCCCCCGTGTTGCCGCCGGTTCCTCGGCCCGTGAAGCCGTCTTCCTCCATCTCAGCTCTGAGACGCAGACGCGTGCGCTGCAAACGCTGCGAGGCCTGTCTGCGCACTGAGTGTGGCGACTGCAACTACTGTAGGGACATGAGGAAGTTTGGAGGACCCGGCAGACTCAAGAAGAGCTGTGTTCTCCGACAGTGTCTTGCAGTGCGTATCTGTGTTTTTTGTGTTCTTATACATTTTATTAATTTACAGTTCAACAAAAGTTGTTTGTTGAATCTCACACTTGTGTTCTGTTTCTAGCCGGCACTACCTCTTACTGCAGTATGTGGCATATGTAAGGAAGGCTATCAAGAGTCTGAAGACTTTGAGTCCATCCAGACACTCATGGAATGCTCCGAATGCGCTCAGATCACTCATCCAGAATGTATAAAGGTACATGTGTATCCCACATCTCACTTTTTATGGAATTAGCTGTTATATGTACATTTATCTTAATGCCACATGTATATTGCAGGTACCCAGTGAGGGTGTTATCAATAAGGACCTTCCCAGTTGTTGGGAGTGTCCAAAATGTGTCCAGGGCAAGAACACAGAGGTATTCTTTCTGCTTTTGGCAGCTGTCCTTTTTAAAACAAGTAATTTTGTTTTAACAGGCTTTTACTTGAGTGACTTCACAGATGATAATTAGATCTGAAGACTAATTTTATAATGATTTGTTTTATTGGTATTAGTCTTCCAGTAGTAGTGAGGAGGATACGGACAGCAGTGTGTCCAACGGCGGTCGCTTGTCTGGTCCTCAGGCTAAGCGAGCATACAGAGAGGGGATTGGGGTGGGCGGCTTGCGTATAGGGCGCAGAGGTCGACCGCCCCTCTCCCTATCCTCCCTGCCTCTGACCCGCTCCAGACGGCAGCCGCCCCCGTCCCAGAGACTCCTGCTGCAGCACCAGCAGAACAGGAGGAGAGCAGGGGCGCTGGAGTTACAGCTCAGGAAAAGAGTAAGTGCACACATGTTTTACGGATATAATGTAAAGTTGCTTTCAATTCGTTGTATTTCCATTCATCGAACAACATGTTTGACTACAGTTATTGTCAGAAGTTGGAGATGCACTAACATTCAAAAGTTTGTGTCAGTAAGATCTTTTTCATGTTTTTGAAAAGTCATCAAGATTGCGTTCGTCATCAAAAAACGGTAATATTGTGAGATATTACAACTTAAAGGGTAACTAAACCCCTGACTCCACCCACTGGCAATATTTGAAAAATGCTGGAAAAGTGGGCGGAGCCCAGTGGAGATAGAGGGGATGAACGGATACTCTATCCTGATCTATTCTGATATTTCAATACTCGCAATTCCAACTCCTGACTCGCTACAGTGGTTTTGACGAAACAATATGGTTTTTCTACTGCCATGGACGTGGTAGCTCGTACCAAGGGCGTGGTAAGCTGAAACCTGCTTACGTCAGCTCTCACCGCTACCGTCACGAACTACCGCAAACATCCAATAGGAAAATTCAACTGCAGTAGCCACCGTTCAACCTGAAGAGGGCAGCACTCAGACGTTTTTACACCATATATTGTAGAATTAAAAGACTTTATACCCAAATGTCAAAAAAGTTATCAATGAACAGCACTAATAAAGCCCCAGTCTTACAGATCATTAATTTAAAAAAGTTGGTTTAGTGTTTGGTTACCCTTTAAAATAACTGTTTTCTATTCTAATATATTTTAAAATGTCATTTATTCCTATGATCAAAGCTGAATTTTCAGCATCATCAGTGCCTTCAGAAATCATTCTAATGTGCTGATTTATTTGATACTCAAGAAACGTTTCTTATTATTATCAAGGTTGAGAACAGTTGAGATGCTTATATTTTTGTGAAAACCAGCCCCTAAATGTCAAGGGCCAAAGGACTTTAGTTGGTCCGATGCTCACTTCCTGTCTATGTGGGTGGTTCTTAGCCAAAATAAGCTACAATGTGGATCAGGCTTTATGATGATGATTGTCAAACGTCTGACTACATCAGTCCAATGTAATGCTGCATGTCTGATTCCATGCTTTCTGTTGCAGATCAAATTGGAAAGGAACAAAATCCTCCAGTCGGTGAGTGTTTTGAGCCTATAACATCTGCTTCCCTCATCGCAGGGCATCTCTAATCCTGCTCTTACCATTCTCACATGCTCTGTCACTCTCGGCTGCGCTTTCGTTCTCTCTACTTCTGTCTGTCTCTCAGACCCGTTCGTCTGTCTCTCTTTCTCCAAAGCTCCTGCGTCAGCGGAGTCTGGAGAGAGGGGGTGTAGTCCGAGCTGGACCCGGCCGAGGCGTTTCCCGTGGCCGAGGGACGTCCTCCTGTCGCGGGAGAGGGGTACGACTACGTGGCGGTGGCAGAGGTGGAGGTCTGAGAGAGAGAATGGAGACGGAGGGAGAAAGAGATGATTCTGTGGAAGAAGAACAGGAGGAGAGGAAAGAGAATGGACAGTATAATGGTAAGGAGAACCGTCCTCAGAGACGAGGCGTTAAATCAGGCGAAGACGAGAACGGCGACGGTCATCGAAACGGAGAGAGCGAGGGGAGCAGTGAGGGAGGAGAGCCGACTCCGTCTGACACTTCTGTGGTGCTTAATGATGATGTCAGAGGCCAGGGGTCCTGCGTCACGGTCACGTTACAGCCATCGAGAGGTCGGCGCGACCCTAGCGCAATTGTTCCCAAATTGGAAGCCAACTTGTCTTCTAGAAGCCTTCCGCAAAACCACAAAGCCCTGCTCCGTCCCCCACTGCGAAACGGCGCCACTCGCTCAGACAGTCCTCATTCGCCTGCGGACAGATTGCACCTAAACAAATCACCTCTTTCACCATCACACACTCTGACGAGGAGCGCATCCAAACACTCTCACGTGGTGCGGATTCTCAGATCGAACGTCAAAGGCTCCCATCACCGGCTAACCCGAGAGAGAATTGGGACAAAAACTCGATCGGAAAGGGCTAAGTCCTCCGTCTCCTGTCCCAGCTCCACCTTACGGCCCTCGCCGGAGCAGAACGGAGGGGGGAGCGAGCCAGGCTGGGAGAGAGAGGTTTGGGTGTCCGTGTTCCGCTACTTGACTCGTGCAGAGCTGTGCGTTTGCATGGCGGTTTGCAAGAGTTGGTACAAATGGTGAGTGCACAATTACCAACACGCATGGTACAAAATCTAGTGACCTACCTAGTTGTTTACTGTCTACATGGGCAGCTTCCTTCTGAAACTGCATACCAACTGAAATGAAAATAATTTTGGGTTTCCTAATTCCAAAAATGTAATTGGAGGTGTTGTTGTTGTTAAAAGCTCCAGGTTTGCTGTGCTGCTTTGTAGGGCTGTGCAGTTTGGCCATTTTGTTTTTATCATTATTACTAAATAAAAAAATCTTAAAGAAATATTACTATTGTAAAATAAAATGAAAATAAAAATATTACTATTGTAAAATGTTCAGTATAAAGTAAAAAAAAAAAATATTTAAGAAAAAATCTTTTTTTTTGCGGAAAACCTCAGGAAGCTTTTCTTTTGTTGACAACATCTGATTTATAAGTGCTTTTCATTACGTGTTTGGGAAGATTGTTGATGCACAATTTGCTCTGAGACGTTGAAAACAGCGGATCATTAGCTGCTCGCGTGTAAAAACACGGCGCATAGAATTAAATCACAGCTGCTGTGATTTGGTAATTGCAGTTTTTTTTTTATTATTGTGCAGCCCTACAAATAGTGCTGTGTAAAACTAATTTCAATAGGGTTTGGAGTTTCTACATATCTCTCATTTTGTCAGCCAAAAGAGAGGGCTTGGATTTTTGTGGCAGTGCATTCTGGGATTACCTTCATCATGAAGTATATACTCTGCTACATTATATGTTCAGCTCAAATGATGCCTTTAAATGTTTCCTATGGAGCCAGCTCAATATACTTCAGATAAAGTAAAGGTGTGTGTCTGTTTATTTGAATGGTGTTGTCATAGGGGCTGTGACAAGCGTTTATGGACGCGGATCAGTCTGAGCCGATGCCGCTCTATAAGTCCACAGGCCCTCACGGGCATCATCAAACGACAGCCTGTCACACTGGACCTGTCTTGGGCCAACATCTCCAAGAAGCAGCTCAGCTGGCTCATCAACCGCCTGCCAGGTGTGTGTTCTCTCATTACCACTGCGTCTGTTTTAACACGCACTACTATATGACATGACCCACAACCCGCTCTCTCACAGGCCTTAAAGATCTGGTGCTATCAGGGTGTAATTGGACTTCAGTCTCAGCTCTGAGCTCTCCAAGCTGTCCTTTACTGCGCTCTTTAGACCTGCGCTGGGCAGACGGCGTCAAGGACGCTCAAATCAGGGATCTGCTCAACCCGCCAGGTAATGTTTACATTTTCCTGTATTACTTTAAATTAGGGGTGTGTGATGATATTGTCAAAAAATATCTCTAGTAGTGTGTTTTTGTGCTGGTACATTAACTGGTTTAGGCCTGTCATGGACAGCTGCCTCTCAAAGCTTTTCATATTCTGTGCGGTGGTCAGTTCACAACAGTCACAGACTAGTCACATTTAATTGCCTTTTATTTAATTTGAAAATTAATTTGAAAAGTCACATTTAATTTTCCACTGACTCAATATTTGTCCCTTTAAACTGATTTCAAGGGAAGTTTTACATTTATAAATCAACCTTAGACACATGCATCATCTTTTGTCATTGGTAACAATTTATTCATGAAATGTATCAAATCAAATGAAATCAGTATCATCAACCCATCTCTGCACTACAGAAGTGGCACAGAAGCCGCAGCTGAAGAGACATTTAGATGTATTTAGAGTTTAATGCAACTCAGAGGTGTCTTGCATCTTTTTTTATTTGAATATTTAATTATGAATTGGTATTAAAAGAACGAAACCATACTTTAAGTATGAAACTTAAAATGCCAGTAAGTGGCGCAAGTCACTATCTTAATGAGTTGAGTCTTTGGCATTCATTCATAAGATTCATTCAAACAGCTAATTCGTTCAGTCATTGAATCATTCATTAAACTGATTTGGTCAGAAAGCGGATTCGGGAAACACTGCTGTGGTGCTCAGAGACTCAGATCTGCAGTGGATTCATTTGGAAAGCAAAAACTGAAAATATTGACAAAATTGTGTGTAAAATGTAACTCGCAATGACAACTTATTGTTTATTGAACTGTTTTATAAAATGAATGTGACATGCAGTCATACTGATATTTAAGTAAAACGGCATTCTTGCTTGTCATGTAATATTGCTTCATTATATAATTTGATATGATTAAAAGACAACTCGTAGGGAAAAATAGCCCCTTATATCTTGAATTGTGTGGTCATTTATCGGCATTAAAATAGGCTACATCATGCAGAGAAACCGTGCACTCTCAAAGCATGTTTTTGCGACATGAGAGACGCTCAATGTCAACTTGCACATTTAAAACAAGAATTACGATATTATCTTAGACACAGGTTTCAAGTAGGGGTGTGCAATATATATATATATCTCGTGTGTGTGTCTGTAGGCAGTGATAACCGTTCCCAGATGAAGAACATGCAGTGTTTGTGGCTGTGCGGTCTGGAGGTGACTGAAGCCACGCTGAGGCTGATCATCAGACACATGCCTCTGCTCACACGCCTGGAGCTCTCGCATTGTCCCATCGCAGATGGTGCGCTCAACCTCCTCAGCGCAGTGGGCTCCTCCACACGCAACACACTCACACACCTCAACTTAGCAGGTGAGCAAGTGCACACCAAACCAGCTTCCAACTCAGTGACATTAAGCAAAACTAAATCGTTCCCTGTTTGACGTCCTCCTCAGGTTGCAGCCGCCTGACAGACCGATGTCTGGTGTTCCTGCGCCGCTTGTCCTGTCTCTCCATACTGGACCTTCGCGACTGCAAAGGGGTCTCGCGGCAGGCGTGCGAAAGCTTTATCTCCGAGCTGTCTGTCAATGCCCTCTACTGCCTATCAGACGACAAGCTCATCCAGAGGATATCGTAAAAGCTGCCCTTCTCAGGGAGAGAGAGAGACTTTGTGAATATATGTGTGACTGAGAAGGAACGCAGGGTATGTGTGCGTGATGGGTTCTGTAGGAGGTTCTCTGTTTGACAGATGTATGACGGCTTTGGAGGGAGGAGCTCAAAGCATCCAGGGTGGGGCTTATGTATAAATGTGTCTGGGCGAGGAGTATCCTTTTTGTAGTTAACTATTTCCCTTTGTTCTGTGTTCACACAAACACTGCAAATGGCAATCAGATCGGTTCTCAGGCCTGTCATGCCATGGGATCTTCTATTAAAGAGATCAACAGGTGCTATTCCTCTACAGTTTGTTTTCTATTTCTGAGCAGCTTACGGTCTGCTACTACTCTGATCCATTGTCACCTAGATGGATTCATTTATCCTTAGGAGTGTGGAGGTTAGCAGTGCATTTTGTTTTCTTTTCACACATCCCCTTACTTTAAATGTCATTTTACTTGAGGAATACCTTTCTGTTCTTAATTTCTCTCCCTCCTTAATACCCGAGATTATAGAGATATATAAATATATAAGCACCCTTGTGTAAATGTATTCCTCTCCTGTAGTAAGACAGACAAAAAATCTGTAGCATTATAATTATTTTGAGAAACTTTTTCACTTTTCCTTTTCTTTTTCAAGAAAATAAAAAAAAAATGAAAAAAAAATGCAAGCTTGAGTTGATTTAAATAAGTGAAGATGCTGACTTCTGAGGTTTACTTCTGCTTACATTTTGTTCTTGGGTAACACATTTAATAAATATTGTGTTGTTGGTTTCTAGTTGACTTAAAATACTGGGTATGTTAATTTTAGCTGCCCTGTGTTTGTATGGGGTGTTGCACTCAGATTAATTTGATCCTGTCAATCTCAGACTTTATAAATTCAGCTCACCCCAGTCTCATGCTGAGGTTCAAGGTTTAGTAAAAAAAAAAAAACATTCAGAAGGGTTTATGAATTCAGTACATCTTTATCTAATGCAGTGTGATCTCACGCAAGTTTATGAATTTAGATCAAGATGCTTTCTGATCACAGTTGAGTTTAAATTCAGTTTAAGGTGCTGTCTGATGTTAGACGAGTATAAATTCAGCTCAGGGTGCGGTCTAATTTTAAATGAGTATAAATCCAGTTTAAGGTGCTGTCTAATGAATTTGCCAAAATCCATCCATCTGGGTCTGATGTTATTTGTTTTCAAATAAATGAATCTGAGATCACCTCGAGCTGAATTTGTGGTCTGGTTAAAAAAGTGTGTACATGACACACAGACGAGTTTATAGACTGTGGTCATGATTCAGTCTGATTTTAGAGAAGTTTAATATTCAGCATGTGATGTCATCCGATTTCAGGTGAGTTTATATATTCTGCACATGCTGCTGTCTGATCTCAGATGAGTCTCCATGCTGAAACAAGGCGCATGAGGAGGGTATCAGCACAGCCAAGCCTGCATCCGATGCATTTTTCACATGGACATGGGTGGAAATTAGGCCTCCGCTTGCTGTCTGCGCTGGTTTATCTGCATTTCCCCACCAGGTCATTACAGCCCGACAGGAATATAATGGAAACAAGTCATTTTCTCTATCGGTGGATAGTGAGAACATCATGTGTCAGCGAGCTCTACCAGCACTAGCCTGATGATGAGGATGATGGGAAGCTATCTGCTAACTCAAGGATGCTTTACTCCAAATAAACCCCCAACTCATCCATGCTCTCCATTTTACCTCATTTAACGGAACGCCGCTTATTTTTACCGATCAATTTGCAATCATTTTAGCCTCGAAGGGGATATGTTATAAAGACTCGCAGATATTTTGACTTAGCTTCGCTAGCTAAGCAGCTGTTTGCTTAACTGTCAGAGGATATTTTCAGCAAACGGAGGGATTTACAGCAAAATAACACACGAATCAGTCCGGTAAAGAGTGTAAATGAGACTCTGAGGGAATTAATTCACAGAGCAGATTAAACGACACATCTCATTAAATGAAATAAACGGTCCGTAATTAAACGATTGTGTTGTTTAACTGTTGACGTTAGATGCAAAGGTGGCCGCTGACCAACAAACATTTGTGAAAGCATATTCGGCGATCAAAAATAAATAAATAAATTATAACAACGTAAATTAAAATATAGAAAACTTAAGTCCAACATCACTGAAATGGCTGAAGAGGCGTTTCCTTTACATTTTCTGGTGTGGAACAATCAATATCAAGAACTGGACCGAGAGCTTCAGGAAAAGCAGGTGCATGGAGTAGTTTAAACTATGTATTATTTGAAATCATAGGCTTTCCCCTCTGTTAATATGCTTGTATTATTCTTTAATGTGTGTGTTGCAGCATGAGATGCAGCGGCTGGATGCGCGCGGGCGCACGCCGCTCGAGCTGTCAGTGTGTCTCGGGCACCTGGAGGCCACGCGCGTCCTGCTCAGACACAACGCCGATCCCACACACAGCAGCACACAGGGCTGGACAGGTACATCAACCCTTTCATCAAGTACTTTAACCACCAACAGGGGCCATTCTAGGATTTCAATATTAGCGATGAGGGTATGATAACATTTTTTTTTTTTTACTTTATTTTTTACACTTTGTTTGTATACCAGGGTAGGCATGAACAATAGGCCCACAGTATAGGTTCTACACCACCTATCAAGTCAATCCCTGAATATTTAATTAATTTCTAATTAATATGCATTAAGAATATAGACTAGCTTTACTTTATATTACTGCAATTGTCTAGATTGGCAATATATTATTTTTTAAATATTTTTTTTTTCAACATGTAATGTTTTAAACAGTATTATTTTTAACTACATTTTTGCTGTAAAATTAACTTCAAAGAAGATCTACATTTATCGTTTTCATTCATGGAGACATGGAAAATGTGCCTTGGTTTAGTGGAGGATTCCTGTCACCTGGTGGAAAACAAACACTTAACATGAAAATGACATGAAATTACCACTATAACCAGTAGATGGCAGCAGAGGAGCACTCATAAGCTACTTTGCCATTTTATAGTTCTTTTTTACATATTTTGCTTTTGATTTATTATAAAATGAACATTATATCAAACCAATAACTGGTTGTTGTTGTCAAGCACATCATTGTTTGTTATCCCAAGGCCGAGTTACCGACTCTGGTTATGCGGAGAAGTTTACATTCGGTAAAGTTTCATTCAAATCCAGCAGTGGTTTTATATAATAACTCCTTATTTATCTCTGTTTCTCCACTTCAAATGTACACTCTAATACAGCTAAAATAACCTGTTAAATTTGAAGCTTGGAAAAAAAGATTTCAAGTATAATCCTTCTGTTCCTTGAAATAATCTACAAAATATTTTAAAGTTGTCCATGCTTCCATCATAAATTAATTTAAGGTTGTAGGATCTCTTGCCAAATTGTTGCTGTGATTTCAGATTGTGTTGTATTGTATTGTGGTTGGTATTGTAATATCTCAATCAGTTTTTAACCTGGCTAAATAAAGGGAAATGAAATGAAAAAATAACAATAAAATAAACAAAAACTAACATGAGAACATATGTTAAAAACGGTACCTGAGGCTTAAACGGTAAAGCATGGCGCTAGCAACCGCAAGATCATGGGTTGATAAAAACTGATAAACGGATGAACTGATAAAATAGCCTTCAATGCAGTGTAGGTTTCTTAAAATAGTTTTTATTTCGGGTCTGTGCAGCTGCCTATAATGATAAATAATGCGGGTTCGACTGACCCACAAACATCAATCGTAATTCCCTATTCATTTTCATTATATGGAAAAGAGCTGCCGTCTCATTCTGGAGAATATCTTTTCATTCCTCAGAAGGGACAAAAACAATTCTGAATTGAATTCTGTGTGCAGTTTTGCAGGAAGCAGTGAGCACTGGCGACCCCGAGCTGGTGCAGCTGGTCCTTCAGTACAGAGACTTCAGAAGAGCCACAGAGAGACTGGCTGGTATTCCTGAGCTTCTGAGCAAACTCAGACAGGTGATGCACATGCACACACACAGCCTGAATGAACAAAGTAATAACTCAAATTAACTAACAAATTAATTATACAACTACTATAAGTAAATCCAACCTTTCTTGCAAATTGCAGCTGCAGGATTGTTTATGTTGCAAATTGTAAACTGTATTATCACCCAGCTCGATATATAAAGTTGGATATGCGTGTATATCATATCCAAGTTTATCTGTATACATACAGTACAAACCACAGAAAGCAATACTATGTAACAGATCTCATCTGCTTGATTGGTTGTATTGTTGCAAAATGTAACTGTATTATCACCCAGTACTAATCTGCCAAATGCGATAAGGCATTAACATACTATAATCATTAACATGATTTTTTGTAAAGCTGCTTTGACTTATAAACCGATCAGGTTCAATGTTGTTTTGAATCAACATCCTCTCTCAGAAAGCATTCCAGCTTGTTGTCTTTTCCTGCAGGCACGCGATTTCTATGTGGAGATGAAATGGGAATTTACTAGCTGGGGTAAGTTGAAGAGCTAAAATGTTGGGAAAGACCCACAAACTCGTTCGCTTTCCCTGTAGATCACTACTGTCCTAGATAGCAACTTTAACCGTTTCAGCACCACATACGTGGACAGCTCCTGTGATCAATTGCTCCTGACAGACAGTTGTCCTTCTCTGTCAATTGCTCAGTTCCTCTAGTGTCGAAAGTTTGTCCAAGCGATGTGTATCGTGTATGGAAAAGCGGTTCATGTTTGCGGGTCGACACCACTTTGTTGGGCTTTGAGCACATGACCTGGCTTAAGGGCCGACGCAGCTACATCTTTAAAGGTGGAGGTGAGTCTTTAAAGAGGCCATATTATCATATGTAAGTTTTGATTTTGTTTTTGGGGTTTACTAGAATAGGCTGAATGTTTTAAAAAAAACACATTATTTTCACGTTTTACATTGTTGCAACACCTCTCTTCCCTGTCTGTCAGTAACACTGTTTAGTTTCTGTCTCTATGAAGCCCCTCCTTCTGAAAAGCGCAATGTGCTCTGATTGGTCGGTTGGATCAGTGTGTTGTGATTGGTCGGCCGCTTCAAGCGTGTTTAAGAACTGTCACTCCTCTTACCATAACCACGGGTTTTAACACTACTAACTCAACTCAACCAGGCCCCCACCTATATTTTGCATGTGCCTTGGGCTGGAATTATTTAAATGAGGAATATAGTGACGTGTTCGTTCCTGAAAGAAAACTCAAGACCACAATCGAGGCGTTTCAGGGAGTTCAGAAACAGTGCGCACTGATATAAAGAATAACTCCCTTTGGAGTGACTTTCTAACTTTGCAGACCTTTTTCATTCTCAAACAGCAAGATTACACACAAAGAAAGTTGAAAATGTAACAAAGCTAAATAAGTCCTCTTCAGGGGTCTGAAGTGGCTTGTGTATTTTGCAGAGAGTGGGGCAATGGTGATGGAGGTGGACCACGAGAAGCAGGTGGTGTACACAGAACCACTGTCTCTGTCTCCACGCGACACTCCCTCACTGCTCGCCGCCATGATGCCCTCACAGGAGAACACGGCCCAGAGACTCACCTCTCCTATAGTGTCCACTCATCTCAACACACGCAACGTTGCCTTTGAGAGGTACGGGAAGAGTATTCCCACAGATATTCATTACTGTAAGGAATTCTTATCTAATTGTTTGTTCTGTACTGTAGAAATAAGTCTGGGATTTGGGGATGGCGCTCAGAGAAGACAGAGGTTGTAAGTGGATATGAATCAAAGGTGGGTCTAATTTTTACCTTAAGCACTTTAAGAAGCATTTAAATGTGCAGTAAGGGATTTGTGAGAAACATATTTGAAATTGACACCCAAACAAACAAAGCCCTCCCTTTATTGCTCCGCCCCTCAATTAACAAAAAACACGCTATGCAACATTCAGCTTGAGCAAGTATGGATGAATCAGCTGTGATTCAACAACAACGACAGCATATCCTAGTTGCTATGAAACATAGCAAAAACCAAGATTACTCGCGTATAAAGCAGAAACAACGCAACCTCGGCGTCCGTTTTCAAGCCTTCCCGCTTCGGTCTCTCCAGCGCTGGAAAGCTTTTCTAATATTAACACGGGTCCTAAAACTATTGCCTGATCGTAACCCTTCATCTATCAATTATATTCATCTGACCTTTTGCAGTCATCTCTCTTTCTACAGTCTTTTTTCAAATCTCCCTTTTGCTCAATCTCCTCCCCCATCCTACTGCTGATTGGCTATAAGTGTGTTGTTATGCTCTGTGGATTGGTCCGTTTATTTTTATCCTGTTCTTACAGCCAGGACTATGTACAAACACATTATTTTTGTTCAGCACACACACACACAGAACACACATCTAGCAAATATACAAAAATCTAGCAAAAACGTTTTGTTTAGGTGTTGATTTAAATTTTCAATGGCGTTTCTCAGAAATTGCTCACTGCACCTTTAACTCTGCGTCCTGCTGAAAACACCTGTACACCGGGACTAAATGGGCTCCCTAATCGCTTTTTATAATGACATAATTGTAGGTTTACAGTGCCTGTAATGTGGAGTTAGTGACACGTTCTCGGACTGAACACCTTTCTGATCAGGACAAGTGTAGGAGTAAAGGTACATGAACCCATACAGACAGAAAAATGCTGCTGACAGTCAATTTAACTAATACATATACAGTCTTGAGACTTTTGTACGGTCACCTTCTACACACTCCTGGCCTTCTCTGTGCTTTCAGGATCTAGAACTCCTCTACAGTCGTTCCTCGGTATTGCTGAGCAGCACGTCTCTAGCACTGGGGTGAGTGTGATCAGTGATCACTTGCATATCGTTTTATTTTTTATTTACATTTTCAATGTTTACGTTTTTTTAAACTATTTTAGAATTTTTGTTTTAAAAAAATACTCTCAAATATATTTACAAATATAAAGAAATAATATATTTAGGAATTAAATTGACAAAATAATAATAATTTATGCGTTTCGCTTGTATGTTTGACTTGTGATATTCTTCCTCCCTTTTTTTCCTTTTCTATTTATTTGTTTTGAATAATCCCTGTAATGCCAAAAATGATTAAAAAATAACCACAAACATATATATAAAAAACCCAATAAACATATAAACTACCATTAAAAATGTTGAGGTTAGTGCGATTAAAAAAAAAAACAACGAAATTAATACTTTTATTCAGCAAGGATGCATAAACTGATCAAAAGTAAAAACATTTATAATGTTACAAAAGATTTCTATTTCACACAGATGCTGTTCTTTAAAAACTTCCTATTCATCAAAGAATCTTGAAAACATGTATATCACAAAACTGTGCAGCACAACTGTTTTCAGCATTGATAATAATACGAAATGTTTCTTGAGCAGCAAATCGTCATATTAGAATGATTTCTGAAGGATCATGTGACACTGAAGACTGGAGCAATGATGCTGAAAATTCAGATTTGATCACAGGAATAAATTACATTTTAAAATATATTACAATAGAAAACGATTATTTTATATTATTTTGTAATAATATTTCATACTATTACTGTTTTTACTGTATTTTTCATCAAATAAATACAGGTGAGCAAAAGAGACTTTTAAAAAACATAAAAAATGTGTACCAGCCCCAAACTTGTGAACACTGATTCATTTGTATATTGTGTTTGTAGAGTCAGGTTTCTCAGTGCGCCAGTCCCCATAACCCAACAGCTATCACAGCAGAGGAGTACTTCGATGCAGAGTTTAATCTGAACGGCAGAGATATTGGGCGGCCCATTGAGCTTACCAGCAAAGTGCAGAGGTAACTCCAAAGTGCCATGATTGAACAGTGTTTGTGCGTGAATTATGAATATGTGGTTTGTCTCTATACCTCTGACTTTCTCTCTCAGGTTTAAAGCCACTCTGTGGTTGAGTGAAGCTCATCCTCTCTCGCTGGCTGAGCAGGTGACGCCCATCATTGACCTCATGGCCATATCTAACGCCCACTTTGCCAAGCTGCGTGATTTCATCACCCTACGCCTACCACCTGGCTTTCCTGTAAAGATAGGTGAGAAGAAGAGACATCCAGTTGATTTACCATTTTATAAGCTTAAATTCAACATGATATCTTTACACATTCACATTAAATTGTGAATTTGCTGATTGTGAATGTAAAAGTTCTGAAAGTTTCAAAGATCAATGTGCAGATAAATGAGTTATTGTCTCTTAAAAGAAAGAAACGATTTTCAACTGCTTGAAACGAGTCGCCAGTAATTCCAGTCTTACTTACTTTTCTAATTATTTATCTGTATAATACCAGCCAACGGTCTTCATTGGCTGCCCGCAAACAAAGTTTGCTTTGAGCCTCAAACACTGTATTTGTGTAGACCAATCATAACAGACTGGGCCATCTGACCAATCAGAGCAGAGTAGACCAATCACAACAGACTGGAAAAAAGGGGTTTAGAGAGACTGAATGCTTTATCGAACCGTTTCAGACACTGTGAGAAAAGAGGTGATTCTACACTGTATATTATGAGAAAATGAAAGTGTTTTTGACCGTGGATGCATGTAAACCTATTGTAGGAGACCTCCAAAACAAAGTTAGGAACCTGTAAAATGGCATAACAGGGCACTTAAATTGACTTTAATCATGTCCTTACTCTTAGAAATTCCTCTCTTCCACGTGTTGAATGCTCGAGTGACATTCAGCAATCTTTGTGGCTGTGATGAGCCGGTCAGTTCTGTGACTGTACAATCTCCACAAGGAGCCACAGAGGCTGGTATGCATCTCTTCCGTTCAGGTCCAAAGTTCCTCTGGCTGTAACTGTGCTGGTTATTCACCCTCACATCACTGCTTTCAGGTCAGACTCCTCCTCCTCTGCAGTGTGAAGTAGACCCGTCTGTGTTTGAGCCTCCCCCAGAATACACCACACTTGGACCAGGCCGCAGTGAACCAATGAGAGATGAGGATGATAATTTACTCCAGTTCGCCATACAGCAGAGCCTGCTGGACGCGGGAACAGAGAGTGACCAGGTATTGGCATCAATCAGATGGCATGTCCATGGACCAGCATTCAGACTGTCTGATGTATATTGCACTTTCTTGATCTGGCAAGCTCTATTCTGATTGGCTGGCCACACTCAACTTCTCAGAGTCGGTGCACTTTTTTATCAGTCTGCCTGGAAACAAGATTGTTGTTATTTATTTCTGATTTTGAGAGAGAACGAATCACTGGATTAGATTTTTTTTATTTTTTTAACTTGCATCAAATCTTTCAATTACTGGAGATATCCAAAATACCCACAAATAGAACTGTATTTTCCACTTTATGTCTGTGAAATAATCAATACATGTTATTTTTGGGTGAAAATAAAGTCGGATTTAGGTTAATTACCGTAAAGCTGCTCATAAACCTATACTGCTCTGCAATTATTACATTATTGTAATATATACAGCAAATTACAGAATCCAAACCTTGTGATCTTCTAGACCAGGGGTCTCCAACCTTTTTTCAATTGAGAGCTACTTTTTAAAAATGAAAGTGGCCGAGAGCTACTCATGTAATACAATACTTAAATCTCTTAAATAATGTCTCATAACTCTCATATTAACAGCTATCCAAACTGTTTTAGGCCTAAAAGAGTTTTTGTAGGCCTATATATGTCACCCTTAAATGTCAGAGAAAAGAACAGAATCAGAGATTATTTTTTTTATAGAAAATTGTACTTTGCATATTATACTGTAAACACATAATTATAGTTGATTTTATAGTGGATCATAACTAGAGATGAAATGGCATGAAAATTTCATTTCATGATTATAGTGACCAAAATGATCACGGTTATCACAGAATCCTGTTCAAAAAGTACTAATACTACTAAATAAAATCAATTCACCAAGTTTTATGTCGAAAACCAGCAAATAACAAAAAAATAGTATCAATATGCACTTTTTGTTTGCATAAATATTAAAATAATAACATTAAAAATGATGGCCAGATTTTAAAGGAGTGTCTTGCAACATGTTATCTACTAACATGTACAAGTTCAAATAAAGTTTTGACAAAAAAGGTTTTATAAAAAGATAAACCTCACATATTTTAGCCTTTAAATCAGTTTTATACAAAGAATGAGTCAAAAAAGATAAATTACTGACATTTACAATGCACATTAGCTTATCTTTTATTATTAATAGTAAAATTCGGTCCGATTTTCCCGTGGCGTCTGTCGTTGCACTGCGCTCTCCACAACGACAAAAAAGTTTTAGTAGCTAATGGATTTCCACGACCGAAAAACGCTTGCTGTAAGATTTATTTACGGAGAAGAGAAAAACACCCGTAGTGTTTGGGTGCACCCCCATCCTTCATGTTGACTGAGCTTTCAATGTTGTTACGGAAAGGGTGAAGCTGATTGGTTGGTTCTTGTCACATGACCTGCGGTGTGCTTGCGGCATTCTGAAAAGTTGAGATTTTCTCATCTCGCTGCGCCTGGAAAAAATGAGCGTGTCGCTTCAATTATGAGCGCGCTTGCCCACGCGCCTACATTTGAAATAACGAACAGTTAATGTGAACGGACCCTTGGCGAGCTACCTCCAATCAGGCCACGAGCTACTGGTAGCTCGCGAGCGACGTGTTGGAGACCCCTGTTCTAGACAGTAATTTAAGGCATTGTAGCCTGCTGAAACAAAGCATTTGCCAAACAGCTATCTGCAATTTTATGCTAATATATTTTATGGCCCAAATATAATTATATATATTTTTATTTTTTTATTTTTTTTATTTTTTGCACTATACAGTATAAAGCATGGGAAGTTAATTTAACATCCAATTTCATTCTATTTTCACAGGTGTGAGATTTTTTTTTTAAATGTCCCTGTAACCTTGGAATTATCTAGCTATGTTTTTTGTTACTTTCATGCAAAAACAAAACATGCCATGATTATTAACTATAGATATCTGAACAGTAACTTTTTGTTTTAACCAAAATAATCTGTTAACATAAACCAGCCACCATAACAAATTATATAATTATCTCCTGATTCATTTATTTAACCACCATCTGTTTTTTTTTTGTGCTGTAACCAAGAATGCAACCACAGATGCAACCTGTTCAGGACATTGTTTGTCGTTATTAATTTAATTGAACCATTCATGTGCACAACAAACATGTTTGCAATGCTCAATTTGCAAAAATCATGTTAATTCAACTGGAACAGATTTAAGTAGATGCTGAAATCAACACTTTTCATGATTAAGTTCTAGAAGCCAGAATATTAATCATGATTAGTCAATACTAAACAATTAGCAGACATCAGCTCTTCTTTATTCCCTCCACTGCTTTCCACCCACTCCCTCATTTCTCTTTCTTTTCCTGTGTGTTTCTGTAGGTGACCATATGGGAGGCTCTCACTAACACTCGACCATCTTCTCAGCCTCCGCTTTATGAGGAGGACTCTCAGCTCGAGAGGTGTGTGTGTGTGTGGATCAACAACAGTGTGTAGATTGAGTGTGAGGATGTGCATATCAGTTGTTCATCTGCTCTGAAATGTGACTGTCTCTCTGATAGGGCGATTCAGGAATCTCTGTCTTTGTCACTGGTTGGAGGAGAGAGTGGAGAGTCAGATCCTGGCCTGCCGTTATCCCCATCTGACCCCTCCCTCAACTCACCCCCGTGTTACAGCTCACTGGCCGAGCCTCGAGCGCCGGGAGCGTTTGCCGTGGCCACCAGTTTTGATGAACAGCTACGCATCGCAATGGAGCTTTCATGCAGAGAACAAGAGGAGTTAGACAGGTGCGAATAATGAAGGAGCAGAAATGACAGAATCCATAGACATAAGCTCTGTTCCCAAACCTATTGAGGGTTTCAAGTAGCGGTCGAACGATTGATCGTTTTGCAGATTAATCTGCACCGATAACCTTTTGTTCCAGCATTCTTCCATCCATACCGATAGTTTTTTCGTGTTGAGTCCATTACTGGAGCGGCTGAAAAGGATGCGCTGTCAGTACGATACAAGTACGAGATCGGCATCTAGAGGCGAAATAAAAGACTACCACTGACACCTTGTGGAGTTTGTTTTGACACGTGAGACGATGCGAATTTAAAGGCACACCGTGTAACTTTTGGCCAAAAGAGTTGACGCATATGAGTTGTTTTAAATAATTCCTCAGGCCAATATACAGCGCTTGACACTATCAATGCTCCGAGCGGGGCTGCCCTCTTGAAATACCGCCTATGTAAGTTTGGAGAAGACGGACCGTCTTTGGCCAGGTCATGTGACCTGGAGAACGTATCGCTTTACGACCGTCATGTGACCACAGGCTCGGAAGAGTCAAGGAAAAGAAAACGAGAAACTGACCGTGTGAGAAAACTGAACAAGAGTCTCACTCGGTCAGGCTTTCACTTAAAATAGGATAAGAATGAGCATCAAACAGAAATAACCCGGCGCGCGCAGCTCTTAAAGGGGCCACACCTTATTTCCACTCGTTATTTACGACAGTACAAGTACTCCACAGCGACTCTAGGGGTCGCTGTTTGACAAAAACGGAATTCCTACATAGTGGACCTTTAAAACAGACAATGAAACTGTATGTTAAACAGTACACTACCGTACGTGTTTTCATATCATTATAACATAATACATTTGTTGACTAGATGCTGCATTAGTGGAGAACAGCAGTATGTTTGCCGTTGAGGCTGAGAGGACTAACATTAGAACCTCAAACGGTCAAGTCACCTTCATTTATATAGCGCTTTTAACAATATTGTTTCAAAGCAGCTTTACAGAGATAATAGGAAATTACAGTAACAGAGATTGTTTAGGCTTTACAGCAGCTCTAGAATAAAGTTATTGTCCAGCTAAAGTTAGTTTTGATTGATTCACTTCCGTTGCAAAGATCATTAGTTATTAACTTAGGGGCCGCTAACACGTCACTAACAGTAAACACTCAACATGCTCTGGGCCGCTCATCCGCACAAAACAGTGCCTGGTATCTCGAGAACGCAAACCCTGAAATAGATTCCAAGGTGCAAGCCTTGAAAAAAAATTTAAAAAAAGGTTATCTTTGCGCAAACCTCAAAAACGCAAACCCGCGAAAACGCAGACGGCGTGCAAATGCGCATCACGTGTTTAGTCTATAGGTATGCGTTTGAATATGTATGTGCGCAGGTGTGTAGTCCTTCTTTACAAACCAACCCTCAACAAATTACTTGTCTGGCCTTAAAAATGTATAAGAATTATTTATCGCTTCCGTGTAGAACCACGTGAACTGGAATTATCCCGACAACGTTTTATCTGTACAGAGGGAAGGAACAATGTGACAAAAACACATGCAAGTCCAACCCAAATGTTTACTGTCATGATTGTTACCATCTATTTGCATTAGTTTATATCCATCTTGTCGCTTTAATGTATTCGTTATGCAGCGAAGTTGCATATTTAAAGCTAGTGACATGAGAAAGCAAAATGTTCATGCAGCCGTCAGAAACATATCAAACAAAATCAGAAACGCATTCGATTTCAGTTTGGGTTTTTTTATCGTCACTGTAATACATATTTTGTTATTTTGATTAGATAATCAAGTATTCTAAAATAAAAGCAAATAAAGTGAGAGTATACATACAGTATAGGCTACATATGTGTTTAATTTCAATGGCCTTTGTGTGTAGATATTTAAAGATGGCCGTATTTAAGCATGACTATTTGGATTTATATGAAATAGTAACACTTTATGAGTGTTTGCGACATTAACTAAGGTTAATAAAAGTATTGTTCATTGTTAATTTCAACATTTACTAATACTAATTCATTTTAAAGTTGTCTTTTAACATTAGTTAATGCACTATGAACTAACATGAATGATCAAGGTATGATTAATATATTCATATTTTTTATATTTAAAAAGTACAGTATATTTTCATGGTTCAGTACTGTTGTTATTTTTGCAATGAAGCTCAGCACCATTTTATTTGTTATGTTTGTTTTCCTTCTGTATCTATTTTAAAAACTAATCAGTTGATTAATTGGTTTTTTTTTCGGCCAGCGTGGGCCAACCTACTTATCGTTATCAGTAAAACACACTATCACACTAAACTACACACTATGTATTGTTTTGTCGCACTATATTCAACACGACAAGGACATTTACTTCACATTTTTGTCCCTATAACATTAGAATTATCTGGCTATTTTTTTTACTTTCTTTCTTTTTTCACTTGCAGTATTATTTATATACAATATGTCAGTTTCTAAAAATCTATATTAGTCACAAAAACACGAACACTAACTGATGTTTTGTTTTTCGTATTTTCATTGTGGGAACAATGATGTACTAAAAACCTTAAAGGGTTAGTTCACCCCAAAATGAAAATTCTGTCAGTAATGACTCACCCTCATGTTGGTCCAACCCCGTAAGACTTTCGTTCATCTTCGGAACACAGATTAAGATATTTTTGATTAAATCTGAGAGCTGTCTCACTCCTCCATAGGCTTCTATTGTAATTGAAACCTGCCGGCCCAGAAAGTTGGTAAAAACATAGTTAAAATAGTCCAAGTCTTACGGGGTTGGAACAACATGAGGGTTAGTAATTACTGACAGAATTTTCATTTTTGGGTGAACTAACCCTTTAACGTTTTTCCTTGGCGATTTTAAAAAGATTTGTGTACAGACGACAACGTTGTCAAAATGATCCCGTTCACATGGATACACGAAAACGATTAAAAAGGCTGTATTATTCATGCCAGGCCAGTAGTTGGCGATGTCACAAACACATGTCGCATGGCGTCACCTATTTCACAAATTCAAGTTTTTGTATACTTCAAATTCAGGTTTACACGGAGACGATAACGGTAATGTTTCAAAAACTAGCACTTTTTTTTTTTAAAGTTTGCATTTTCAAGCCCCCAAAACGCTTGTGTAAATGAAAGGCCAAAACGCAAAAAAGGTTTTCTGTTTTTAGTTGAAAACAGTGTCGTGTAAACGGCCCTCCTTAATGTGAGCGATTTTCCACTCACCACATCATCTCATGTGTTCAATAGAGAATAAACGTGACTATTCAAATTAATATAAAACGTGGAACAGTTTATGTTTCTCCTCATTTGTATCAGCCAATAACATTCCTCTTTTTGTTCCCTAAAGGAAGTGGAGGGAAGAGGAGGATGAGCTGGAGAGGATACTACAGCTGTCTCTCACAGAGAAGTAACTGCTAGATGTGGGTTTAAAGGAGTAATTTATTGGTTGTGTTATTTTCTGCAATGTTAAATTATTATTCTTATAGATTCATCACTCTTTATTTCTTTTCCAAAATAATAAAGATGGGATAGCAAGCGGAATTGGAGAGAGAGAGTGTGTGTGTGTGTGTGTGTGTGTGTGTGTGCGTGTGTCAAGACTGAAACAATTCATAAGAGATGATAAAACATGGCATGAAAATGTGATTGATTTCCTCTCAGTTCCACTGTCTTTTGAGTGATACCAGGTCAACTTCATTGTATAATGATACAGATGAAAATGTGAATATAAATTATGAATATTGATGACTGATAATGCATAAAGGTAAAGTACTGAAAATACTATTGCGTACAATAATGAGTTTACGTATGGTGGATGATAATAACATGAAAGTATAAGTATTAAATGTTGCTCAAATACTTTCACAACAATGACTTCTGTTATGATGTTTTTTGTGCATGGGGAAGCGACCATCTAAGTCTAAAAGATGTATAGACTAAGAACTTACTGAAGCACCTAAAATATATTAGTATGAAGGATGTAAAGGGTGTTGGGGTAGCCTTAGGCTTCAGAAAAGCTGCTGTCAGATCTGCATCTGCACAGCAAGTGTGATTTAGATGCGCCAGAAGTCCAGTGTTTCTATTATTAATCTTATACCGCTGTCATTTTGTTATGTAAGAAAACTGAATCATCCATTATATCTGCAGGTAGTTCTACTTTTGGTCAATGGTTCTCAGTCAGCTTCAGCAAACTTTCAAGGGGGTTATTTTAACTTAATTATAATGCTAAAAAAAAAAAAAGTTTCTATCTATCCATCTATCTTGCAAAAACAAAATATGGAGACTGTGTGTATTTAAACAGGGAAATGCTAAAGAGTCTAAGATTGGATCATTATTGCAGTGATTTATGCATGTTTGGCGACAGTTCTTCTAACCCTAACTGATGTAGTGTGTAGCTTTTCATTTCTTAAACAACCATGTAGGAAGACACATCATGGGCATATGTCAGGATGACAATGACTCATCAGTCTCAAATAGTGAAAGAATGGTTGGGAGGAGCATGAAGAATCATTGCCACACGTGAATCAGCTCCTCTGAGTCCAGACCTTAAATTCAGTGAAAGTCTTTGGGATGTGCTGGAGGAGACTTTACAGAGCGCGGGACTCTTGCATTGACAATACAAGATCTGGACCAAAAATTGATGCACCTCTCTTGATGGAAATAAAATGTTGGTGCATCAATTTTTGGTCCAGATCTTGGCCATGACGTGTCTTCCTACATGGTTGTTTAAGAAATTAAATTCCTATTTATCCATCCAATCTTGAATCCTCTGGAATCCTCTTGAATCCTCATAATCAAAATTAAAGCAGAACATGGGAAAATTGGGTTCTTTGAGTCAAAAAGGTAGAGAACCAATCAATGCTCTAGTTAGTCAACTTAGGAGCAGAAATATTCAGGGATTAAGTGGTATGCTAGTTCATTTACAAGTTAAAATTAATTTGGGTAATTCTGTTCTGTGAAGGTTCAGTTTATTCTAAGATAAAACTAGACATTTACACAGCATTTTACTGTTTGGCAAGACTTCTCTGAGAAATTCCTTCTGTCTCCATAAAGGACATCCCATTGTACTCAACATAAGCCTTGATCTTGTGTTAGAATCAAATCATATACCTGAGCATGGGAAGTATACGATTGTTTATTGTCCTTAGTTATGTCATTTTTTCAACATTTTGTACTAGCATTTCCTGCTTTTGGATACAATACTTACTATCTCTAGCTTAGTCACTGACGTCTTACCTTAAACATCTGATAAAACATTTTACCCCACAGGGGAAATGCTTCGTTTAATAATGTATTGATTAATACATTAATGTATTAATAATTAATGTATTAAAATTGTGTACATGGTTTTACACAATTTACAAGCATAAATGGTAGCCTATATGAACTGCTTAAAAAAAACATTTTACAGCCAGCTGTATATGAGTGCCCTTTCTATAATATTAAATGATCATGCGACAAATAATGCAAATTTAGGGGGCGAGACAGCTTACCTACTGACACATCTTACCCCTCCGTCCCCAGTTTAGCAATCTCCATATTTTGGAAGCTTGTTTCCGCCACGGAATAAAAATCACACAAGCATTAGTTTTGCGAATTGTAAGAAAAACAAATCAGAATTTTGAGGATTCACAAATACCTTTCTAATTTTTTATTCAATTTAATTGATTTAATTTTGAGAAATAAACTCGAGAGACAAAAGGTCACAATTAGAATTCTAGAGTTTTAGAATTCGTAGTTTACATATCACAATTCTGAGATTACTTCTCGCGGTTTTGACTTTCTCGGAATTCTGAGTTTACATCTCAGTTTTGACTTTCTCGCAATTCTGAATTTATGTCTTGCAATTCTGACTTTTTTTGTTACATTTCAAGAAGAAAAAAAGAGTCAGAATTTTGAGATATAAACCTTTGTATTCCATGGCAGAAACAAGCTTCAGTAGGGCCTACCTTATAACTATGATGTATGAAGAAAAGAAAATAAGTGCATGATCCCGCAATATGACAGACTGACCTGTAGAAGGCGCTCTACTGTACATCGCTCATGTCTCTGCTCTGAATACTCGCTCTTTCCACAGCACGTTGTCTGTGCGGCCTCGACTTCCTTTTCTGTGCAGATTTCATGGCGAGTGATAGCGGGGAATAGTTGATTCACCTACCGTGACCACACTGACCCGTACATCAATCTCCAGAGACGCTTTTTCGGGTGAGTGGGGGTGCGTTACCCTGCTTCTGGACTATCTTTGACAAATTACGCACCTCAGACTCTCGATTGTGTGTGTCGTTAGACTCCAGTGTGTTATTATGAGTGTATCTCTCACACTCTGTGTGTGTGTTTAATGTTTGGTAGCTCAGTTAGCAACCAGTCTAAGCGCCTTTCTCAGTGTGTACGTTACATTAACAGTCAGAGAAACAACGCTATCAGAGATGAATAAGTTCTAAGAGCGATTAAAAACCACAAATAAGCTCTTGTGTTTTCCTTTGCGTGTTTTGTCTAACGTTACTGGATATGGAGGTTAATTGTGTAGTGATTTGCATTGTGTCCTACTGCATGTGCTAATTAGCTAGCTCAGCGCTAATTTGAGAACTTGCAGCGAGCGAGGGACGCGACAAAACTTCAACGCACCCGGTAAAATCAACGAAACCACAAGTTTTTCCCGTTAAACGCGATTGTTTGAGACCGCAGCCGTTGGTCTCGCGCTCACTGACTGTCCGCGCGCAGTCTCGCGATCGAGACGCGGCGACACGACGCTTGTCAGGATTTATGGATATTCAACCTAATGTTCTCTTCTGTAACAGTTTTTCCTTTCTTGAGCTACTCTACACAGTCACATGTTTGTTCATTGAGCCTCATGAGAGAGAACTAACTAAGCGAAATGAGACTGAAGTTAATAATCACGAAGTTATCAACTGAGCGCTCAAAACAACGTGACATGCTAAATAATTTTGTTTCTGAAAACGCGCTCATTCGTTCGTTTTACGGTTATTTAGCTTAAGTATCAAATGGTTCACTGAAATGGTCTTCAAGAAGCGAGTTTAAAAGGGTAGCCTCTTTGAGGTACTACAACATTAATGCTAGTGGACATATGGGCCTTTATCCTCTTTCAAACGCCTCAGATAAGATATGAGTAACTTAAATTATGAGGGAAAATGACAGTTTTCTACGCTCTGTCCATAACTAATGCTTGTTTGATGTTCTCCCCTTCAGCTGCCATTATAAAGACCGTGACGTCAGCAGAGTAGTTGATTGGGTTTGACATCATCAGGTGGGTAGTTTCATTTGACATTTTCCCAGCACTATTTTTTAAAAATAAAGTAATTTATGTGGTTGAAGAAGCCTCACTGTGAAACATTTCCAGATTAAATAGACAAGGTATTTTACACCAGGTAAAATGCATGACATTTTTATCTTTGCATTTTTTCCCCATGGTGGGAATAGGTAGTCCGAGTGCGTTTGGTCTGTGTCTTAACCTGTGAAATTGATCTTCACAGCTATTTTTAGGATTTGGGTGGTTTCTGGACTGAACGCTGTGCTGTGCCCTCTCTCTCCCTCATCGTGTTGTGGCCGTAGCTGGTCTTACCGAAGAACTGCCAGTCGATGGCTCTGATGGACAAACACAAAGTGAAGCGGCAGAGACTGGACCGCATCTGTGAAGGTAAGAAGATGAAAACCATATTAGATGGACAATATGTATCCTATTGAATTTCAACAACCCAAATCTATTAAATTCTTCATAAAATGACGTTTGCACCCACTTTTACGTCCATGATGTGACATGTGAAATGAGATGTTCAAGGACAACGTTTAGGGTGGGACTGGAATTGATTGGGTTATGAGAAGCGGTCCACAGACACCTGTTGGTTAAATTAAGTCAAGTTAGTAGGTTTTGATGAAAAAAAAATGTTTTGGTATTATGTGCACTGATGAATTCTTCACAATAAGACCATGAAAATTGGTACATTTTGATTTCATGTCGACTTTAAGTGAATCCTTGCGTCAACCACCAGATACACAGGCCTGAAAAGCATTGCATTTTATGTCTTGAGCTGAACTTCAAAAAGTGATTTTATGTTTTACCTTGTAATTAAATTTAGATTTGACGCTGTAGTTACACAGATTTGCATTTGCTTTAATAATTGGACTGTTATGTATTTACCTAAATGTATTATCCCAATGTTTATAGAGAAGTGATTTATGTATTATTTGTAGTGTCTGTGTAAACCTTGAGTGAATCATCTGGCAGTGTGTCAGTGTACTATGTGAACTAACAAACATTGAGAAATGGATGGGTGATATGGTTGTTTCGTGAATGTTTGTGTGGCCGGTGATGTAGTTGTTAGACAGTTTGAGCTCTGTTCTCTTATCTTTTCTCCTTCCTGTTTGTGCAGGGCGGCACACACTCAACTACTGTTATTAAAAACAGTGCCTATGTGTTCTTTATTATATATAGTACATTACTACTAAATGAATGAAACTCCTGTCCATTTTCTGCCATTTTCATAAAATCTAGGGAAAGCTAGTTCTTTAGATTTGGTGAACACAGTGCCATCTCTTAAAGTCCCCATGAAAATCCCCCCCAAAAATGTTTTGGCTTTTAGTATGAATTTGTTAGCCTTACTGTTATCTACAGTATAAGCTAGTGTGCTCCAAAACAATGACAAAATTTGCATTTAGAAAATACAAGCATTTAAAACAAGCAAGTCTCTCACTTCCGCCAGTACGGATCAATGATTTTGATGACATCACTCTGCACTTCAGCTTCTCATCTGATTTACTGTCCAATCAAATGCTCTCTAGAATCTGAAGCTGCGGCTAAAATCGGTCACTTGCTCACACATTTACATTTTTTCTTTTTTATATAAATGGTGAATGGCACATAATGCACTATATAGAGGATACGGAACGATTCAGACAGTGTATACATGCTTTCCCAGGTGAAAAAGACAGACTATTAAATGTATTAAATTTACTTGAGTATGTTTTTAGTACTATACAAATATACAATAATAATAATAAACTTTATTTTATACAGCGCCTTTAAAAGCAGCTTCTTAAAGTGCTGTACATAAAATCACAATCCACTGAAAAATACAACAAATAAAAGTTAATAAAAACAGAAGCAGAATAATGTTCAGAAATAGGGAACAGAATAACGCATTAATACATTTAACACGACGTCTTTTTCACCTTGGGGCAAATTAAGTTTGGCCTTGCGAGTTTGCGTTAGTGTCGCGCACACACACACACGCACAGACACAGTCTGCTCCGGTCCAGAGACACGATAGTACCGAGCGGATCATATGTACGAGACGATAAAGTCCATAAAACGTGTCGGACCCATTTGAATTTTACACAGAATGCTGCATTTTAAAGTGGATTTATGTCCCGCACTGCATGGCAGCAACTAACGATTTTCATAATCGATTAGGTGGCCAATTGTTTCTTAGATTAATTGGATAAAAAGCCCAATTTAGTTATTTTATTTTTGACAGAACACGCTATTCCACATCCTGCCCAATGCTGCTCTTCAAACAAACGTGCCAACTGAATATGAAAACATAATTAGTGAATATATCTATAGCTATGCTTTATGCAAAAGAGCTATAAAGCAAAAAGGACAGTTTAAATCCCTAGATTAAAAATTAAGATAAGAATAAAAACAAACTCTGTTAACAGATAAGAGGAATAACAGTCACTCTAGACACAGTAAACTGTTACTGTCATTCTTTATCCTGTAAATGTAAGAAACGTCTTACTTTTATATTCAATTACGCGCTGTTTACAGTTACCACTCTCATAAAGTACTTGAATTGCACGTTGACTTAAATCTAAATTTAACGTCCAACAACAGATATTCCAGCAAAATTAATATTTCTGCGCTGAATATTAATGGTCTCCTTCTCTAATGCGTCCCGTTTGTTGTGTGTTATTTACTCGTTCAGTAAAGTTTGAAGTTTAACGCAGACTGTCAGGACGAGCATTAATGCGAAATGAAAATGCTTGCGTGAATTTGAAACACTTACAGATAAGGATATAAATAACCGTAAAATTAAAGTTTTGCGCTAAGGAAGCATATCCCACATTAAGTAGCACACGCATCTATCAAAGCTTCTGACAGGGCTAGCCATGTTAATGAATTAGCTTGAAGTTTAAAATAAAAATGTCATGTTTTGGGCAGCTTGGATCCAGTACCTTTCCAGGAGCAGCTCACTCTGTTTCCTCCACTATTTTTAAATGCATTTTGTCCATAGAAATACGCTATTCAGTGCTGTAATTTGACACTACTTGCGGAAGTTTCCCGTGCACGGTGGGCAGACGCGACTAATCGATAATGAAATTCATTGTGGATTTTCGTTATTAATTAGTTGTTGCATCACTACCGCCCTGTCTTCCTGTTTCTTTTGAAATTACATCAACACATTTAACCCTCATCCTTCCCCCGGGTCATTTTGACCCGGAAAATATTCTTGAGAAATTTAAAAATTGAGTCTTCATCAGAAGGGGTCCAAGCCCGCATGCGGGACAGGACTTTTGTCGCACGTTAGCACATGCACCACGAATACACACACAAAAAAATGTAATGTATTCGAGGCATTTTGTGGTTGTAATTTAAAAAGGTAACAACAAATACTTCCCTCGTGGGTCAGTTTGACCCCCATAGGAATGAATGGAATGCTAAAACTTTACCAAAAAATCATTTTATAATGTCTACATGTGTATCTGAATGCATACTAAATGATCTGACTTTAGGACCCAGCAGAATAGCTCAATTGCTCCATGCTAAAATGCCATCTAGTGGCTAGAGTCATAGTCAATATCATGTTATATGATTATTTTTTTTCCACAAGAGGTCGACAAAGACACCCAATGTAAGATATTTTGAGCCGAATTAAAAGGTTTATGCATGAAATTGATTTTTTGAATTTAAGTTAAAAGAATGTGAGGAATGTGCTTAAATTACTTTTTATTTATTATTTGATCAAATCTAGTCATTTAAAGGTAAATAAAATATAAAAAAAATTGCATTCAAAAATAGAATAAATATTATCTAAATAAAATAAGCTTTCTGGACAAAATAAATTAAGAATAATTTTAGGGCTTCAGGTCATTTTGACCCACGAGGGAAGGATTTGTTACAGAACGCGAGGGCCGCGCAGACGTTATATAAATGAATCGGTGTGCTGTATATTGCAGTCCCTTTTATTTTTTTGGCTCAACGTCAAAGACTCTGATACCTCACAAAATGTAGATGTTGATATTAGACCTGCTCGCTAAAATTTGAATAGATCCTAATTTATGTACCTGGTGTTTAATAGGTTTTAGTTGTGTGATCGGATCAGTGAAATGTGCAGTATCTATTAGGCATTACATCAAGATAAGTGTGAATATTTATTTAACTCTATTTAACTCTGTATAATTTTGCATCAAATTGCAAGACAATTCGTGAACCCTCTTGCTACACCGCATGTCGTCATTATTTAGGTCTGTATTTGCATGCCCTGTTATTTGAATCTTGAATCTTTATATAAATGTCATCAAGGTTACCTGTTAAATAGTTTAAATATGGGAAAATCTTTTTGCAGGCCGTATGATTTTATTTTTTAGTCGGCATGAAATAAAATTTCACTCTATTTATTTTCTAAATACATGTTAGGGTTCATAAACGATTCATCCATGCATATGTTTTTAATCACAATGTCAAAAAATTTTTAACGCTATTTAAAACACGCAGCGTATTCTTTCAGTTGCATTTCCTTTCCCTGCTCTCCCTCCGTCTCTGTCACTCACACGTCTCTCTCTCTCTCTCTCTCTCTCTCACACACACACACACACACACACACACACACACACACACACCATCCCCTCCGTGCACGTCTGTCTATGATGCGCCAGACTGGACAAAAGCGAAGTGACACTGTGCGAGAGAGACCGAGTGTGACTTTTATTTAAAGTTATATAAACTAATATAATTTATTTTACTGGACAGTTTAAAGCTCATAACCATATTTTGTTGTTACTTGAAGTACTTAGAGCAGTGTTATGTTGCATCATGCAGTATTTGTGCTGAAAAGTAAGAGTAAATGTCTGTTACCTCAATACATTTTATTTGTGTACATTTTAATCATTAACATTAAAAGCACACTCTTTTTACAACTAAAATAACAGTAAAGGGTAAAAAAAAACAGAATTCCCAAAAATTAAAATGGAAAAAACGGGATTTGCAAAAAGTAAAACGGAATTTGGGAAAAAATAAAACGAAATTTGGGAAAAAATAAAACGGATTTTATAGGGCCCTAGGATAGTTCACCAAAAATGAAAATTCTGTCATTTACATACCCTCATGTTGTTCCAAACTTGTATGCATTTTTCTTCTGATGAACACAAAAGATGATATTTCAAAGAATGTCAGTATCCAGACAGTTGATGAATGATGACACCCATTGACCTCCATTATATGAGGGGAAAAAGTACTATAGAAGTCAGTGGGTGCCGTAAACTGTTTGGTTACAACATTCTTTAAAATATCATCTTTTGTGTTCATCAGAAGAGAAACTCATACAGGTTTGGAACAACATTTCATTTTGGAACATTATCTTCTTTTTGGGTGAACTATCCCTTTTAACATTTTTGTTAACAATGCTTTAGTAATTTTAAAGAATTCCACATTGACCGAAGGTCGTTCCAGAACAAAATAAAAAATGAAACTAGTTCTGAATAAAAAAATGGTTCTCGATTTCCAATATGGCTCGCATTGTGCCCTTTGCAATGACAGTAATAACCCTATATCACAGCCTCTTGTATTTGAATTGCTTAATTTTTACATTTTAAATGGGGATTCAAATACGGAGCGTGTCTTGTGCCATTATTCAATTTATATGGAGATTGTAGCTGGCAGCTTCACTCTCATCAGCAGTTGCCTCGGGTCAAACCTTATTATTTAGCAAAGCAAGTTGTTTTGCTTGCAGATAAAATCCTGTGAGAAAACTGCTGTCATCAGCTCAGACAGTGCGATGATTTTCCTGATATTTAAGCCCAGTTTTATGGCCACAGCTGCAGATGGCAGTGATATTTATCCAAGTGACAGCAGAAGAGAGAGCCAGGGGGCGGGAGGAGAGGATAACGGAGGCGTTTCTTTGGAAGAGCGAGGTCATGTAGATGCGAGCAGAACAAGACTCTGTCTCTTTAAAAAACAACAACGGCCTAACTGCCTCTAGTGCTGCTTGTCAATGCCGTGGAGGTTTGTGCTGGTTGGCCGGCACTCGAAGCCCATCCCTCTGATTGGACGGTCGCCGTGGGGGAGGGGCCAGTGTGGATGACATGGGAGATGGGTGTCTGCCAGGCAAAAACAGCCTGACACAGATTGTAAAGGGTGGAGAGAGAGCGATAGAAGGAGAGGAGGGGAGAGAAGACAGGCGCGTGGATTTCATGATGCAAGGTTTGGACCTACGTGTACCTGTTTGATGTTGTGTGTGTGAGAGTCGCCTTGAAGATGCAGTGTGAGTAATTCACATGGGTGTGGTGTCAGCAGCGGGCGTAATTTTCCTTTTTGCCGCTTATAGTGCATGTCCTTGCAGCTTGAGCAAGAGTGTGTGTGTGTGTGTGTGTTGGCCAAGCAGGAGGCAGGGTGTGGTGCAGCTGTATTATCATCCACCCACCCTTCCCCCCCTCTCCTTGAGACCGTGTGTGTGTGTGTGTGTGACCATGTGGGGGGTGAAATGGCGAGGGAGGGAGAGCGAGAGAAGGTTTGGGAGGGGGGTGAAGTAGAGAAATGAGCGCTGAATGAATGGCATTGTTTGCATGGCCATGCTTGTGTTGCGGCCCTCTCTCTTTCTCATGCAGCCTGGCTGGGACTCAACACACGGCATCTGTGCTCTTGCCGGCGCTCGAGCCGTGACCCTACAGAAATGAGTGTTTGCATTGTTCCTTGCGAGAGCACCGCGGACTGTGAATTCTGCCGCTCAGCCATTTTGCATCTTTCTTGTTTTATACGTTATGTTTATTCCACTCCCAGAACGCTCTGTACTGCCATCACGCAGTGTGTACTTTTCCACAAAGCAATTGATTTGGAGGGAAAGAGTGCAAATATTAGTCCTTAAGGTCTCGTTATGGAGCTCTCCTTAATCATTAGCTGTGCACAGGAGTGTGATAGCATGAGTGTGCGTGTTGGTGAATGTCACGGAGGCGTCTTACCCCACCCCCATCTCAGCCGCCAGTGCAGCAACACCTGTCAGTGATGGAAGGGGGGCGTTGGGTCTTAAAATCATAGAATGTAACATGGCTGTTCGGATTTACATGAGCATCGTTCAGTAGAAATAGGTTTGGGGGGTTGTGAGTTCTTGGATGAACGGTTTAACACCCTTTTCCCTCCACAGCTGTTCCTAGACGAGTGTGATAATGAGATCGTAATTATATGACGGGCAAAATCTCACACCTTGTTATTCGATACTTCTGGCATTACACTGCATTCCCTGAACTGCATCTCTTAATTTCTCTTAAAATGGGCAGATTTGGTGATGCCACAGTGAATTTTGCCATTTGTAACTGTTTGTTATATAATGCAGTTTGATGATCGTGGTACGCAGAACATCCTGATGCATGATGGGAATCTGATGATACAGATCAATTAAGTTCTCCTCTTGCATCCTTTCCTGTCTCGTCCCAAGAACCGTACATTTCAGGAATTCGTCCCAGGCTGGATTTGTTTTTGCCTTTGTTTAAAAATGTCCTTCCTGTAGTTGTTCTGCATTTGGCTGTAACAGGCAGAAGTTCCTCATTGTCTGATATGTCAGCTTTTTACCCTGCTAATTAAAAAAAAAAAAAAAAAAGGTGCTGTGCTGCTGTCTTCAAATATGAACAGAAAATGACATCTCTGCTCCTTTTTTACAGTCAGTTGTGACACTGTACTGAAATATCTGCTTTTAAGTCTGTCCCGTATGCAGTAAATGCAGCGCTGATGGCGGTCTATGACTTTAGTCTGTATGAGCATGACCAATCATCTTTAATTTGGCATTTTGCCTTGTAATAATGCTGTATTGCATTGTCACAGTATCTTTGTACTATCTCCGTTCTCTGTGTTCACCATTACGTCCTGTAGCAAGTCTGCACCTCACAATTCAATCTAAAATAAAGTGTGTGCCGAGGTGCATTTGTAAGTGACAGCTTCTTACTAAGGCATGGTCAAATCGGTAACGCTTCCTTTTACAGTCCTGTTACCCATGTACTTACTATGTACTTATTATAGTAATTATAATTACTGGGTAATAACTAGGCACTAACCCTGAACCTACCCCTAAACCTACCCCTAACCCATGTACTTATCTTATATTAGCCAGTACTTTTTAGGTAAGTACACATAAGTGCTGTACTGTAAAAGGAAGCGTTACCATCAAATCTATATGTATTCAAAATGGACCACTAGACACTTGATGAAATATGGAAGGTAAGCTCAGACCTTCAATAGGGTAACTAATAGATATGTAGCAAAATGAATGTGCTAAATAACTATAAAGTTACTGCACAAATAAATACAAACTTGAAACTTGAAACTTGCACAACTTTTATGGCCTTTACAGAAAACCGAGATCTTTAGATGATCACACTAAAACTCACTGCAAGAATTTGTCTTTTCAAAGAAATTTAAAGCGTAACTGCTTGAGAATTTTAGTTATTTATTTACAATTGAGATTGTAACAGTTAAATTGAATGTACTGACTGTTAAATAAATGTAGACCTCAAAGTTTATTTTAGTGAAATCACTTTTATCTCTAAATAGGGATGTACGAAACTACTTGTACTAAACTACAGCTAGATGGAGTGCAATGGACAAGAATGTTGGGCTCTCAAAAGTTAAGTTATTTTGAACGTGTAAGGGTTAGTTCACCTTCAAATGAAAAATTCTCACACTAATTACTACAAACATGTATGATGGACATTCTTCTATGGATCACAAAAGACGTTTTGAAAAATGTCTGTTGTTTTTGTCCATACAACGCAAGTCAATGGTGACCAAAACTGTTTACCAGCATTCTTCAAACTATCTTCTATGTACCACAGAAGAAAGAAACTTAAGAACGACATGAGGGTGTGTAAATAATGACAATTTTCATTTTTGGGTGAACTATCACTTCAGCTATCATTAAAATAAGTATCCAACATCTAAAAATGTTGATATGCATATGTATGGCTCCATGCAGGATTTACTGTGCACTTTGGGGTGGGGGTGGGGGCTTGTTTTCCTGTTCCCATCCCCTCTATTACATTTATACATTTCTATCTTTGATGTATTAAACCTGAAGTAGTTAGTGATGGTTTCGCAGTATGGAGACAAAGATAATATAGCTTCCAGTCTGCTAAATGTAGGTCATTATGAGTCATGTGAAGACTCCCTGCCCCCTTTCCCCATCTCCTTCCCTCCCTCCGTCCCCTGCTCACACTTTCATTTGTCAGGTTGGGGGGGGGGGGGGGGGTTGGGTTGGACCCTGGAGTTGTTAGCTGTTGTCTTGCCCCATAATGGTAACAATCATAAAATAGTTTCCTGGAATTTATCAGACCACTAACATTCAAAACATAAATCACTTCTGGCCTTGTAATAGTTTGGTGTCATTTGATATGGGCGTTTTGTTGACGGAAATCATCTGTTTGGTAAAAAGAAATGCTGATCGTCTTGAAAGGCTTGAGAATATTTGGTTTTGCTTCTCATAATGGCACAATTATGGCAAATTCTCATTTTAAGGATGTTTTTACAGGATTAATTTATTTAATGCTGTTTAATCTGCTAATCTGATGTAATGAACGTTGAAGTTAATGTCATCTTGGTTGCAAACGATGGCAGATGCTGCTGTTGTTAATCAACATGACTAGTATCTAGGGATGCTCCGATCAGGATTTTTGCAGCCGATACAGATTTATTTATTTTTTGTCAACATGATTGGCTGATACCGATCCTGATCATTCAGGCTGATACCGATCCTGATCATTCAAGCTTTATACAAGTAATTAGGGCTGGTCCGAATACCATTTTTTGAGCTTTGAAGCTTCGGTAGTAATGAACATTTGAATATTCGAAGCATAGGAATCTCTATAGCCTATGACTGTCTGTCTGTTTGCATTTTGATTATTTTGAGAACCGTTCATTCAAACGAGGGAGTGCAGTGTCGTATTTGGTGCAATATAGATAGACAGGCGAGACACTACACGTTCAGAATGAATACACTTTTAATAAACTACAGAACAGTGCGAGCGGGAAGCGGCGCGCCTCACGCAAGCAGAGCTTATATGCTCCGAGAACGGACACTGCACTAGTGATATAAAACACACACACACAGGTCTGTTAACTTAAGCAATATTTTTAATAAGGTAGTCTAATATTTTTCTCACTAACAAATAGCTGACAAAGTAGGGTAGATTTAAATAAAGAAGCGCGCCTCACGTGAGCAGGGCTTATGTGCTCCGATAATGGACACACTAGTGATGTAAAACACACACACAGGTCTTTTAACTTAAGCAATATTTTTAATAAGGTGTAGTCTTATAATATTTTTCTCACTGTAGGGTGAGAACAAAGTAGGGTAGATTTAAATAAATAAAAACGTAATTTAAATAAATAAAAACGAATTTTAAATAAATAAAAACGAAATATAAAAAAAAATACAAAAACGAAATTTAAATAAATAAAAACGAAATATAAAAAAAAAATACAAAAACGAAATTTAAATAAATAAAAAGGAAATATAAAAAAAATACAAAAACGAAATTTAAATAAAGAAAAACGAAATTGTGACTGACGTCCCAGTAAAATCTCAAAGTCTCCTATATTTCGCAGTAGATTATTTTAGATTGATAATAACGGGTAAAAAGGATAATACATTTTGTTTCTATTTTTCTACCCCGCCCCCACAGATGTTATTTACAGTAATGATATAGATTGTTGTTTTAATTGAGAATCAAATAAATAAGCACAACAAATATTACTTTTGCAATGGACAATTTGATAGGCCTTTAAAACAGGGCTTATGCAATACATTATCCATATTAGGATACTTATTAAGGAGCTTACAAGACTTAATGTCAAACTGAACATAATTACAACTCATATAAGGTGTAATTAAACATTGTCCAATATGTGACTGAGGACAAAAACAAAAAGAAATGCTGCAACTACAAAATGAGTATTCTGATCAGGAATATTATTCACCAAGTTCTGAGCATTTCTTCCTTCCTACGTCCTACTTAAGTAGGCAGGATTCTCTTTATAAATTTGAGCTTTTCTGCATTTTGGGAATATAGTCTATCTATTCCTCTTTTCATCCAAAACGCATGCGGCTGTACTGAATTGAAATACAACATAAATTGCACAGGGTAATTAAATGCACTGTACAAAAACTGCATAATCTTCACAAAAGTGGTTTAGTTGAGCAACGAGATGTTTGATTAACATGAATGGCAAGGACGGCAGCATCTTTATTAGCCTGCTTTCACTTTAACACAGAATACACGGTTTATGTTCACTTAAGACATAAACAAAAGGGGTGTTGAAATTAATTTCTACAATGCGTTGCGATGTGGATCTATGCGATTCATAATCGATTATAGCCTATTGACGTTTCTGACGTCATTCGTCGCATACGCACTTGTCTCGTTAGCGTAACATGGCGGAGGGAGGTGAAACAAAAGCAAGTAATAAAAAAAGCACCCACTATTTTCACATTTACAGCGTGTGTGTGCGTGAGCTTGTGTGTACACGTGAGCTTGTGTGTGTGTACGTGCGTGTCGTGTGAGCGTTATTCTAACTTAAGTATACTAGACAGTTTCATGTGTTTTTAGTATTCACAAGTGTTGATTAGTTGTAAATGCTCCTGTTGTCTCCCGTGTTCAGACTTAAGTTTTGTTTGACTATTCAGGAAGTGTACTTAGGATAAAATAAGCAGGTAAAATGAGCAGATAAAATAAAAAGGGAGTTCATATATCTGACTGCTGTTTTCATTGACGAAAATGTAGCCATGTGTAGTAATATTGCACTGCATCATGATATTGAATCGTTGACATGATAGTCATAATCGAATTGAACCGTGAGAGCTGTGACGATTCACACCCCTAATAAATGACTGTGTATTTGCAAAGATGGGCATTTTGTCACGCGTGTGTGTATTTGACCGTTCAAGCCCAGTAAGATAAGTTCATTGTTTCTGGAGAACGCGTAATAACTCCACACTGATGATGACATGACTGCGAAGCTAAAGTCTGACGTTATCAATTTGCGATCGGTTGGTGAGATCGGCCTATTGTAGTGACTCCCGATCGAGTCATAGAACGCTATTTGCGGACGATCGATCAGAGCATCCCTTCTAGTATCCATAAGCTTTGGGGTTTGTTCTCATTGGCTGTTCGAGTTTAGATGCTGCTTTACTGTACTTATTTAAAAATGTTTGCTTGTAGGTTCATGTAAAGGACATGTAGTGTTTGTGAGGAGAATTGTGGTAATTTGATGAACAGTTTGTGTTTCCATTACGTGTAATAAATGATTAAGATGATCTTTGGTGTCCTGCAGGTATTCGACCACCCATCCTCAATGGGCCCATGCACCCTCGTCCTCTGGTGGCTCTGCTGGATGGGCGGGACTGTACTGTGGAGATGCCCATCCTGAAGGACGTGGCCACCGTGGCCTTCTGTGATGCCCAGTCCACACAGGAGATCCACGAGAAGGTAATGTCATATGTTGTGCCCATATCCAAGGATTTTATACAGTCAGTATATAATGGGTTTTTGTTCTGCTGCAGGTCCTAAATGAGGCTGTTGGTGCTTTGCTCTATCACACCATTACACTCTCGCGAGACGACCTGGACAAGTTTAAAGGTCTTCGGGTCATTGTGAGGATTGGCAGTGGATTTGACAATGTTGATATAAAAGCTGCAGCAGAGCTGGGTGAGTTTTGTTCCTGTGTTGTGAAATGATCATGTTTGATTGAATGAGTTTCAGTCAGACTGACCGTTTAAACTGGTTCTCCGTCTCAAACAGGTATAGCAGTGTGTAATGTGCCAGCCTCATCTGTGGAGGAGACGGCAGACACTTCCATGTGTCTAATTCTGAATCTGTATCGCCGCGTCACCTGGATGCATCAGGCTCTGCGTGAGGGCACCCGTGCCTCCAGCGTGGAGCAGATCCGGGAAGTGGCCGGAGGCGCTGCGCGTATTCGAGGGGAAACGCTGGGCATCATCGGACTGGGTGAGTCCTGATATGATTAAATCAGGGCTGGCAGGAAAACCAAGGCTTTTTGAATGAATCAGTTCTATTAAGGTGACAGCTGACAGCATGTTTACACTCAGTTATACAACTTATATTGTAGTTATATATATTAAGTATAAAACATGATGAACAGCAGCATTTAAATATTAATGGAGAATTTCTTTAAATATTAATTCACTAAAGAAGATTTAAGCAAGACACTACAGTCAAAAAAAAATGTATACACTGGTCGATTTTCAGATTTTGGGCTATTTAGCTTTTCATAAGTTGTTTCAGACTAGTGGAAAGAAAACGAAAATACCCTTAAGTGTTTATTTTTGTTGTGTCTGTAGATTTCAATTACAATAAATATTTTTAAAGATGCTTTTCATAAAATGAGATTTTTTTTCTCATGCAGAAGGCAGAAATCTCCACCTTCATCAGCACTTACTCCAAACTATACAGTTTTGTGTTTATCTCTATTACAGAGAGGTTTGTTCATGTATTATTTGCCTAGTTTTATACTACGTTTTATTTGTACATCCTCATTTTCTTTTACTGGTGGTATTTTCTAATTTATGAGTGATGAGAGATATCCAAAATCCCAAAATTATCCAAAAGATAATTTTGACCTCTGTACGATGTACGATCAATAATGAAAAAAATTCCATAATGTACGATAATTTCAGAATTTTGTGACACTTCAATCAGAGGTCATTGTGCTTATATACTCATTGATCTAGCTGTGGATCTATGATTGTGAGGAGAAAGTGAAGGTGAGAGCACGGCAGAGAGGGAGCGAGAGACCTTGCGTGTGTGCCTCATGAAAGCTACACCCCCCACCCCCCGGTCAACACTCCAGTCAACTGTGATATTCTCATTGACCACACCCCCTTACCCCAGGTGTTTAAACCTCCCCTGAGCATTATAACATGAAAGGCTCCAACAAGAGCGGCAAAGCGATTATGCGCATCCCGTGCGCACAATGATGCACTTGAAGCAACGTGAAGTCACAGCGCGCAGCGCTTCGCATTGAAAAGTTCAAAGCACAAAGCGAAGAGATTATATCCATCTATGCTTAATGTATTATATGAGCCTTTTCTTTTAACCGTTTTAAATTTCAGTTTCAGTGCGCATGAAGAACAATTCATAGCGCTCTCTACTCCAGTTCTGTAACGTTCATCTAACAGACACCCGGGAGAAAGGAATATGATTTAGAAAGCGCTATAAACTCCAGTAAGAGTCATTTTATGCAAACTATAGACCTTTATCTACAAATAAAGTATAATAATGGGAACATTGATCTTGAAGAGAGTGTCATCGTGTTACTGTCGTAACCGGACGCGACGCGCTGTTTGAATGCTGAATGGAGAATGACTGAGAAGAGATGAGTTTCCATTATCTTTAACTTAATGACTTAAAAATTAATTTTTACCTCACATTATGCTATTGAATGACTTTAGAAGTCTTGGAATATAGTGCGAAAACTTTATGGTGCTTTACAATGTTTTTATGCCTTTAGCTTAACAATAACACAATAGTATGCACAATATCGGACCTCACTGAGAAGCTGCAGCCATGGCGGGATGATTTTAGGTGTGGCGGCCCGCCACGGCAGAATGAATGTAGCGTAAACACTGCATTGGGTTTAATTAGTCTTTTAATGAAATCTACTAATATTGTTAGTGGCGAGAATTTTATGAATTTCACCGGAACGAATAGAGAGTCTCCGCAATGGCGCTAGATTGAAGCATGCATCCGAGTGAAGACTGCGCGAGCCACAAGAGAACACTGCATCCATGCAACTGACAGCCACTGCAACGAGCGCTCAGCTTGATTTAGCAAACACATTTTAGCACTAGATTGTCTCTTATTTAATAACAAACTAAATGAATGCTCTGCTAGTTAACTGGAGATGTTTTATTTATTTGTATTAGGTACATCCGTGCCTTGAAATGTTTCACAAAGTGGTGGGGGACAATATCGACCCTGAGAAAAAGTGGTGGGGATGTAAATCACCACCCATAAATTACGCCTATGCTAGGGGTGGGAGATATTGACAAAAATGAATATCTCTATTTTTTTTTCAATATCTCTATCGATATTCAGACGATATTTTTGCAATCCTTCAAAGAAATGTGTGCAAACTGCATCTGCATTTGATTTGACCTATTATTGTATAGAATTACTAGTACATAAAGATATGAGACATTATTGATTTAAAGACTCCTAAACTTTTTAAAATAATAAAATATTATTCAAAGTCTTTATTGTTCTTTTATATTTTTAATCGGGGTGTAATGGTTCACAAAATTCACGGTTCGGTTTGATACGATACAGTGGTGTCACGGTTCGGTACGTTTTCGATACAGCAAAAAATAAAGAAATGCCATAGAAATTTAATATTTATTAAAAGAAAAAATATTTTTAAATAAGTGTGAGTTTTCCTACACCTTGAAACTTTTAGTTTTATAAATGGAGGTAATCTTTGAAGGATGAACAAATAATGTTCTGGTCATCACATTAAAAATAACATAACATTTGAGTTTTGAAGTGCTGGAAAAAGATGTGTGACGTACTTGAAAGCATTTTAATATTTCTGCAAAACTTCCATGGTTACAAGTTAGTGGTGCTACATTAAATCCATGGTGAATGATCTGTGGACTTAAAACCTATAGTTCATTCATGGAACGATGTTTCTCCTGGTTTCCACGTCAGTGCTGTTTGATCCGTTAATAACGGAGAAATTGTAACGCTTCTCACTAGATCTCGCAGCGATCGTGATTTTGTACAAAAAATAAAATAAAATAGTCAAACCCCTACAGTATTAAAATCGCTACATATGATTTTTTAGAAGGTTAGTGTGCGTTATTTGTTTTCTCTTTAACTTCCTTCAGCTCTTTTCATGTTTGGGGGGTCGGATTGTACAAATTATGAAATATTCGATATCCCAATTTTGCATATCGTCCAGACAACAATTCGGATATTATCGTCTAAACGAGATATCGCCCACCTCTAGCCTATGCACAATAAAAATTAAAGCTCCACTTTCACATGAATGCTTTACTTTGCATGTCGGAATGTTTGAATCCGTGTCATAACACACTATAACTGTAAAGCTGCTTTGAATCAAACAAATCTGCATGGTAAGAAGCGCTACATAAATAAAGATGACTTTACCATCATATATTCTGCTATAAACAACATACAAATAATTAGACCACCATTTACTTGCCTCAAAGTCTGGTATTGTTGTTGTTATTATTATTTATTGCTACACTTCAATATGGGAATTATTCCATAAGAAAATGAACACTTTTCAGACTTTAAAACAACGGAGCTGCGCACTTGTTGATATTTGTGTTTTGAAAAACTTTTTGATTGATTGTTTTGACTCCTAACCAATTTTCTACATTAAAAATTGTCTTTTTATTTGGGCTAGTAAAAATCATTTCGGGATACCAAAATCTGAAGAGTGATTTTCGGCTACCAGCGATTTTGAAATTTTGCGAGCCCTGTCTCTGCACTCTTAAGCGTTCTGGAATCACTCTGCTGTGAGTCCACTCCGGGTTTTCCATTCCCGCTCACGGATAAACTGCTCCGTGTTCACTCCATTTTTAAAAGTTATTCTAATGTTTATTTTTTTATATCATGAACGTCTGAATTTATAATACTATATTTAACGATTTGGAAAGTATTCTACACATTTAATAAATATAATTACACAAAAATGTCCGAATGTAGTGAACGCGCCTATAGAGAAAAATGAACATTTTATACGGATAACATAAGAGAGTGGTCTATTTCTATTCGTTTTGAATTGTTTTGCCTAAAAGACATTTCAAGCTTATATATTAGTTCACGTGCAATACAATATCTCGCCTCAATTTTAACATAGATTAAAATTAAGATACAATTTATACAAAACAAAATTCACTTTAAAGAAAGGCTTTATACAAAACAAAACGTAATGAAGTGGTAAAAATCATGTCTGACCCACTCTATAGGCCTATGTCTCCCGATATATTGCGCATCTAATGATCCTAACTTATACGACACGATTTTTAGTTAAAGGTCATATAGTGCGAGTCTGGCCTTCGAGATTTAAGTAGCTAAACCAAACAACTGTTTACGATAAAAGTATTAAACGAGTAACCGAAACAATCTATCAAAGCTCAGCTTTGGGAAGATAAGATAAACGGGTAAAGATTAGGAGACTGCGAGAAGAAGAAAGAGAGAATGTGATGTGGATGAGAGAGGAAGAGCAGGAATTGTATACCCATGAACCCCCATAGCAGGATCACTATAGCAAGGACCTCTGTATTTATAAAATCCTGCGTACAGCCCTGCGCGGTATGTTCACTTTTCATATAATCAACATAGCCATTTATAATGGCTAGGTTAAAAACAGATATTATATTATGTATAGTTTGTGATATTAGCTCACTTTTCGGCAAAAGCTCTGTTGGCTTGTAGTATTTGAGAGATTGTGTTAAAGTTATGCAAATGGTTAATTATTTATATGACTACATCACAAAGAGTCAAGTCTTGTAAAAGCATTAGGTTGAAAACATTGAAATTTCATAAAGTGTGTAAATAATAGGAACGCAGTTCAAAATGGCCTTTCTTTAAATGCAAATGTTCTTTGAGTATTTAATTTGTGAAGGTAATACATGTACTCACTATATTCCTAATTACAAGAAGAAGAAACTGCTCTTAAACTGGGTGTGTGACCGGCTGTGGAATGGGGTTTGGTTGAGGATTAATTAAACGCGATTGAACTTTTCAGAATTCAGTATACAGTATGTGTACAATGCAACAACAAAGAGCTTGTTTACATTTTAGAAATGTCATACCAAACAGGACCACATGGAGATGCCAACCAAAAAAAAAACTAAACCAACTGCCCCGACCTGTCTGCATGCATACACTGTACCTACATGGATCCATTCAGAATTACTAAACACAGCAACATACACATGACAGATAAAAACATTTGTTTGCTTGCTCATTAATATAACGGACTTGGGCACTTACTGTACAACTACTGTACGTCACCGCAATCCTCTTTACCTTGATTACAAGCCACATCCATCAAAACTTTACTAGCGATACGCTGGTTTGCTTTATTCAGCTGAGAAATGTAGCTTGCATTCCAGCAGTGGCAGGGTTCCAGACTGCGACCAAAATGGTTGGTCATGTACTCAGTTAAATTCGGAACGCCGTTGTATCAGCAGCTGCTGCAGTCCGTACGAGTACATCATGAATCCATTTTCCAAACCGTGTTTTTGACTTATCCTGAATCACTACGGTACGCCTATAATAAGTGTTTATATTCTGACTATTTTATCCCGGGTCGACTTGGCTGCGGAGTTGCCCAGGGCCAGTGCCTGCGTGACTCGCCATAGACATTAGCGGAGAGAAGTAGCTCCGGCTACAATATTCTTCCCCATGACACTTGCAGTTTATTTACTAACGAACGTACACGTCACACCCATTGCACACTGATGGTGAAACCTTTTTACTATGGGTGAAACGCGCCAATTAGGAATTAAGTCATAATAAGTGTAAGTTAAATGTACAGTGTATGACATGTAAAAAAGACAAGAGGCTAACAATGTCAAGATCAATATTTGTGTAGCCTGACACGGTATTTTCATACTGCATCCGTTCCAGGAGCGGTGCGTAGCAGAGATCGTTTACACACCGAGTCTATCTCTGCTGTGCTGCACGCGCTGAATTAAAGTGACAGCGCATAGTTCGTGGTCAAAATGAGCACAAAATAAAATGGCATGACAATGAATTTCATCATAAATGCGTTTAATTAAATAAAATGTAGTAATGTCACCATAAATCCATTTAATTAAATACTACTATTTTTTCACAGTAATCTTTTTACTTTGAACTTTTTAATAGTTTTTTTGAGAATATTTTGATTTGATAGTTAAAAGATTAAAACATTTAGCTAACATGAGGTCTTGTTTCACTGTCAGTCTTTTTAGATCAGTGCAAAACTATGGTATGCAGACTAGGGCTGCGTTCCAGTCCAAAATTGACATGCCCTTCACTCGCTAACTTCCCTCCATCTCGTTCACTCGGATGTGCGTCATTGCTTACGTTGCACGAGTGCCCACTACTGGCGGAAACTGCATTGGGCTGAAGTGGAACGTCCTAAGCCCTTGATCACTTGGAATCAGCTATGGAGTTGATTTATTATTTAGAATTTTTTTTCCTTTAAGAATTTGTTTAATGCAGCATCCAAATGAATATATGTGTGTTTGGGTTGTTTTATATAAAAAATTCTAATTCATATATCATACAGTTGTTTTTGGTGGTGATGATTAGACGAGATGCGGTGACATCACAATCGTGTTGCATTGTGGTATATGGAACTGCCTGAAGTGTACATATGAAGTAGACTCGCTCCCTCGGTCAAAATCGAGGGAACGAGTGTCTGTCCATATAAACTTGTCTCGTCCACTTCATGAAGTGGAACGCACTTCAAAATGGCGTCAGGGATTCCCCCAAGGAGTGCTTAGGGAAGTTCGCAAGTGCGTGTCTAAAAGTGGACTGGAACGCAGCCTAGGACCACTATTCATCAGCATGCATTGATTAATCCCATGGCATGTAGCAAAAAAAAAAAAAGGTGCGACCAATTCATATGCTGGTGCGACCAACTGAGAAAGTTGGTAGCACCAGTGGAAAAGTTAGTCTGGAGCCCTGCAGTGGGATGTTAAGAAGTTCTGTTTAGTCTGTATTTCAAACGGCGCGATGCGGGAGGGCACTCGCTCTTCAGAAACAATCACAGAACATGACAGAGCTTGTGTTTTAAAGCTAAACAGACACTGGAATGAATAATTAACTGAAAACTGGCCACAAGTCACTGTTCTCTGCCATCTCTGATGTAATAAGCCTGGTTTTCTTTAAATAAGTGCTTTTTGGACTGATTGTTTGAATGAATTTGCTTGCTGTATAACTGGACTGAACTTTCCCGGAGTTTAGTGGCTTAAAATGATTTAATCACAAAATAGTGTTGCACAATACACCTGTACTAGTAAGGTATCACAATACCCTGTTATTAAAAATGGTACGATACCACATTTTATTAGTGCCGGTACTTTAAGAATGACTCTTCCAATAAGAGCCGCTGTCCTTCATTTGCGTTGATGTGTGACAGCAGGAGGGGTCAGGGTGTGTGTGCAGAGCTCTGCTTCCACTCCAGGGAGTAAAACATGTCTGCGCAGTGCATGATGGATTAGGAAGTTTTCAGAATTCAATGCACTACTAGCTCTGCTGTGGTCAGATCTGAAGCGTGCGCACACAAAGCTGCCTTTCAGACAGCATGCAATCACAAATTTAGTTCTCTTTCGCAGATTATTGTGCTTGAATGGTCAAAAATAAAAAAATGCACGTCCTGGAGAGTATTCCAAGTAAACAGTTCTGTATGTTTTTAGTGAACAAAAACAGTTGAGAGAATTGGGATGTGTTCCAGTGTTATTGGGTTCATGCACTGCAGGTCTTAAAGTGACAGCAGCCTAATATACCTGATGCGGTCTGTTAATCAAACAATAAAAGAAAATAGAAGACCGGCCACTGCTTGACTGAATACCCTAACTATTTTTATTTAGAGTCAGAATGCAGTTAGTTTATAGAATGAAGACTACGCTGTGTTTTTATTTTATTTTATTTTTTTTACATTTGATTCAATTTCTGACTACTGTTAAGTAGACCTACCATAGCCTACCTGAACAATATAGGCCTAAAGCACTGTTTATTTCATTTGTGTCTTATATGGTATTTGGCATATTGTAATTAGCTTCTTTTTATATATCATAATTAGGGATGTCAACGATTAATCGACGATCGATTAATTGTCGATAATACATTAATCGATAAAACTTATTGATCATCGATTAAGCAGGATCATGCGCGTGTGTGCTGCTCAACCGCGAAACATGTAAGCGAGCGCGCCGGTGTGGTGAAGTGTTGAGTCCCACTGAATGACACACCCCGGAGAGTTGTTTGGGACTATTTTACACCTTCATCATGACTATAAGTTTGCGTGTGCATTCGCAGCCTTTTGTTTTGTGCAAATGTAAGTTGTAATAGTTTATTTTGTGTACGCTTATCTATATCTGATTGGTCTCATATTGGATGCATTTGGTTAAGAATCGACGTGATCTTTAGCGCGCTCAGTTCAAACGGCAATGCACGACTAATAATGACTATTGGGACTGTCATATTACACAAGATTATAAAGAGAACACTATTGTAATAAAACATTGTGAATTATTTGGGTTTAGATGCCATGTCGCGTTGTTCCAGGAAGAGCTCGTAAGAGACTTTGAGCACGTCCACCACAACATATGAGTCATTCTGAATGGCACGTAACTCAGTTTAAGTTCACTTGTGCATTCACGTCATTTTGTGCAGAAATAATTTTGTAATATTCTGCTTATTTTGTATATATCTGATTAACATCAAATAGGATGTGTTTCTTTGAGTTTAATAAACGCTAACAAAGTGCTCAACGGTTATTCATTCAGCGCGCGCCGCTCAAGCAGAATGCACAACTAATAATAACGATGGTTAATTTGGGACTTTCATATTACATAACATGAGAACACTATTTTATTAAATGGTTGTGAATTCATTGGGTTTAGTTGCCGTTTTCAGTGCGTTGTTCTAGCACTTCCACAACAGTCACACATTCTGACAAGCACGTTGCGGCGTTGGTGACGCATTGTATATGTCGTTATATTTATATATTAAATAGTTAATTTAATTTATCAATCACATCAAAACATTTTACAATCCTACTAAGCCTTTATTTAGATTAAAAAACATTCTTATTAATTTGGTGAGTAACAGCTTTTTGAGCAGCATTTGCAGACCCTGTGCTGTTTGCCATTAATGCTAACGATTAATCGATTAATTGATCGTTAATTTAAACAACGATCGATCATGGGAATTTGTGAAAATTGACATCCCTAATCATAATAAAAGATTTTGGTCATATCACCCACCCCTAACCTGTTCAGCAAATGTTAACATGATTGATAGTGATTGTTGCAAACATCTCTGTAAGGACATTCACACCGTGGAATGTAATAATTTTTTTAAATAAAGGGGAGGGAATGGTCAAAGATGCAGGGCAGGAACACACTGGTCAAGTGAGTTTTTTATTTTTTTATAAATCAATGAATTTGTCATATTATTCAATTACTTTGTCTGTTTTATTTTTTTGCCGTGGTATTGATTCAGTATTGGTATTGAGGTAATTTAGTCAGGTATCAAAGTATCATTTTTTTATGGTGGCAAATGGTATAACCAACATGCATGTTTCACATTCTTTTTGTGAGAAGAAAGCATCCCTACAACTTCTGAAAGCGAACAGCAGGGTTTTACTGTAGCATCACATAAAGCGTTTCATTTTAACATCAGTGTAAACCTAACTACATTAGGTTTAATTGGTAACAGAAATTAAATAATCAAATGTAAAAACACTGCTTAGTCTTCACTGTATGAATATACACTTATTAAAGCTACAGAAGTTATTCCGTCAAGAGCAGTAAGTGATTTTCTCTGTCTATTGTAGTGTGATTAACATGAAGCACTCAGACAGAAGCAGGTTTATAAGGCTGCTGTCACTTTAAAAGCTGCACAAATCCAATATATTGGTACACACACTTTCTGTCTCAACTCTTTACTGCACTTAAGACATAATTGGCTGTGTTCACATGAATACTCACCAAGATGGGCATTTTGACAATTTTGTGTGTATTTGGCTATATAAGCTGCGGAAGAGAACTGAAATCAGGATTATGCGCTGTCTGAGATGTGGCTTCCTCTGCGTGTGAGTACTTCGCTTATTGCGGCTAATAACATTAACCATGTCACACGTATTTAACAGTATATTCTCTGCTATCTGCATCGACCTAAAACTTGGACTTTTAGTAATCTTTTGAGGTATTAAAAGATTAGTTATCGGAAGCCATTGCAATCATGCACTTTTGTGATATTTTGATCATTTCTATTTATTGTGCAGCCCTAATTTGCATATTTAAACAACATTTCAGAAAACTTGTTGTATAAAACAAAATGTAATTCTTAATGTAAAGCCAACTGGGGAAGTTTGGTGTGATTTACTTTTTTTTTTTTTTTTTTTTTTTGCCTTAAATGAAAATCAGTGAGTCATTTTATGATCCTCAATCTAATCTCTGTTTTTAACTGATTTGAGATTAGTAATGTGGTCAAAACTGAGCTAAGACTAAAATGGTTTCTTATGATTGCTGTTTTTAGGACGTGTGGGCCAGGCAGTTGCTCTGAGGGCAAAGGCATTCGGGTTTGGAGTGATTTTCTATGACCCGTACCTGCCGGATGGGGTGGAGCGATCACTAGGGCTCCAGCGCATGGCGACACTACAGGACCTGCTCATCCACTCGGACTGCGTCTCGCTACACTGCAGCTTAAATGAACACAACCACCACCTCATCAATGACTTCACCATCAAACAGGTACAAATCAGCTCTCCAGTAACACTCTTCTCATTTAACAGCACTGTTGACGCCATTTGGTTCTCTGGCTGCTTTTGGTATGAACCTGGGTCTGTTTGACATCAGAGTTTGATTAATTTGCTTTCTGTGAAAGCTGTTTTCTGAACTTGGGTTTATGCGATGGGTCCGCACCCCATTCTGGAAAAAGAAGGACTGGAATATTCATCTTGTTCATGTGAACTCCAGTACGGCTCGCATTTGGTATGAAAGCAATCTGGCCTAATTTTCAGAAGTAAACTGCCTGTGTGTATTACACAATTGTTCCCAAGATAAATGGGAAAAGGTTTACTCTTCCAGCACAACTGTGGTAGACCCACAAATATTGTCATCTCTGTCTTAAGGAACCTTAAAGGAGCAAAATACTGAAAGTGATTCAATCACAAGTCATTACTAAGCTGCAGTTTATTAAGTGAACACACTTTTTGAGTGCAAAATGACATACTCTTGGGAATATTGCAGAAAGCAAGGTTAACTTACTGTCACATAAACCCTGAAGTCTTGGTTGATTAACCCAAACCTTTATTACTCGCGGTTATCGGTTCCAAAGACCCATCATGATATACACACAAAGACTTTCTTAACAGCGTGCCAAATACAGGAGTCCATATGGAAATGGACACTAAGTTGAAGTGTGAAACACTTTCTGTTTTTTAATGTCAATTTTAAATTCTTTGTGCATATCACCACCTGCTGGGTAGTTGTGCAATCATTTTATTATCTTAAGTTTTTAATCCGTTTTTTTTAACAAAAATTGATTTTTTTTTTTAATGCTAAATACGTAAATTACAGAAAGATTGATTGAACTAAAAACAGTCTCTGCTTGCTGTTAGTTTTTTTTTTTTTTTTTTTACTAGTCATTTTGCTAAATTTGTTGTAAAGTGAGATGTATCATGTATTTTTATTATAGAAATGCATAATATAGAAAGCGCTATGTTGCAAAAATATTTTTAAATGTATATCCATGGAAATAAAATAAAAGTAAAATGAGAAACATTGCGTGGTTATAATGGTGCTTTATAAAAAAAATAAAAATAAATGAAACTATATAATATTTTGCAAAATCTGTCATGCCCATGGTGCTGAATACCTCTGAAGTAAACTTATGCTATGTTCATAGTTGCCATGTCTACTTGCATGCCCTGAAAGTTACCTCAGTTTGGGAAGTTGGGAGGGCTGTCACTAACAATTATTTTGGTAATCGTATAAAAAAAAATTGTGTTAATAAAAATAGACCTTAGCATACAATAGCCTTTAAAAATAACTTAAAATACATGTATAATAACAATGAGGCAATGATATTTGGTTCAAATAAAGTGTCTAAAGCAAGAAATCATATGGGTTTTATAGAACAACACTGTTGAAGTATATAATATTCATAATATAAATCAAACAAACCGCCACCGCATATATATATATATATATATATTAAACCCGCAGGGCATATGTTGATTTAATTGAATTTCAGCCATTGTGAATTCACAATAGCACTATTCTATAGTCTTGTTTTTAAATGGGTTTAATATATCATGCAGCAGCAGAAAACAGTCTAATAATGCTGATCATGGTTCCTCGTCCATGGAATGCACCATTTCCGGTATTTTGGAGGTTACCTGACACGGGTAAATTGGCTTCCTTTTATTATATATCATTGTTTTTTTTGTAGATGCGCCAGGGCGCCTTCTTAGTGAACACTGCGCGTGGTGGTCTGGTGGATGAGAAAGCGTTGGCCCAGGCTCTGAAAGAGGGCAGAATACGGGGAGCAGCGCTGGACGTCCACGAGACAGAGCCCTTCAGGTGAGAGAAACAAGTTTCCTTTTTGCTTTCATTATTTTATAGTCCAACAACTTTACAATCCATATTCAACGATTGGCCTGTGATGCCCCCTTATACCCATCCCCATCCCACACACGTTTTTTTTTCTTTTCTTAACCTGACACTAACCACATTTTCTTGATCAGTTTCTCTCAGGGCCCACTGAAGGACGCCCCAAATCTTATCTGTACCCCACACACATCCTGGTACAGTGAACAGGCCTCCATTGAGGCCAGAGAAGAGGCGGCGCGGGAGGTCCGCAGAGCCATCACAGGTCAGAAAACACCAGGTGTTCTTTATCAGCCTGTGCCTGCTGGGAATATCTGCTCGATTAAATGCTTTGCAGGAGGATTCACTTATTTTATTCTATGTTTGACATGCTTTGCAACACTTATCATAGAATAAACAAGTAATACAAAACATTTAAGTATCCTTACATGTGCAGTTATGATTGAGCTGCAGCAGGTTTTTGTGTGGATGTTCAGATTAAGACTGTCACTTAAGCACATGACACAGTGCTTAATCGTTTTAATCGTTTTGCACAGCGACGAGGCCAGCGTGAATTAAGCAACTGAAATTTGCAAAGTTTGGTAACTTAAGAAAAATGTTAACAGATCATCAAACACATTCACAGCCAAACTATTGGCAATGTAACTACATACATATTTATTTTTATTATTATTTCAGTATGGAGTTTCAGCATCTGCAATTTTACCTCTTTAGAAATGATTGAGTAAAATCTGCCGTTTTCTGTTTAAAACAGTTACAGATGGGTGTGGTGTTGGTTAGGGGAGCTTAAAAAGCACTTTGTATGCTTTTCGTAGTCTTGTTTCCATTTTGCTCATTAACAAGTTAGTTAAAATGGCCTTGCTCTCCCCCGAAAAGATTTTCATTACCGTTTTTGTATGCTGGTGTTTTTGGTGTCACTACCTTTCACAATAACATACGTCTGTGGAGTAATTTAAGAAATCATTGTGGAAATGGAGGTTAAAATAACTTAGGGCTGCAACTCACGATTATTTTGTTAATCGATTAATCGTACGGTAATTTTTTTGATTAATCGGATAAAAAATTCAATTAGATTTTTTGTTTATTATAACTAAATATAACCCTAAATCAGGATATTTATGTGTAAAAGTGTACTTTAAAAAGTGCAAAAGCCACACATTGAGATTTACTAATCAATATTTGCATTGTTTTTAATGATAATTATAGGCCCATAGGGCCGTTCACATATCGTGTCTTTTGCGCTCTCAAGTTCGTTATTCGCGCCCATAATTAAAGTGATTTTTCCAGGCGCAGCAAGATGAAAAAACTTCAGAAACTTTTCAGAATGCCGCAAGCGCACCGCAGGTCATGTGACAAGAACCAACCAATCAGTTTCACCCTTTCCGTAACAACATTGAAAGCTCAGTCATCATGAAGGATGGGGTGTCTCTCTATGGCTCTGACCCAAACACTACGGGTGTTTTTCTCTTCTCCGTAAATAAATCTTGTAGCAGAGCTACAGCAAGCATTTTTCGGTGGTAAATCTATTAGCTACTAAAACGTCTTTGTCGTTGTGGAGAGTGCAGTGCATGGTTGCATAGCAATGGCAGTCGCCATGGGAAAATCGGACCGAATTTTACTATTAATAATAAATAAGCTAATGTGCATTAAATATATGTCAAGTTTTTTTTTTTTTTTTGACTCATTCTTTTTATAAAAATTATTTAAAGGCTGAAATATGTGAGGTTCATCTTTTTATAAAACCTTTTTTTTGTAAAAAATTATTTAAAGGCTCAAATATGTGAGGTTTATCTTTTTATACAACCTTTTTTGTCAAAACTTTATTTGAATTTCATTTTACGATATGTGCCTCGTGGGGTGGGCCGGGGATGGCAGGAGTTGGTGGCAATGTAAGTATCTGGATATTTACCGCGGGGCGAGGGCTTCGATTACCTCTCTCTTTTTTGACTATACATGTGTTTGCATCCCTGAGATATAATTCAATTAATTTTAAATAAAAATTAAATGAATTATATATTTTTAGTTTATAAGTATAAATTGATCAAATAAATATAGAAAGACTGAAAACAAGCGTGTGAACGTAGAGCCGCAGTAGATCGCGTTTAAAACAGTTAAAATTTAGTAGACAAATGCTATAAAAAGAGAACGGGATGGAGGTACGCAGCAAGCTAACAGGCTTGATTAAAAGGACAGGAAAAATTATGCATTAGTGCACAAGCATTCGCTAAAAACCACCGAGTACAGTGACTAAAAAACAATGTTTTTACTGCTGCTGTTATTAACTGCCTTTTATATTTAGTGCTTCACTTTGTAAACACCTTTTTAATTCAACCTATTTCTGCGGTAGCGCTATTTTAATCCATCACTTATGTTGCGAGCGAACTGATTGCACAACCTGATGCTCGAGACAAAATGCAGACATCCCAAGTCTCGCGGAAGTCCCGGGAGTCTCCCGCATATTGATAGCGGCTCCCTGATGCCCGCAAATTAGTTCAAACTACTGGAATCTAGAGTGCGCAAGCAAGAGCGCGCATGCGAGACAGAAGAGACTGTGCTCCAAACTGCGCAGGGCGTGCACACGGGAGAGAGACCTTACGTGTGTGTGTGTGTGTGTGCCTCATTAAGCACATGTAAGACCGAGAGCATCATGATTGGCCTGTTTCAACCAATCACCAATAAACGCTCCCCGTGACATAAGCAGACCAACTAATCGATAATGACATTCATTGACAACGATTTTCATAATCGATTATTACCGATTTTATCGATTAGTTGCTGCAGCCCTAATTAAAATACACCCAATTCAAATGAAAGAAATTTTCTTAGCTGGTTCTCTCAGCACAAAACCACATATAAAACCCTGAGAGTTTATCACCCTTTCTTGAGTTGACACTGTATACATGACTGATTATGAATGACATAATGGCTTTCATTCATGGTCCATGCTCTCTTGTGTCCGTGCAGGTCGTATCCCGGACAGTCTGAAGAACTGTGTGAATAAGGAGTATTTGATGGCAGCCTCTCAGTGGCCGTCTATGGAGGCCACCACTGTGCACTCTGAACTCAACGGAGCTGCAGCCTATAGGTGACTACACCTCTGTCCCGACTGCTATTAGATGTCCTACAGTATGTCAGCATGTTGTTTGAGAGGGTAAAAACTGATCGTCTCTCTGTCGTAGGTTCCCTGCGGGGCTGATTGGTGTTGCAGCGGGCGGGCTGCCTGGAGCCGGGGCAGGAGTGGAGGGCATTGTGGCTGGATCTCTGCCCCTGGCCCACGCCATTGCCCCTGTCTCACACCCGCCTCATACCCCATCGCCTGGACAACCCTCCAAGGCAGAGGCGGACAGAGACATCCCTTCTGACCAATAGCATCCCAGCACATTCCATCTTTGCCCTGATTGATGCCCTTTCACCTCACCCAGGGGGACCGACACCCCTTGCTTTCAATGTGACCTTGGGTCACCCCAGTCCAACAGAACACATGTACAAACCCAGGAGTGAAACCCTTTACCCCAAACGTACCCCTCATTTCCACTCGCTGTATCCTCTGTTGATCACTCTGGCAGAAAGCAATAACTTCTCTCAAGGATTCAATAATTGGGTTGATACACACTATTTGTAAGCTACGAAATCCCAATTCCTTTGCATTGTATCTACTCTGGACTAGTTGGAGTTTATTTCCGAGTAGTGTTTCTTACATTTTGTTCTTTTCTAATCTGTTTTAACAGCGTGGAAATAAACGCATGGACCTTGTTTTCTTTCCTTCGTCCCCTGCCCAATCTCCTCTTAGCATAAATTTGTAACACCTTCTCAACCTGTCCCATCTTGATCATCAAAACAAAGTAACAGCTGGCTAACATATTTGATTCAATTCAGCAGCCATCAGTGTTTATTTCACAGCTGGTGTTCAATAACCGAGATCAAGGCTAATGGTGATAGCCCGTGGCTAAGAGTAACTCGGTCCATGGGAAGAGCTCAGATGTTTCGCGTTCCTCTAACTCTCTCTTCATGTGGAAGGCATCTTCTAGAATTGTCCATCATCTCTCCCTCTCTCTCTGTCTTTCAGAAAACAAGAGAGATTTACCCCCAGAGCTGTTGGGGGTTTGGTCATGTGCTCCACTTTAAGTCACAAGATTTACAGCGTCCGTAATGCCTGAGGTCTGCATAACAGTGTCATTTGAAATTGCATATGTGAGATTCCATCGTCTTGTGATGGCTGACTTAATTTTATTTTGTGTCGCCCCTTGTGCTGCTTTGTGAACAGCTAGATGATGGGATATTGCTCGTAGGCTGCCATCTTCATAAACAAAAGTTTCAAACAAAGCCATAATCATTTGACAAACTGTAAAATAGCTGGTTTAACAAAACATATCCAAAACATCGTAACTCCCCCTCCAAAAACAAAAAAACAGATTACAATGTGCGTACAACATTGACCTCCCCTTGACTCATACTGAGATCCACCATTGCTAAGCTGATAATATTGGCACCTTTTTTATTCTTAGCCATTTGAAGAATATTTGCCTTGTTTTCCATATCTTCTCTCTGTCCTGGATTATCTCTTGCTGTACTTCCTCCTTGTGCCTCCTTTTCCGATTAGGCCTTCTCTTTTTGACGTGGCGAGGCACACCGTTCCACCCTTCATATCTCCGCTCTCGTCCTCTCGCCCCCTCCATCGATTCCCATGAAATCACTGTGTAGCGCATTCGCCTGCCCTGCCCTGCCCTTCCTCCTTTCCACAAGGCACTTAAACTCTTAATACACTTTGTAATACGTTTTCATACAGGCCTGATAAAACAAACTGAACTTCATCCACCTTTTTGGGAGGAAGTCCTGGTTTAGGCGAGCTGGGGCTTATGTGCTCTGGAAGCTGCAGTAACGTTGATGGCCAGCAGGTGGCAATGACTTGCTTTCCCCCTCAGGTTTGGGCTCAGCCGATGGTTGCACAGCGAGCCTTCTCGTGAAGGTTCAGACCTGTTGTGGGCTGCTCAATCTGTCACTCATCTACACACTTCCAGATACTCAGGATGGGTGATGTGGCAGCTCTGTGCCACACTGTTAAAGCAGGTCATACCCTGAGCTTGACATTTGCATGGGCGTCTTCTATGATATCAGCCTTTGTTTTCTCTGCGTTTTCACCATTTAGAGCACAGAAGATAAGGTGGAAAGAATGTAAAAGCTAGGTCACTGAAACGCTGGTTGCTTTCCAAAGAAGGTAGGAGAGTGTCTCGGGATAGCGTTCTGTCTGAAGAGAAAGGCCTTTCTAGTACCTCAGTAACAGATATTGAATGTATGCTCAAATCTTTCTCGCTTTGTACAGCTTTTTTAGATCATAGGTTCCTATTTGTGAGGGGGTGTGAATGAGTCTGCATGTATGTGACCGTGTGCGACTGCTTATCCAGTACATCAGTTAATTTGCAAATGACAAAATAAAGCAAATTTTTTTATTTTTTTTTATTTTTTTTTTCTTAAGCATAGGATGTCTATTATATTGTTTCATTAGATGTAGTTTGAATCTCAGGCTTTAGCTTTAGAAAGTTCTTGATCTGTGATTTTTGTAATTTTCTGTATAAAGGAGCACAGTTTCACGTCTTTGTCGACATGTATGTTAATAAACTGAGAAGAGTGGTCCTAAACTATTTGGAAATGGCAGTAGTGTGATTGGGGATGTTTTTCTGCCTACAAACAGCTTGTTCTAGATAGGTGATGTTGTGGTAAGTGTCCCCAGGTGGCCGTCGTCCTCAATTGCCAATCCTCATGGATTAATGCATGATAATGAGATGGTCGTACCTATCAGGCTCCTCCCCCTCGCTTCCCCATTGGCCACGTTTTGATGTTGAATTTTGATTGACGTGCAGCTTTTCATAGAATGAAGTGATGCCCTTTCTCGTCAACACTTTATAGCTGCTCTGTAAAATTTCTCTGTACTACAAGGTTTTTGAAGTTTGAGTTTCTTCTAGCATTACCGTGGTGTTTCTTTGCCGTCGGCGTCATCTCTGATATGAGATGTGTGCTATGTGTTAAAACCAAGAAATGAGACATTTTGATCTAGTTTGTGTCATTCAGTGTTCAACATGTTGTATTGAAACATTTCAAGATGAGTCTCGTTCGATACTTTCACCCTCAGCATCCTCGTCTGAAGGCCCCCGTCATCATGTGGTCCCCGCGCTGCCTTAATGTTGTAGATAGTGGTGGGCTTTTTCCTCTACAAACCCCCGACCTCTCCTCTTCCCCCTGCAAACACACATGCAAGAGAGAGGAAGCTGATTTATTTAGCCATATGTTGCTCTGTGTGCTTGGCGCATATTTCTAGAGAACACGAATGGCTTTCACTTTGAGGTGTGAAATGCTCGGGCACTATGAAAGACCCTTTCAGGAGCCGCTGATGTGGTTACATCTAGTCCATGAAGGGAGGTTGGAGAGGACAGATATGGACTTGGAGAAGTCAGTTTCTCTCTCAGGGTTCTAATACACACATATCCTACAGACGCCAGTTACACTCTTCCTCGATCCGAACGAAGATCTCCAGAGCTCTCTTACACAGTCCATCTTTCAACAGTGAGTGTCTTTCTCAGTGATGCTTTTCCTCTCTATCGCTCTTTTCTCCTCCTTTTCTTTTTGCGTATTTGTCGCACTGACACCTAACAACAGAAGAATGAATGTTTTAATAGAACTGCGTGTAACGTTGAAGTTGGGAAATGTATTTTTACAACATGTGAACTTTTTATTCCTTTCTCTTACCTTCTTTTTGTTGTGAATTGACCCCCCCCCCCCCCCCCCCCCAATCCCCCATCCCCCCATCACCAGACTGCAAAAAAGTAAAAACAACACAAAAAAAATCCTGTAACTAGGCTCTTAAGCTTTACTTTTGTTTTTGTTTACTTTTTTTATTAGAAAACAATCATGTTTGTGATGGTAACCTCTGATGGTAAATTCCACAAGGTATTTTAATAAAATCCTAAAGATTAAACCCTTGGTCGCTCGCTCTTTTCTGACATGAATTAAAAAGCTGAACTTCAAAGTGTAACATCATTCGCAGCCGGTTTTCCTTCTCTGTGACATGCACTACAGAAATTTTTATTTAGCAAGAACTCATCACATTGATCAAAAGTGAGAGTAAAGGCATTTATAATGTTACAAAACACTTTTTTTTTTTTTTTAAATAAATGCTTTTGAACTTTCAAAGAATCTTAAAGGGTTAGTTCACCCAAAAATGAAAATTATGTCATTAATGACTCACACTCATGTCGTTCCAAGCCCGTATTGAAAATGTATGTACGGTATACTGTCCTTGTCCAGAAAGGAAATAAAGACATCCTCAAAGTAGTCCATGTGACATCAGTGGGTTAGTTAGAATGTTTTGAAGCATCAAATACATTTTGGTCCAAAAACTACGACTTTATTCAGCATTGTATTGTCTTCCGGTTCTGTTGTCAAACCGTGTTCAGTGACGCTAATGAGGTAAGACGCTGCTGACGTGTTATCTGGTGCGCCCGAGCTTTGTTTACAGTCTGAGGGAGACGCACACTAAACAATCTTCGCAAACATGTCTAAGGATTTCGACACAAAGAGGAAGACTTGCATTTTTCTGCCCAGCCATATTTATTTGAACCCGAATACACGGATGCACCAGACACACGTCAGCAGCGTCTTACGTCATTAGCGTCACTGAACACGGATTGACAACAGAACCGGAAGACAATACAATGCTGAATAAAGTCGTAGTTTGTTATTTTTGGACCAAAATGTATTTGATGCTTCAAAACATTCTAACTAACCACTGATGTCACATGGACTACTTTGAGGATGTCTATTTCCTTTCTGGATATTTTGGAGGGACAGAAAGCTCTCGGACTAAATCTAAAATATCTTAAACTGTGTTCCGAAGATGAACGGAGGTCTTACGGGCTTGGGGCGACATGAGGGTGAGTCATTAATGACATAATTTTCATTTTTGGGTGAACTAACCCTTTAAGATTCTTTGAAAGTATGAAGCAGCACAACTATTATCAATATTGATGTTTCTTGAGCAGCAAATCCGCATATTAGAATGATTTCTGAAGGACCATGTGACACTGAAGACTGGAGTAATGATGCTGAAAATTTAGCTTTACCATTACTGGAATAAACTATATTAAAAAACTATTTTTATTTTGCAATATTTCACAATATTATTGTTTTACTGTATTTGTAACCAAATAAAGCCTTGGCGAGCAATGTCTTTCAAAATCATTAAGAAATCAAATCAACCTCAAACTTTGGAATGTTGGAGTTTTAAGTAAAACACTTCAAGCAAGAAACGGTTTAAACGCAAAATACTGACATAAATATATCCATCAGGAATTGATTGGATGGTAAAAAAAGTGGGTCTTGCATACCAGAATAAGCACAGATTTGAATGAGTTTGCTAAAACAGTCTAAACCTGTACATAATAAGTAACATCAGTGTAATAGGAAAGTTCTTTTAGAGGAAAGTTATTATTTCAATGCTATTTTTTATTACAGGCTACAAATGTCTTGTTTTTTTCAGTTGAGTAATATGCATTGGTAAATTAATCTTGCACAAGAAGACCAGGAACATGAATTAAGGAAAGGGGCTCAGTTTTGATTTCAATTCAACTCCAAAAATGTAATTTCTGTTGCCAGGTTTAGTTTAAATGTTTGTGTGAGTTTAGCCAAGTGCTCATAACACAAGTTTTCCAGACTTGCTGTTCAGGTGTTAGTGGTTTTGTACTCCTGCAACATCTTTGGCTGTAGGGAAAAGAAAAGCATGGTTTTGAGGTGATTAAATGGAGGAAAGTATTTTGCAGTGTATTTTTAGCAGGGTGCTCCCTCTGAATGTGTCCTGATGGTTGTTTATCAGCTAAAGTCCCCAGGTGCTGATGTGTTCCCAATCAGGTTAATGAGGTGTTCAGGGCATATACCCCCTACCTCTGCTAGCTTAAATTGTTACCAAATGTCTCAGAGAAACTCCCTCTGCCACATATTATAGCGATAGTTCACCCAAAACTGAAAATTCAGTCATCATTTACTCACCCTAATGTCGTTACAAACCTGTAAGACTTTCTTTCATCTTCAGAACACAAATCAAGATCTTTTTGATGAAATCTGAGATCTTTCTGTCCCTCCATTGACAGCTAAGCAACTACCACTTTGACGCTTCATAAAGTTCATAGAGATCTTAAAAGTAATCCAAATGAATTGAACGATTTATTCCAAATTTTCTGAAGAGACTCGGTTGCTTTATATGATGAACATTAACTTTAGGCTTTTATTAACCTATAATGTAGACATTGAACCGAAGCTCACCCGAATCGGTTTGACGCACAAGAACTAACCTCTTGCTGAAGCTCAAACGTGCTGCGTAACACGAGAATGAACCTCATTGGCTCTTGCTGAAGCTCAAACGTGCTGCGTAACACGAGAATGAACCTCATTGGCTCTTGCTGAAGTTCAAACGTGCTGCGTAACACGAGAATGAACCTCATTGGCTCTTGCTGAAGCTCAAACGTGCTGCATAATGAGAATGAACCTCATTGGCTCTTATTAAAGCTCAAACGTGTTGCGTAACACGAGAATGAACCTCATTGGTTCTTGCTGAAGCTCAAACGTGATGCGTAACACGAGAATGAACCTCATTGGCTCTTGCTGAAGCTCAAACGTGATGCGTAACACGAGAATGAACCTCATTGGCTCTTGCTGAAGCTCAAACGTGCTGCGCAACACGAGAATGAACCTCATTGGCTCTTGCTGAAGCTCAAACGTGATGCGTAACACGAGAATGAACCTCATTGGCTCTTGCTGAAGCTCAAACGTGCTGCGTAACACAAGAATGAACCTCATTGGCTCTTGCTGAAGCTCAAACGTGCTGCGCAACACGAGAATGAACCTCATTGGTTCTTGCTGAAGCTCAAACGTGATGCGTAACACGAGAATGAACCTCATTGGTTCTTGCTGAAGCTCAAACGTGCTGCGTAACAGGAGAATGAACCTCATTGGTTCTTGCTGAAGCTCAAACGTGCTGCGTAACAGGAGAATGAACCTCATTGGTTCTTGCTGAAGCTCAAACGTGCTGCGTAACACGAGAATGAACCTCATTGGTTCTTGCTGAAGCTCAAACGTGCTGTGTAACAAGAGAATGAACCTCATTGGTTCTTGCTGAAGCTTAAACGTGATCCGTAACACGAGAATGAACCTCATTGGCTCTTGCTGAAGCTCAAACGTGCTGTGTAACACAAGAATGAATCTCATTGGCTCTTGCTGAAGCTCAAACGTGCTGCGCAACACGAGAATGAACCTCATTGGTTCTTGCTGAAGCTCAAACGTGCTGCATAATGAGAATGAACCTCATTGGCTCTTATTAAAGCTCAAACGTGTTGCGTAAGACGAGAATTAACCTCATTGGTTCTTAGTGAAGCTCAAACGTGCTGCGCAACACGAGAATGAACCTCATTGGTTCTTGCTGAAGCTCAAACGTGCTGCATAATGAGAATGAACCTCATTGGCTCTTATTAAAGCTCAAACGTGTTGCGTAAGACGAGAATTAATCTCATTGGCTCTTGCTGAAGCTCAAACGTGCTGCGCAACACGAGAATGAACCTCATTGGTTCTTGCTGAAGCTCAAACGTGCTGCATAATGAGAATGAACCTCATTGGCTCTTATTAAAGCTCAAACGTGTTGCGTAAGACGAGAATTAACCTCATTGGTTCTTAGTGAAGCTCAAACGTGCTGCGTAACACGAGAATGAACCTCATTGGTTCTTAGTGAAGCTCAAACGTGTTGCATAACACGAGAATGAACTTAATTGGTTTTCGCATGGTAAGCATAGTTGAGCTTCCGTTTATCACAACTGATGTGTGAGTGGATGAACAGATTGAATTTATTCACATATAAACATTCATTATATAAAGCGATTTTGTCTTTTCAGAAAATTGGACTAAACTGCTCAATTCATACGGATTAGTTTTACGCTGTGTTCCGAGATAAACGAAAGTCTTACGGGTTTGGAACGACATGAGGGTGAGTAAACGACAGAATTTTCATTTTTGGGTGAACTGTCGCTTTAAGTCCTGTTGTCTTCCGTTTAGGACAGGAGAACCCTTTTGTGCATAACTGAGTTATGTAGAACGTTATGTGGTGTTTGGCACCTGTTTTTCGTTAATTCAGTTTGTTTGTTAAAAGCTGAAGTTTAGGAGTGTAGGTTAACCATAAAGGTTTGGCAGTAAACATTCTTTGTCTTGTAAATGAAGGAAACTCCTGTCTAAATGGGCTATCTTGGAAAAACGGTGTCGGAAAAAAAACAACGCTTCCTCTGTAGTTGAGTGTGATGGAGTTTTACGATGGTTGCTCCTTTCAGCTGATGTCAGAAAAGTGGTGAAACAAAAATGACATTTTTTTTGTGTGTGTGCAGTGATTCACTATTATGTCTGAACATTTGTAAGGATTGTGCAACACGGAGATGTTGAAACTTTAAAGTTTCTTTGTTTTTGACGTCCACTAACCTAATCTTTTACATGCATGTGGTTTCAAAATGTTGCTTACAACTGATTTTTCCACAACGTCCTCCAATAAACCATTTCCCACAATGAAGTGCATTTTATTTTGTCAGGCTTTAAAAATAGCCAGTTATTACACATTTGTAAGCATATCGAGTGTTATTAGTCTTATTGTTGACTATTTAAGTGTTGATGGTTCTATACATATACACAGATTTTTTTCTTACATATGCACTTTTTCAGCTGATAATCAGCCATTTTGCTTGCCCACATTCATCACAATTACTTTTTAATGGTTTATTTAGAATATAAAAATATTAAATTCTCTTTAAATAATCAGAGAAAATGTTTTTTTGTTCTGAGAATTAGCCATTTTTCCTCCATTAACTTTCATTCAAATTTAAGTTGTATTTTAAGTAGAAAGTCCTATCCTGTAATGCACAGGTCTGTGTTTGAGTGTACTATACAGACGTGATTTTATATCATATGTCCAGAGGCGGCCTTTGCAATTTGGAGGCCTGTTTCAAATTAACAGTTGGAGGACAAAAAATAGAATGTGACAAAATAAATATGTCGGAATTCCCAGTACTCATAAAAGAGTAGACATAAAAGACCTACTTCCGGTGAGGTTCTGAAGTGTGCATACGATGGACACCTACTATCCCATGAGGCCACAGGAGAGGATTTGTGAATTGCAGTAAAGCGACAGGGCACATGATAATGACAATATGTATGTCCGGATTACATTCATACTACACACATTAATATAGGATATACTTTATTTAGCAGTCACTACTTATTCTAAATAATTACCTACTCAAGAGAGTATCCGATTTCGCATGCAACCACTGTCTTTGAAATGAATGAATCAGCATTTTTGAACAAATTGGAAAGGAGTGCCAATCACTTTAGGAACATAGCCGTGTCTAGGTTTGAGGATGATTTTTGAGTCATTTGGCCCGAACTCAAGACACGCAGCGCTGACGGACAGCGCGTGTAAGTCCCCCTCACGTTTAACTGATGACAGAGCAGTCAGAAAAACGGTTTTGAGTGACAGGTACTTTAACTACTCGGAATATAGTGGTTCAAAGGGAAAAGCTTTCAGGGCCTCGAGGACCAGTGAAAGATTCCACATAGGAACCGACGGGGGGCGTGGAGGGTTCATCCTTCTGGCTCCTCTAAGGAAGCGGATGACCAGCTCGTTTTTTCCTAGCGACCAACCGTGCGTTGATTCGGCGAACGCTGCAACGGCCGCCACGTAAACTTTAAGCATGGATGGGGACCTTCCCTTATCCAACAGCTCTTGTAGGAAACTGAGCAGCCGCGAGACCCCACATGTCCGTGGGTCCAGATTTTTGTCGGTGCACCATTTGGAGAACACAGACCATTTAGACGTGTACAGCTTTCTGGTAGAGGGAGCTCTAGACTGCGTGATCGTGTTCATCACCCCTTCTGGCAGGGCAACGGGTACCCGTTGATCAACCATGCGTGCAGAGACCAGCGCTCTGGATGGGGATGCCAGTTCGAACCGCGAGGTTGAGAGAGGAGATCTGTTCTCACCGGAATCGGCCACGGGGCTGTTCGCGACAGCCGCGTCAGCTCCGGGAACCATGTCTGATTCTCCCAATGCGGGGCTATAAGGAGCACCGAGTGGCGCAATTCCCTGATCCTCTTGATTACCTGTGGTAACAGAGAGATCGGAGGGAAGGCATACAGCGGGCGGCTGGGCCAGATTTGGGCCAGCGCGTCCTCGCTCTTTGAAAAAACATCGGGCAGTGAGCGTTGTCTTTTGACGCAAATAGGTCGACTTCCGCTTTGCCGAATAGGCGCCATAATTTCTGGACTGTTTGGGGGTGCAGGGACCATTCCCCTGGGGTAACGTTGTCCCTGGATAATTTGTCTGGGCCGTCGTTCAGGTGGCCTGGCACATGCGCAACTCTCAGCCAGCGTAGGTGACGCTGAGACCATATGAGGTGGCGCTCTGTCAGATCGCAGAGGTTCCTGGATCTGACACCGCCCTGACGGTTCACGTAGGACACCACTGACATGTTGTCTGAACGGACTAGAACATGGTGGTCCTGTATGAGCGGTAGGAAGCGCTTCAGCGCGTTCTCGACCGCTATCATTTCCAGACAGTTTATGTGAAGGAGCTTCTCCTGGTCTGACCAAAGGCCGGTCTGCCCTCGAAGAGAGTGCCCCAACCTGAGTTGGACGCATCTGTCGAGATGACCTTTCGATATGAGATAGCTCCCGTCATCACTCACCACTGATACCAGTCGGCCACTAACCAGGGCTGCAGAGCCGTAAGGCAGGTCTGAGTCACTCTGATTCGTTCGCGGCAAGAGGCCCAAGCTCGGCGAGATGCTTGAGCGTTCAGCCAGCGTTGAAGCGGGCGCATGCGCAATAAGCCCAGCTGAAGCACTGCGGCAGCTGAGGCCATAGAGCCCAGCATCCTCTGGTTCGAGAAATCGAGAAACTGAACCGGAGGACTGGGCGCGGCGCATGCACTCTCGGTGCTTGAAGGCAGCAGCTCGCTGACAACCGTGACAGGCTGACACATGTGGCGTCCCGATTGCCGTGAATGGGGAGCGCACTTTTACCAATTTGTGATCCGCGAGCCGAGCCCTGGGCAAAGTGTCTATTAGTAAGCGTGAGCGCGTTTGCGCGGGCACGGGACTTGCATATAAGTTTGACGCCCCGATCGCTTTTGATGGGGAGCATTTTATGATCGCCCTGCGTTTTGTGACAACTCTTAAGTGCACGGGCGGCGCTCGGGGAGCGGCATGTGTTAGTAAGCGTGAGTGCTCGTGGGCGGGCACGTGACTTACGTTCATAACCTGACTGATATGAGCCTTTAGAGGCCGTGTAACAGAGCGGGCAGAGAGTGGGCACAGACCTGTGGACACATTTCTTGTATTCAACACTCGAGCAGCTTTTGCCTGCTTTATGAGAGTGGGCTCTGTAAATGACATGGGAAGTGTTGTGCTTGTGTGTAGGGGTGAACACTGGGGTGTGGGCACTTTCTCTACACTTAAAACACCATCGGCGTGAGCCGGATAACCAGATATTATACTCATTTTTTTTTTTTTTGATTTCTCTGGGTCGCCGTGAAAACGGCATTTGTGTGCAGGCGAGAGGGTTGTGTTACCGGCTCGTTAGCTGCTAAATAAACCACTGCAGTAGCCTGTATGAAGGGGATTGACAGGGAAATGAGCTTTGACGGCGGTCCGGCCGCAGCGGGACTCGACCGTCTCTTTCTTCCTTTTACTGTTGCTAGGGAGATTTCGGGTGCTCTTGGCTTCAGCGCGATCTTTTGCCGAGGCCCTCTGGGAGGCGGCGGTCTGTGACGGCTGTCCGAGCGCGACCTAGGGCGGCCGCCCTGACGTCGCTGTGAAGGCTAGCTAAGCTGCTCTGGACGCTGAGTGGTGGCTCGTGCAGGCGGCTGGTCACGTGAGCGGCCTGTAGAGGAACTCGAGCGTCGAGGCAGAAAAAGGTTAATGGCCTGCGTTGTCTTTTGCACCTCGGAAAAGCGGTCGACGATCCCGCTCACCGCTGGGCCAAAGAGGCACGTTGACGAAGGTGGCATGCTCAGATTCCCTCATGTCAGCAAGCGTTAACAAAAGGTGCCTCTCTGTGACGGTTAACACGGCCATAGACCTTCCGATGGCTTGCGCTGAGCGTGGCTCTGCACGAGCCGCAGGAAGTGCGAGGCATCTTGAAAAAGACACTCGCGCTCTTTTAGAGTGAGTTTTTTGCAAAGGTAAAAAAGGATACGTCACCGGATAGCGTAGCTTGCGCGGATGGCTGAAGTTGGCGAAGACGGCCGGCTTCTTCAGGCGCTGTCCTAAGCTGGCTGGTCGCTTTCCTCGGCGGCGGCAGTGGCTTCTCTCAAGATCCAGCGATGCGAAGAGCTTCGCTGAAGAGATCAAAATCAGAGAATCAGCCTCCAAGCCCTGCTTATATACTCGAAGCCACGCCCATACTGGCGGGCTATGATGCTGTGAAGGCGCGAGCACCTTTCATTAGACGTGACTTCACGTCGAGCTCAGTGGTAGGCTGCTGCAGTTCCCGCAGGGCAGCCTATGAGCAGGCTAGACAGCCTGCTCTAGGTCTGCTAGCTGCTACACTGCGTTGACAATGAATACAAAATTAAGGATAATCTTTTTGGCTTCAATATCTCGAAAAGATGAATCTTTCCCGTAGCGTAAGCTATCTTGCACAATACGAGAGAACCTCCCGTAAGAGAACTGAGAAGTTTTTTGAGTTCTCCGTGTACAGACGACACCATTGTCAAAACGATCCCCATTCACACGGATCAGCGAAAACAACTAAAAACGCTGTATTCTGCTGCCAGCCCATTAGGTGGCGATGACACACTATAGAGACTGAACACGTAATAGGCATGTGCATGACGTCATTGTCTTCAGAGATTGGCGTTTTTGTTATTAACACAGAGACGCACTTTGAAACCCGTTTCCAAAAGTTTGTGTTTTCAGGCACCCAAAACGCTGTTGTCGTGTAAACAAACGGCCAAAACGCATAAAGTTTAAGTTTTTAGTTGAAAACGGTGTCAGGTAAACAGCCCCTAAGTCACTTAAGATTAACTACTTGTGTATTGAACTGTTGTATAACATCAATATTACATTTGCAAACGTGCTGCTGATATTCGGGAAAACGGCACTCTTGCTCGTGTGGTATTGCTTATAAATAAATAATAAAATCAGGAATTTAGAAAAAAAATTGCACCATATCTTTGATTTTTTTAGGCATTTTTATTAATTTTGGTGGCATTTAAGCCACAAGCCCCTGTTAATTTCAGACCCAGGTGTGCGCGTGGCATGATGGCGGAGATGGGGCTCTTTTTCGAGCGCAAGCAAGGACTCTTCTGTTGCGAGGCCCGTTGTGTGAAACCTATGGGTGAAACATATCAGAGGCCACCACTGCATATGTCTACGCTGCAACTCCAGACAAGAAGGTGACCATGTATTATGTCTAAAATGGTTTCCCTCAGACAAGACGTAAAACTTGATTCCACTGTTTATGGGAGTCAGTCAGCAGAGAATGACTGTTTATCCAGCACTCTGACCCCATGTAAATGTTTTTTTTTTTTTTGCTACAGGTTTGTCTTGCTGGACATTGGCAGTTTATTTGACATGGCTTCAATGCATCGCCTTTTAATCCCACAAAAAGACGTCACTGACAAGTTGTCGGAGGTTAAATGACAGGAAAAAGTGAGCTGTTGAAGGAATAGACAGCCACACTTGAAATACTGAGCAGAAATGACATTTTTGAATGCTAAATTTGTTTTATTGTCCTTAGATGACTGAGCATGAGCTCATGTACCTTATGTCACTCTTTACCCAAAATGCCCCAAAATCGATCAAAGTTTCTTGGATTACAAAACTTTGGCTATTTTCGCAACCACAGTTATTTAAACTGTGTTTAAATCTTAGTGAAGTATTTGGTTTTAGTGTACTCGTGAAATATTGCCACATAGATCAAGTTTAAGTTGCATTTGGCTGCAACTTCTTTGCTCATTGAGACGGTGAGCGCAGTTGCGAAAATGCTCCATGCATACATACTCCTGTTTATTGTACATTCTTGGTCTCATCAGCTCCCCTCATCCCTCTTGCTTGCCCATTGGCAGATTTATCAAGGGCTTTTGTCCAGGAGAGGGTCATGTTAGGGTCAGTGTACTCAGTGTACATAACACTCAAACCGATCACTTCATTTGCGGTGTCCAATCCCATCTGCGTCAATGCAGGCCAATCACCATTCAGTCTGGCCTCTGATGAAGTGATGACTACCTTCGCCTGACACGGTAAGCATTACCAAATTTGATGAAAGATGCTTTTACATTGGACTTTTCCTGTAAATGCCAGTCTTGATTTATGGAGCCTAGTAAAATCTACTTAGCTTTTCAGCTTTGTCATTCACGTCTATGAGTGTTATTGTTAAAAACAATCTTCCTCTGCTAAAACTCAGAACCTGATTTCACCAAGTTTTGCAATCACTGCAACATTGCAATCAACCAATCAGTTGAGGGACAAGTTTATAGTTTGTGTGAACCAGGGTTTGGTGCTTCTACATCAGTGTTAATCACCTATCATTTCCCTCTGATTTTAAGGATAACTGATGGATAGTGTTAGGTTTAGGGGTAGGGATATGGTTAAGACACATTTTTTTTGGACCGGAATGTTGACCCAGGAACACTTCTAATTTGGCAAATTGGATGTGCTGATAAAACCTCTTGTGCAAGTGTGTGATCTGTTGTAGATCAGCCATATCAGTGCAGAATTACTTAAGCAACCAACTCTATTACTTTTGCTCAAATCTCTAACCCTAGCTATTGAATGTCATGGTGTAACATGCCTCAGATTGTTTGGGCTTCTGATATGATATATGGAATGAAAAGTCATGGCTCACAGTGGAAATCTGGACTATTTTCTAAGCAATTGGATGTTGGCCTGAAGGGACTCAAGTTTCTTTTGGAAACATAGTAGCATACAAAAACAAACCCACTCCAAACACTTTAGCAACTGCATAGCAACGCTCTGGCATTGTGCTGGCAAGTCATATCTGTGTGTAATGGGATACGATTTTGTATTTTCAGGCTTCTTGTTCGATCCACTGCAAGCCAAAGAAATACGTTAATATACAGTCAACTGTAAGCGTGTCATTTTTCTGTGGTGCTGTTGTTCTGTTTGTTTGAGAAGCCCAACACAGCAATAATTGCTCAACCAATGGTGTGAGTTTGGGGGCAGAGCTTTCTCTTTGTCTGACCAATGCCAGAGGAGTGTTTAGGAAAGCTGTTAGAAATGAGTTGTCACTTGCTATTTCTTGTCAGCAGTAAGTGGTATTAGAGGGAGGGACCTTCTTATTTTAGAGAACATTGTATAAAAAATTGGTTACACCTCTGAGTCAAAGATGAGTCATCAATTTTTGGTCTGTTTTCGATGAAAAGAAAGACTGCTGTGTACATTTTAAAAGCATACGTCAGCTAAAACGTTACTTTTAGGAGTTTACCAGAGCGACAACTCCCATTTTTATTTAATGAGATAAATAATAATAAAAAAAACATCAAATATGAATAATTTATTTCTACAGTGTGTAAAGCTCTGAAGCTTTCATTTTAATTGTGTAATATGTGCGTCTGAAAATTAAAGTAGGCATAGTAGGTATATTTTCTTAAAGTACGTATTTCCTGGTAGTTAAAAAGTTCTGTATATGCAGTAGAATGCAATCTGGTTAAGGCATCATCTAACTGACGCTTCAACATCCGACGCACATGGCACCCTTTAGCGTCAATATGAGACGCTAACCCTACCCCAGACCTAAACCTACCCATAACGGAAGCGTCATTTAACTGACACTAAAAACGGAAGCGTCATCTAACTGACGCTAAAGGCGTTAGATGACGCCCGAGGATGAGCGTCATCTACCTGACGCACCTGGGTGCCATGTGCGTCGGATGTTGAAGCATGGTCAAAAGTGTGAATAAGATGACGCCTTGGGATGAGAATGCGTTGTAATATTTGTCATAGTGTCATTTGTGTTGCTTCACTGCCATTTACAACTCCTCTCCTGTGACCTCATGGGAGAGTAATATAGTAATATGTCAGGTCAAATAGTAGGTCAACCGGGTACCTTTTGCCTCCTATTTCACTAATACTCTGAATTCTACTTTTTCACAGCTGTTTTTTCGATGACTATTCGCCTGCTAGAGAAGTACGCCTATTCAGAAGCACCCGATGACTGTTTTCAAACAAGTTTCCCAAACACTCCCCTTCCTCTACAATAGGCGAAACAAACAGAGAGCCCCGTCCCCAAAATCACCCCATTGGCTGAGCTGTTGTCAGGCTGGTTGCACAAACAAACCGAGCAATGTTTTGATAGAGCTACAGAGAAAGGTTTACACTTTCCAGGAGAAGCAACTTACAAATGACGCAGTTGTATTACAAAGTTAAGTATTTTCACATGAAATTCTTTAAGCAAAACATCACTGAAATTCCCAGATACAAACAGGAATCCAAAGCTCAGACAGCTATAAACTATTAGATGAGTGCTTACTTATGGAGTCAGTTATTCATATATGAACACATCAACTTGGCCGTTACACAGGGGACCTTCTGTGATCTCACAGGAGAAGAAAAAGAGATAAATGGAGAGGACAGGAAAAAAGAGCAAGACTGTTACAAGAGAGAGAAAGTTTGTGCGAGTACCCATACATGGAGAGGTGGGGGTGAAGAATGGGAGGAGAAAGAGGAGGGGAAAGAGAGCATGAAAGTGAGGTATCTTGATCCGTAGTGCACATCTCCACAAACCCTGTCCTGCTGTCTACCATCACAGCCAGGTAAGAGTGAGCCATTCACTAGCATGTGTGTGTGTGTGTGTGTGTGTGTGTGTCCTACGCTCAGACCGACTGCTGTGGCAAAGGTTAAGCCAAGGGTTGCTTTTCTGCTTCTCAACTCTCCTGCTGTGCCTCTATATACCGCAACCTTCCCACACTCCTCTTCTGCAGGTTTGACGTCTCTTTGAGGAACAACGCTGCAGTCCTTAAGTGTTTTAACACATGTGCTGCTCTTGACAGTTATTTAACTGTTATTTCCACCCTCTTCTCATTCATTTCTTACTCTGAAGGTTTTGCATTTGCATGCGACTCCTGCTTGCAGTACAAGCGCACTGCGGCTTCATAATTGCTCTCCCTGTAAGTTTAAGCTTAAGTGTCGAAAAGCCGCAGGCTCTTTTCTTTGGCTCTTTTCCGTCTCCCCTGGTTTTGTTGTGTCTGGTTCGTGCTGAAAGCAGAGGTTTGCTGCGTCTCTGCGTTTGAGAATACGTGTGTCTTGACACGGCAAACAGAGGGAGGTTTGCTTAAGGTCAGTGACACGCAGCATCTGCAACCACTGGCAAGTGCATCCCCAACCCGCTAAACACACCTGAATTTTGTTACATGCGTAATTTAACGTCACAGCCCAATCCCCAGAGAAAGAGATAATGTGGAAAAAGTGGGACTTTGCATTTGTACGCGTGCAAAATGTCACTGCAGATGGGAGATCAAAATATTTTTATATGGTTTTAATAGCCAGCGGATGGTTTTTGGGAATGCTGACTGCACTAGATAGACAAGGCATTGTTTCAAGAAGGCAATGTCTGTCTCACATGAACAAACAGATCTGTTTGTTTTGAGGACAAACATTATTGAGCAATTGCAGCATGTGTGCCTGATGCTTAGGTTATAGTGACTTTCACACATGAAACCAGTTACATTGCAGTAAAACGGCTGGATTACTTTCCCCTGGCAAATGCCACATCTGCTTTTCACACTTTCAACAGATTTTATTGTTCCCGTTTACACATCAGCACTAAAATGCAGTTAAAACTCTGTGATGTTATTTGGTGGAATTGGGAAATGTCTTTCAGCTACGCCAGAAATCTGTTCCAAGGTCTGTTGACTAATTTATTCATCTACACAGATGAAAAGAAGCTCTTTTGTTTCAATGCTTGTCTGGTTTTCTTTCCAAAATAAAGATATGCATGATTTTCATGTGGTTCAACCAATATGCATGAAAAAAAAGGAAATGATGTCATAGAGACAACCCCCACAGACCCTCATAACTGTGAGCCAAGGTCGATAAGTCTCTTTAAATATCAGATAATTTGACCTTTTTATGACATGGAAAGATTAGTTCAGGCTGTAAATGTCATGTGGTGTAACTCCCCAAAAACCTACTGATATACACTACCTGTCAAAAGTTTGGGATCTCTAAGATTTTTTTATGTTTTTAAAAGAAGTCTCTTCTGCTCACCAAGGCTGCATTTATTTAAATAAAAATACAACAAGAAAAAATAATATTATGAAATATGATTACACTTTAAAATGTTTAAAACTTCTATGTGGATATATAGTAAAGTGTAATTTATTCCTGTGATGGTAAAGCTGAATTTTCAGAATCATTACTCCAGTCTTCAGTGTCACATGATCCTTCAGACATCATACTAATATGATGATTTGATGCTCAAGAAACATTTATTATTATCAGTGCTGAAAACAGTTATTTACATTTTTATTTCAGGATTCTTTGATGAACAGAAAGTTCAAAAGAACAGCATTTATCTGAAAATAGAAAGCTTTTGTAACATTAAACACAACCCTTTAAAAGTTTGGGGTCAGTAAGAATCTTTATAAATTTTTGGGGGGAAAGAAAAAAAAGAAATCAATACTTTAATTCATCAAGGATGAATCAAACTATCAAATGTTACAGTAAAGACATTTATAATGTTACAAAATATTCTATTTCAAATAAATGCTGTTCTTTTGATCTTTCTATTCATCAGAGAATCCCGAAAAAGTGTTTTTCAACATTGATAATAATAATGAATGTTTTTTGAGCATCAAATCCGCATATTAGAATGATTTCTGAAGGATCATGTGACACTGAAGACTGAAGTAATGATGCTGAGAATTCAGCTTTAATCACAGAAATAAATTACATTTTAAAATAGAATTAAATTCATTATTATTAGTATTATGTTATTTTAAATTGTTATATATATATATATATATATATATATATATATATATATATATATATATATATATATATATATATATATATATATATATATATATATATATATATATATATACATATATATATATATATATATATATATATATATATATATATATATATATACATATATATATATATATATATATATATATATATATATATATATATATATATATACATATATATATATATATATACATATATACATATATACATATATACATATATACATATATACATACATATATATATACATATATATACATATATATATATATATATATATATATATATATAATCAAATAAATGCAGTCTTGGTGAGCAGAAAAGACTTCTTTTAAAAACATGAAAAATATTACAGATCCAAAACTTTTGACTGGTAGTGTATATTTGAATAAATAACTTATTTTCAAAAATGCTTTCAATAATATTTTAAAGCTAAGTGTTAAAATGTGTACATTCACTGATAATTACCTATTACTCTTATTATTATTTTATAATTATTATTTTAAAATGTCCTTTTAGTGTCTGTAAATGTGGTAGAATGTTAACTAATATTTATCATGATACTTCCTAAGTTGATTAGGACAACTGTTTTGTATTCAAAGTTTTCTGAAATGTTATGTTTAAATATGCAAATGAGACATTATCTAATTAAATATGCAACAATTTGCTAACAGAAACCAAGAAATTTGAACATCCAATAAGGTTTAATAAAGGAGTTTAATAAAGATCCAAAATCCCATCTGCGAATCCTTTTGAATTCCTTTTTTAATTTCAATAAAGGAATTCTAAAGGATTTGCAGAGGGGATTTGGGATCTTTTTATCACTTGAAAATATTGTCGAAAATGTCCATAAAATGTTATATCAGGCAAATTATATATGAACAAACCCCTCCGTAAAACAAACTTCAGAATAGAGCTGGAAACAAAACTGTAAAGTCTGGAGTATGTAAGTGATGCTGAATGATGCTTTATATGTGTTGTAATTACAGACTACAGACGCAAATAGTCAAAAATGTAATAAACACTTAAATGTGTATTTGGCATGTTTTCTTTCCACTAGTCTAAAAGACGACGTTACGAAAGCAAAAAATAATCTCAAAATTGACCAGTGCATGAAAAAACATTAGTTTTGCCTCTAGTGGATTTCGGCACCTTAAGGATTGTGAAAGAATCGAAGAGCAGATTTCTTGTGTCAGAACTCTTTGAATTTGTGCATCAATTCAGAATTTTTCCAGCAATGTTACAACTTCTCAAGCGGCCAGATTGCTGTGGCTGATTTGCCCGCATTTCTGTTCACACACGGTTCACCTCTAAATTGGGAAAATGCAGTTGGAAAAGTCTGCATGTGTGAAAGCGCCGTGACCATTTCAGATTTTCCAAAAGATGCCGAAACCTGATCTGTCAAACATTGGAGAAAGAGAGTTCTGAAGAGAAAGAAAGGAAACCACAAAGGAGTGCACGCTCAGTTCTCACTCGTAAGATTTTATCCATGTCCCATTGAACCTGCGGTCTAGCCGGCTTTAAAACATGGAGCGTTTAGCTGCTCTCTCACTCCAGAACTATGTCTATTAGACATGAGGTCATTTCTGGTGACTCAAGACCTCTCTCCTCATGGATCTTAATATATCTGTTCATTATGAGCACTATTATAACCCTGTCCGCTGTTTTTCTTCAATAACATCAGAGTCACCCTCTCAATATATATATATGAACTACAGGTCCAACCTAAACCTACATTAATGACTTCAAATTTTAACAGGCGAGCATAAAAATACCAGAAGCGAGGACGCTGCGAGCCTGTGTCTTTGATCTGAGGGTTTGTCATCTGATCGTGGCTCATTATAAACTGTGGGGATCCAGCGGACGGGGCCAGAGCCATAGTCTGAGCCTGCGGTGATGAACTTGTGCCCTTTGTCGCTTCGCCTCTTTATTAAAAGACAGTGGCAGACGGTGCAGATCCCAGTATCCCATGCAGTCATCCTCTAAACCTTCTGCCGGGGTCTAAGCTGGTCTTGCGTAATACACTCAATCACAGGATAAATGGGATGAAAATAAATCGGTCACACAAGCCATTGCTGTTGTGTTATTTTAATTTAGTCAGGAATAAACAGCAAGCCTAGGGTTGTTGTGGGAAGATGGGGGTTGGCTGGGATGTGACTGTGGGTTCTGGGTACATATGTGCCGTGGTGATGTTGAGTTCATCACATATGCCTGTGTGAACAGCTGTTAATTATGTTTTATTTAAAGCAAAATTTACTCACCCCTATGTTGTTTCAAAGTCTTTCTTGACTCTCACAAAATGAAATATTTTGAATGTTCACCTTGCTCCTTTTCAAACATTGAATATGAAAGGGGAAGGCGCTGTCAAGCTTCAAAATAGAAACAACAACCGTTAAATCTCATGCATATTCATGAATTTGAAGTGCCCGTAGGATGCACATTTACACGTTTGTAATTATATTTTGGGGTCTGCTAGAAAACATTTGCATGATTTGAAGTTCAAAAACACATTATTTGTCTCACACCTCGTCAGAGCTCTTTTTCCAGTACATTCAGCATCTGGCTCATACATAATCTAAAAATGATCATTTTCAACATATTCAAAATCAATATTTTAATAGCTGACAGTGACTAATATTTGATTGCGTTCAGGACTTGTTCTGTAGTAAATCGCTGAGCCATTTCAAGTTTTGCTGATGATACTTCCTATTCTTTTGCTTTCTGCCTGCGGTAACTTTGAGTGAAACGTCACTTCATCATTGTGTATCAGACATTACACTTATTCAGTCATCAAAGATTCAATTGTTGTTGTGCAGGAAAAAAATATACTTACACTGTTACACACCTCGGGTCGTTAACGACCCTATACAATTTTTACAAAAAAATGTAATGTTTTTTTTTTAATATAATGTCTTGTTATATTGTTTATAATGAATTGATTGAGGAATACTAAGAACGTTGATGTCTAACTTAAAAAAAATGAATGATGAGGAGGTTAGTGAATGACGTCCCGGATGGGAAGACGTTTAAGGTTTAAAGCCCGCCTTTCCGAAAAGCCCAGTCTGCTCTGATTGGTCAAAGTGTGAGTCAGAAATGTACACATGCCCTTGTAGTAGAAAAAACAGCATCTCCTCGACATGGTGAAATCACCTACCCAACTGTTCTTTAAAGTGGCCAAAGCTGACAGTAGGCAACATTATGCAAATGTACGTACATGGTGATATAACTAAGTCACAGATATTAATGGCAGGACTACAAACGAGTCGTTTCAGGCAAGTGTTTTCTGCTGGAGAGATTCACTCTCTTTGGTGTGGACTTTGTGCTTTGTAATTTTGCAGTTTGTTTACATGCACATAAACAGCAATATTAGATACTAAAGGAAAGGTTAAAAAAGCCTAGGTGCACAAAAATGCCATGTCAAGACAAGTCACACCAGCTTTAATGTCAATTACATCCAATGTCAACCGCTTTTAAAGGATTGTCGTCATAAATTTCAAACACATCTTGCTCTTCCATATTTGAACACGTTTGAATGCTAATGGATTTTCAGAGCTAATGTGGAGGGGAAGATTTTCAGTGAATAACAACTTTAATTTCGGTCGTATAAATTTGGAATACAGCCAATATGGGCTATTTTATGGTGGTCTTTTGAGATTGACAGTCCCAGTCTCAATTCACTTTCATTGTATGCAAATTAGCGCTCAGGAGGACTTCAGTCGAACAGGTTTAGAGTAAATGATGACAGATTTTTAGTTTTCAGAAATTTCAGAAGACCAGTCTCTCTCTAAAGCAGCGTGACTTTGTAATACAAGACGGTTGGTGTCGTTGAATCCGGAGCAAGCTGCAAATCTCAGATGCTTCCTCGACAGAGGATTAAGGTGTCAGGAAGGAACCTTAGGAAGTTATGTCATTTCCCATAGCAATATATATTTGCTGTGTGAGTGGATCAGAATTATTGTAGCATGAAAAACTATTATTCGATTTCTACATGGCCTTTTTGTTGCCATTAACCATAAAATGGAGAAAAAAAAACAGTTCAGAAGAAGTGCACAGTACTTGGCTAATGACTTTTCCTGCTCTTTTTTTCCTGACAGAGATGATGTCATCAGAGATCTTTGTTCCTGGTTGGCTGCAGCATCTGCTCGTCGTTCTGCTCAGGTTTACGCTGTCCTGCGCGGCCCCAATGAACCTGAACAATGGGACCGAGTGCAGCGCTCGAGGACCCGCCCCTTACATCCTGGTGTTCACCGGCCACTGGAGTCCACAGACCTTCCCCAAACAGTATCCCCTGTTCCGACCACCTGCTCAGTGGTCCAAGCTCATGGGTAAGACTCCTGCGAGGTGGCGGAAAGTGAGAGTGAGCGCTTTGTGAGAGATGAGGTGTTTGGTGGACGATTCAGATGTAGGTTGCTATATGTGGAACATCTCGTTCTCCGAGGTCGACCGCCAGCGATGGCTCCATGTTCTGTTAGGGATGTGGCTGTTCAAACTTCCTCACCTCACCATATGTCAGGACTCTAAGTTCTCACAGCTGGCCTGTAAACCCTGCAATTTGCCCCGTCCACCCCCCAAACATACACGCACTATACCTGCCACACCACGTGAGCGGGGCAGTCTAATGAGGAAAGCAGAACGAGAGGGAGGTTGAAGAGTAAAAACCGTTGCCAGATGACACGGGCTGCCCTGCAGGTTCGCCTTTTTCTTTTAAGCTCCTTCCATAAATACACAACGCATGCGGCCTGCAAAGCCCATTGACTTGGCCACTGCAATGGCGTTTTCTGGGTGTCACTGGTATACCAGCCGAGACCAGCAGCAGACGTGGACGCCTCAGCCAAAACATTCGAAACCCCGAGATCCTGAAAGTTCAGGCTGTGGCTTTGGAGCGCTGAGATGTCTATGCAGTTTCTGATGCCTTCTGGATGCCTTTATGGCTCTCTATTTATCCATTTTTCACTGTTGTATTGCAATTATGTTCAGAAACCGCACATTTTTGTATCTAATCAAAAGTTTGTGCCGTACATATGAACTCCTTGGATGAAGGATGAGACAATTTGAGGGAAGACGGAGCGTGGGAGACGGTTGTGGTTTGTGCTTTAGCTGATTGAGGTCAGGTCTCTTCTGTCCACATGTGAGCCAGACGTGTAGCATGGAGAGACGTGTCAGCGTGCCAAACGTGCTCCCTGCCTTCCTGTCATTCTCACTTGTATCTTTTTCTTTCATTCTCCTGCTCTCTCGCTCCCAGCTCAGGGTCTGCCAGACCAAAATGGTTTGTAGCTACGAAGAACACACTGGGACGTTAAAGAGAGGCTGAAATCCTTTCAGAAACATCATCTTAGCTCCTTCCTCTTTCAAAACCTCTATTGTGATATCAAGAAGCTAATCAGTGAATTATCAAACTAGGCACGTTTTGTGTTTGGAGGAATAGTTCACCCAAAAATGATGGTCTGTATTTACTCATGATTATGTCGTACCAAACCTGTCGTAAAAAAAAAGCATTTTTTTTCTGTAAAAGACAAAAGTACTTTTTTTTTTTTTTTTCTGTGCAGCTCTTACTGAGGCAGTTTACAGTGACCACATTTACATTATGCTTTTATCCAAAGTGCCTTACAAAAAGGGAACAAAAGCAATTTGTCAAATATTTGTTAAAGACCAAAAGTTCATATAACGTGCTTGAATATGTAGTCGCACAACCTGATTTCACCAAGTGCAACATGTTCCTGGAACAACATTCCAATCAACCAAACAGATTTGAGTTTAGAATCAGGAGTTAGGTGCTTCTACATCAGTGTTATTCATTATTCAAATCTTATCATTTCCCTTTGATTTTAGGGATAAGTTATCTGTATGGTAAGGTTTAGGGGTAGGCATAGGGTTAGGACTACATTTTCGGAAAAGAATGTTGCAAAATCTGGACGTGCATAAGTTATGGACAGTTTTTGCTATGAATCACAGAAATCTGCATGCAAAGTAGAAGGAACCTGAAAATGTGCTGCTTCACAGTTTTTATCGTCTTACTACTCAGGTGTGCAATATTTGTTTTTTGTAAACATAAAGTTTGTGAAGCTCCCTTTGACGTTAAAATGCCATGTGACCGTGAGTGAAGACCGTGACGTAATATTTGCATACCAGTTTGTGATTGGTCTTTATGTCTGTTTGCATACTGAACTGTGATTGGTCTTTCTTCCTTGCACACATTTAACCACTGTATAGTGCAAAGTGATTTTTGAGTTCAATGAACTACACGCTGAATGTCATGACAATGTCAAAGTGATTAATTTACTCAGAACCAATACCGAAAACATAATTTTACTCAAAACCTTTTTCCGCATTGCAAACACTGATATTATCTCCAGCGCATGAAAATCTACTTTAATACATTACATAACAGTCTCGGTCACCCCTGCACTTTAGGTGCACTCATAGTAGGTCTGGCTTTTCTCACTGAAGGGTTTGTTTTTAGGTGTTTATTCTCTTGGCATTGCAGCTCGAGGTGTGTTAAGCAAACATAGAAAGTGGCAGAACTGTATTTGTGTTTTTTGAAATCTGATGAGCAATAAAAATTCATGGAGTGGTAGTAATGTTCAACAGGCCACGACAGAACCTGCCCGAGGAATCACGAGGCCTGAGAACATGAGCAATTGAAATATGTTTCCTCTGAGTTTACCATTTATTCTTTTACCTGTGAATCTGTGCAGCCGTGACCCACAATGAGCAGTACCGGCTGTGGCAGGACGGGGCGCCGGCGAGCGATGGCTTGAAGAGCTTTGCTGAGCAGGGGCTCACAGTGGATCTGGTGAAGGATGCGAAGGAGGCGAGGAAGGGGCGAGCGGTGGGGTCCATGTACCGCACAGCTGGGATTCCCTCTGGCATCGGCCACAGCTCCACTGAGATACTTCTGACGCCCAGGAGTCCGCTGGTGAGATGGCCATAGTCACCACACAATATGGATCATCGTTGTGTTGCTAAATTTTTTCTGCACCTAAAAACAATTTGGGTATGTCGGTTCATGAATTACTGAAAGAGCTTAGGTGATAGAATAACACTGTATCTATTTTGATAAGGAATGTTTGATTTTCCCAGTAGAAGAGTATGTAAATCTGCCTCATTGGAATTTAAATGAAAACAGATCTTTGGAAACAATGATCACCAGGATGGCTTGTAGAAAGGGACATTCATTGGTGGATCTAGAACATTTTTGTAGTGTAGCAAGGGGTTGGCATGTGACAACACCAAAGCAAGCATCTATGCATCATTCTCGTGGATTTATGGCTTGGCATAAACAATTGTGCCCTGAATATTCAAAACTGTTACATTACCACAAAGTAATCATCTATACTGTTTGAAAATAATTAGAAAAAAAAGGAGAAAATATCAATATCCAATGTAACACATCAACAGATTTTAAATGTAGGTCTGTCAACACTACACAGAGAGGATTTGTTTTATTAATATACCGTAGGCTATGCTTCTTGAATAACATGTTAATCACAAGTTTTAGTGCATCAAGTTAAACTACAAACATGAAGTAAAAACTTATCAAAGCAATGAGACTGCCATCCATCCATCCATCCGTCTGTCCGTCCGTCCATCCATCCATCCTCTACACAGGGGTTTTCAAACTGTGGGTCGCGCAGATTGGGAAGAGGTGGGTCGCGCAATCACTATATTGGCTGCAGCTGAATTTACGTTTCATGAGTGACATACAAACAGGTTGCACGATGAACCAGCGTTAAATAGAAACCGCTATATTGCTTAGAGCGATTTAAAGTTAGATAAATATGTCAGTAGGCTATTGTGTTTCATGAAACGCGCGCGTGCGACTTGTGATAACAATTTTCACCGTCTCAAAGCGAGAAGAAACTCGTTTACTCCAATCACTGCACTGCATTCTGCATGAGATCGCATTACACCGGAAAATTCAAATGTCACGAAAGGCTGATTCAGGTCTGGGCTGCGTTTCCCAGAAGCATCGTGAGCTAAGTTGATTGTAGAGACATATGGTGGCAATGGTTCTACGATCTACTTATTGGTCTATTATTTTTTTTATATTCAGATTTTTTTGTCATATCAAACCTTAGGTTAAGATTAAGCTTACTTAATCTTTTTCATTTCTTTAAATTTGTTTTGCCATGTTTGGGTAAATCAGTTGAGGCAGCAGACAAAAACTACTCGGTATTCTTCACATTATTTCAACAGCCATTAGGCTACTATTTTAATTCTCAAACTATTTGATAATGTACCATAAGTTTGTATTGCAATTAAACTTATATGTCATACTATGACAGGGAAAAAAACTGCTCTAAAGAGAACTAACGCCTCCCACATTCATGCTTTAAAATTATTTTGGTGGGTCTTGAGATAGATTATTCTTGTCTAAGTGGGTCCTGGAATGGAAAAGTTTGAGAACCCCTGCTCTACACCTTCAAATTAGCCTATTTAAAATTTTAAGACTCAAAAATGTCTTAAGTCTCGAACCACCCGAAAACGGTACACGACAACGGTCAACTTAAACAATGAGAAACATTGTGAATGGGAAGGGATTACATTTCTCAGATTTCTTGAATTTCTCGATTCATATACTGGGTTTAAACTGTGTGCTTTTGACTCAAAAAGAACCGGTTCATAAGTGTCGTCTGTTAATGAAGTCGACCACACAGCCCGCAAAGACAACATTTTCCACAATATTTTTTTATATGCCATCACATTGAAGCGCCGCTACTGAAAAGAGGTACATGAAACACTACTTAGATTTATATTTTTAATGGGATAAATCTGGGGTGGCAGATGTGCTGGCAATGCCTTTTCTTAGATCCGCCCTTGGCAGTTGTTCTCATTCCAACAGTTTTGACCATTTAGTTTCAGACATTTTCGTTGCACTACGCAGTGGCGTGCAGTTGTGCTCTAAAATGAGGAGGCAAAGTCCCTCACTGTTTTGTAAATTCATGTTCCAGTTACACTTAATGTTGACCTGACAAAACAGTGATATCTTAGTGTGTGAGTTTACTTGCTTTTTAGGTAGTCTTCTGATTAACACCAGACCGATTTGTGGTTGCATCTCCGTATTGTGACACGTCCATAATGGATTATCGAAAAATAAAAAATGTAGGCCGTGTATACTTGGTGCATCATTTGTGGAGGCGGATGAACATGAGCTTGCAGGAGTGGGTTTAAGAGGACTAAATGATTGGAGAAGTCCTGCATACGTCATTCAGTTTTTAGATCAGACTTTGACACAATTTAGTTCTATATTGCACATAGACAGACTTCACAAGAGCGCAAGTCTCCAAAACCACATCCAGAGTCCCGGGACCTCCAGACCACAAGCCTCACTCACTCACTCCCTCCCTTCCGGCTCCTGTGCTGGGTTTCCTGAACCCACCAGATCTGCAGATAGAGAGAGGCTGGATCCTTTCCTTCTCACTTTCTGGAATATTTATTTTCCTTAGCCATGAGTCAGTTGGTTATAGGGTCTAAAGGCAGCGCTGGTGCTGCTGGTGACCTACATATCTTTATTGCCAAAGTCTGGAATACAAGGTAGACTTATTAAAAACGGCAACTACCCTCAGATGCGCTTGGCATTCAGTCCTGCTGGCATTTAACCACAGCATGGCGGGATGTCTGCTGTGGCGCTGCTGTTTTTAGATCCGCAGGGCAGTAAAGTACGACTGAGAGTATGAATGTGGCCTTGGGGTGAGACTGTGACGTGTGTGTATGTGAGAGAGAGAGAGAGCTGTGAGTGTCTGTTCACTTATTATTGATCAGCAAGAAATATCGAAAGCAAATGCTTTTTTGACATGCAATTTAAAATTGCCATTAAAAAATATTTGTTCATTTATTATTTTATTTAAACCCTAACTACATGGTAAGTCATTGAATAAACATCATTTTAAGTATATACAACAGTTGCAAAAAAGTGATGTCCAACCTAGGTTAATTGACATGTTCACCCTTTATTCAAATATTATTACAAATCAAGCATTAAGCAAAATTAAGCATATTGTGTAGTTGTGCTTGGAGTCAATTGGTTTATTTGTGATAACGCAATGAAACATGCTAAATTGTGCAGACATGATTTTTTGGCCAGGCTGTCTGACAAATAAATTATGAACACATGCAAAAACAAGAGAGAACCAATGAAAATATTAATAACCGGTTATGTTGTAGACAGTGTAGGTTTTTTGCTGTGAGCTTTTTGTTCTTTTACGCCTTTTTTTTTTTGGGTAGTAAAATAAAACCTGTAGCTGTAGTTTGCCATTTTTGCCAAAAAATTTGTCAGATAAATTCCTTAAGTTTAGTGGTTTGTTCTTCCCTCTTTTTTAATATATTTAAAAAGTATAAAATATTGTCCTCATACTTTGATTGTTAGATTGAACATTAATTACCCTACAATTAATATATATTTATATATCATACAGATATTCCAACACTAGCAACAGCATAGCAATGGACAGTAACAAAGTATTTTATTTTTCTGTACATTTAAAGCATCAAGAATGGAAAAGCACATTTGACAGAAACTTGAGTTGACAGTAGCAGTAGGTATAGCTTAAGTTGGGATGTGGATGTAAATGTAGGTAATCAAAATAAGGTAATCAAAAACGGCCAAATGCTCTCCAAAATTACTAAAGGTTCTTTTTGCATTTAATAGGATCCAGACCGTGTGTATTTCTACAAAGTGCGAGCCATGCAAGAAACCACAGCGCGTTCCAGCAGCACATGCAGACAGACAGAGGAATAGATATGTATTATAGAATAGTTGTGTATTATTTTTCCTGACGCTCTGTTCTGGCAAATCAGGGCATTGGTTTGGCAATTATGTGTTAGTGTGACTTTGTGCCCTGAAGGGAGTTTGAGCTCTATTAGCTTGGGGTCAGAACACACAGAAGAGGGATGAGGCACTGCTCGCTTCTCACGCCAGAGAAATTGATATAGCAGGAGGTATTCCTGGAAAAGCCACAGAATGAGAAGAGATGTGAGGGAGAGACAAGAGTAAATCCAGCCTGGAGAAAAGTCAGCTGTAGACTGGATGTTGTCACAAGGTACCAAAATTGTGGCCCAAATATGGATGCAAAGTGCCGATATCGGTCCTGGTTTTAATGTTTGCTTTGGGAATGATGGATTGTAAGTAATTCACACTAAAATGCGTACTATAAAAAGCGAGATCCAGTTCGAATGTAGTGTTGCTTAAGTTTGTCCCAGGGGAAAAGGTTGCTCTTCCAAAGTGATTCTCAACCTTTTTGACTCCAAGGCCCCTGTAGTATAAAATAATTTACCTTGATTAATTGATTCATGAGTCAATGAATTCAGATGATTTCATTAGTTTCAAGAACTGTTCCTCAGTAAAAACAGCAGCTTTGATGGGACAAGTTAAAATAAATATGCCCGTTTCTTAGCTGAACAACTTTTTTTCTAGGGGTTTTGGTGAATTTAGCATATTAATTCATTCATATCAAAATTCATATCACTTTATTTTTAAATTATGCTTTTAGTATCAACTTTGCCTCAAACGACTTGCTTAGAATTCCATAAAAATAGTTTACATAGAGATTATAGAACAATATAACTGTAGATGCGCGTGTTTTTGCGTGTGCATATACCTTTAGATTTTGTTTGTTGTTGCATATCAGCAATTCTGAGCAGTTTGAGGCATTTTTTGATTTCTCTTTTCTCAAGAGACAAATCTAAGAAGCAGGACATTCAATAAAATCTCATTTTGCTATTTAATCTCAATTGCTTTCCAAAAAAAACAAAAACAATTTAGGTACACTCTTAAAGTACCAAAGGGATTTTCCGCTGCAATGCCATAGAAATACCATTTTAGGTTTCCCAAAGAATCTTATTTTACTTAGTGTGAAGAACATTTTAATAATCTAACGAACCTTTTTCCACTCTAACGAACCTTTTGTGGAATGGAAAGACTCAGTGGATGTTAAAGATTCTTCACTGAAACCATTGACAGTGCTGGGGATAGTTACTTTTAAAAGTAATGCATGTTACTCCATAAAAAAAGTAACTAATTGTGTTAATTCTTATGGACAGTAATGTGTTGCATTACTTTTGTGTTATTTTTTCTCATCTGCGCAGGGCTTGCTTCTATTTCTAAAAGTTCTATTTTTGCCAAATGTAAAGGCCCTTTCACACCAAAAATGAAATGAATAAGCCTCAGGCTGAAGGAAATGCAAATCCATGCCTGTACAGTAGAGGGCGCAACTGCTTATGATTGAAATGGATTATCTAAGGTTAGCATAGATATATACACTAGATGTCGCCTTGGCTACGGCAGTTCATTAGAACAAATGCGTCAATAGAGCCGCCATCTTGGAACAGGGGAGCCCCTCCTCTTTAATGCATCAGCGTCAACAAAGGTCTAACGGAAATAAAATCACCACAAATCATCATGAATGCTATTTTCTAATTTTTTTTGGTTCGTTCCGACAGTCAGACATGTATTTATCATTGATTCCAGATTTTTTTTTTTATTAAAAAACAAAACAAAAACATTCTTTCTAGTTCAGATTTCATTCGTGTGAACATCATACACAGCACAAAAGTCCGCCACCATCAATTAATTAGAAGTAAAAGCAGAGATAGCAGCGTTATCTAGCTACTTCCTATGACAAGACCCCTGTTCCAAGATGGCGGCGGTTTTGACGCATGCTTAGAACCCCAAGGTGACGTCTAGTGTATATGTCTATGGAAGGTTAGCAGCATTGATGCATTGGTTAATAAAGTGAGATTTAATACATAAAGTATATTTGTATTCTTTAACATTGACACAGTAAATGGCGGTAATGTTTTTTATTCATTTTGTGCAAGTGAGATGAGTAAATGTATGTTCACATTTAGAGATACACCATATAGAGTTCACACAGCGCACACAACGCCTCTGCACTTAATCGTGATTCTTCTCAACATGGGGACAGGACAGCTGTCAGTCAGTTAATGGGAAAACAAACTAGAATTACTTATAAAATAACTCAGATATTTTGTTGTAAATTTAAAACTAATGCGTTAAATTAGTTACTTAACAAAAGTACTCTGATTACGTAACTTGCATTACTTGTAATGCGTTACCCCCGAAATTGACCATTGATGCCAATAAAGAAACTTTATTTTTAAAAGTGTATTAAAAAGATCATTCACTTTTGACTAGCACTACTAAGCAACTACCCAGAACACCCTAGCAACCACATAGCAACACACTAAAATCACTCTGAACATTGTAGCAACTGCACAGCGATGTTCCTGCAACCCTGCTGGCGAGTCTTCCACTCACATTTTGGTCAGAAAATATGAATCTAACTTGTGATTTCTCTTTTATAGAGAGGTTTGACTAATATATACCTTAAATGAACTCAAGCAGACAGGATCTGTCAGGTTTTATTGTATGTCTGATGAATCATCCTTGGCTCTATATTAGGCTTGCGCTCATCCTGAAATAGCCATTGTCACAGTATGGCTGGTTTCTCTCAGTGCGACTGTGTCGTGTGGCTATTCCCTCATTCTGCTCCGACCGAAGGGATCCTCCTGAATGAGGTCACAGTCAAAAAGGAAACATTCATCACCATTTAAAAAAAAAAAAAACCCAGATGGTTTAACCTAACATACACAGGAAGGAGTGGAAAATACTGGAAATGGCTACAAAGAAAAGTTTCAGATGTGACTTATGAAGCCAATTATGTTAGCAGAGCATGCTGAAAAAAAGAAGTACATTGCCAAAGGTAAATCAGGGTTGATAATGCGTGTATGTTTTCAACATGAGAGTGACTGATCTTGTGTTTTCTCTCACAGCTGTCTCTGATAGTGAAAGTGATCCCCAGTCCAGACTGGTTTGTGGGGATTGACAGCCTGAACCTGTGTGAGGGTGGGCAGTGGAAACAGGAAGTGACCTTTGACTTGCACCCATTTGATGCCGGCACAGACAGCGGCTTCACTTTCTCTTCACCAAACTTTCCTACAACACCTCCTGAAAATATCACCATGGTGAGATATTCGTTTTTTTATATTTTAATACAATGTAAAAGGAAAAAGATATTTGATATATTATTTAAATTATTTTAAATATGCATTAAAAAAACAGCTTGGTTAACCCTCTGGGCCTTTTCGAAAAACGTTACGTTTGGAAATGTTTTTTTTTGCTGCTTCGGAATGGGATGCCACTTGGTTACTTTTGTCGCATTAGTTATGTGAACACATAATTATGATTCAGATATGTTAAGGGGGGGAAAAAAAATATTTCACACTTGGCTCCTTCACGGTCAAAAATGACCGACATAGGAAATGAATGGGAAATACGAAAAAATATGAAAACTCAGAGAATCTTTTGGTGGTACAAACTACAAATCAGCCACTGAGCAGAAAAAAAGTGCACAGCAATGAAGAATTATCACTATCCATTCTTTATTTTAGATATTTGAATGATCAAAAATGCCCTTTCTTACAAACTTTTAATGTTTGATTGTAATCATAATGCAAAACCTGACACTTCTCTAACAAAAAATATCTAAACCTTGACAAAAAGTGGTCGTGTAATGTCTAAATATATATCTAAATGCAAAACCTAATAAAATTAAAGCTGCAAGCAGCATTTAGCGGTGTTCAAGCAGTTAATGCCTTTAAGGCCGTTAAGCACAAATGCATCAAAAGACATTAAGTTTTATTTAGCATACATTTAACCACTGACATGGAAAAGACCATTTACAGCCAATACAGGCAATTTACCATAATGTATGGTTTTAAAGCTTTTAACAGTTATAGCGCCACCTATGGTCCGGTCTTCACGAAACTTTGCATGCTTCCTGACCATGTTAGGACACATATGCTCATCAATTTTTGTGAAGTTCTGACTTTTCCTTTAGGATTTATTGGCTTTTGAGTGTATTTTGTCACGGACCACTTTTTAAATGACCCTGTTGTAGGCAACCAAATGCAAAATTTCAACTTTTTTTTGATAATTATTGATCTAGAGAGTCCAGAGAATTGTCCTAGACTGGGCTGGTTCCGATTGGACGAAAAACCAGGGACTAGTTCGCAAAAGTAGGTTTTGGACAAAATTTGACATAGCGGAATCGAAATCGAAATCGGAGATACACATCTTGTCCATCTTGAGCCAAGGATCACAGTGGTGTAAAAATCTTGAGGCGGAGTCAAACGGTCTAGGAGTTATGAGCAATTTTGTACTTTTGGTTGCTGTAGCGCCACCTATGGGCCAATCGGGCTCATTCTCTGATAGGTTCTCCCCATATTGAGGCCCTAGCACCTGGCCAGGTTTCAAGTCTCTAGGCCTTACAGTCTGGGCTGCAAGATGCGTTTTAGGGGATTTTTTTTTTACTTTTTTCAAAAAATCCTTACAAATACAATAGGTTTTCAGCACGTCGTGCTTGAACACCTAATTAAGAAATTATGTCTAAAAAAACAATGGGAATCCAAAACCCTGTCTATAGACAATATTTATATAGGGGAGTTTTTATTTTTTAACGACTCCAGATGACACTATTCTCACTTAAAAAAAAAAAGGATTTTAAAGGCCTTTACTCTATTTTAATGTGAAAATTGGATTTATTGAAAAAAAAAGCCGTAAGCCGGACGTCACTTTTGGCCACTAATGTATTTGCAATATTTTTGACTAATAATAAATCAACATGTCTCTGTTGTTTTACTCTGATGCAGATTACCTCTCAGAAGCCAAACCACCCAGCAAATTCCTTCTATTACCCTCGGCTAACAGATCTCCCGCCTCTGGCCACCATATGGTTGAAGCGTCAGAGCCGCTCACCTGTCCGTCAACAGAACCGGGTGTCCAATCACATCCTGCCTGAAGCAACCAAGCCTCACAGATTCTCAGGTAGATCTGCATACACATTTCACGCATGCAATGGCAGAGTTTTGCGTCTCTTGATCGGGATCTTCTTTTTATTTGGATGGTAATTATTTGGATTTTTATTCTTCAAGATGTTTTGGTTCACCACAGCATTGTGCATGATTTAATGTGTTTTTAGGCCAAGTAAACAGTTTAGACTTGATGAACCCTAATGCACGCCACATGTGGTAAACTCTTTTTATTTGCTTCCACAAAATTTTTAGCATGTGTGTTGTTCCACTAACTGATGTGCTGGTTTCAATTTCTTTTTTAAAGTGCCCCTATTATGCCATTTTAAAGGTTCCTAATTTTGTTTTAGAGGTCTCCAAAAATGCAAATGCATATCTGAATTTCAGCTCTGGATCTTCCTCAGCGCTTGATACACAGTGATGCGAACAGTAACGATGGCGTCCGTTTTAATGTATCCATTCGTGCGAGAGTCCTGATCCTTTGGAAGTGAATGACAAGTGGATTTGCATTCACAGAGCAGAAAACAGTGTCTTTTCGACATGTCAACAAAACGAACCAAACTCTTCCAGGCCTCAGCCAACTACAGTGTTTGAGGGTCAAAGAAGTAGACGTTGTTTGCGGGCAGCCAATGAAGACCTTAGGCTGGCCTGGCATTATGCAAATTTGTTACAGACCGACTTATGTTTGAGCAGGAAGTAATACTAGAATCACTGACGACTCGTTTCAGGCAGTTCAGAATCTGTTATTTCTTTTAAGAGACAATAACACCATTTATCTGCACTTTGATCTTTGAAATTTTCAGGCCTTTTACATTCAAAAACAGCCATATGAAATACATGAGCCATACATGAAAGAAAATATCTGAGAAAGCATAATAGGGGCACTTTAAGAGATTTATGCCTGGTTTCACAGACAGGGCTTAGATTAAGCCAAGATTAGGCCTTAGTTCATTTAGGACATTTAAGAAAATGTGCTTTAGAAAAAACTCATTACTGGTGTGCATCTTGAGACAAAACAATGGAACTAATATATACTTTAAGATATGTCAGTGCAAGTTGCTTTGACTTAAAACAGCCCAAACATGTGTTTTAGTCTAGCATATAGCTTAAACCTTGTCTGTAAAACCGGGGATTAGTTTACAATTTTCTATTGCATGTTGCTATCGGGACTTCATAAACCTACTCTATAATACACATTTCTTCAATTATTTGGGATACGTGAGCCGGCCTGCCCTAGATTACGCCAGTGGCCTGTTTTTCTTTATCTGACCATGCATAAACAGCCACAGAAACATAATCTCCTGACGGATTGCTTCCAGACTAGCGATCCTCATGATTCCTGCATGTGTTTCAGAAACGCCGCTGGACTGCGAGGTGTCGATGTGGTCGTCCTGGGGCCTGTGTCTGGGGCCGTGCTCTCGGGGCGGACTGCGCCATCGCACCCGATATATCCTGCTGAAACCCGCCAACAGTGGCACGCCGTGTCCTGAGCTGGAGGAACAAGAGGAGTGCACGCCGCACAACTGCCTCGCGTATCAGTGATGCCGGTCACACCGCTGGCAGAGACACTTCGACGCTGTCCAAACGGAGAGCTGAGTTTAACCTCATGCCAATGCCTAGTCACGGGAGAGCCGCCTGGCTGGGACGTCCTGTGAGCTGCATTGGCTCCTCTCCTCACTGGAAAAGAACGGCTCGTATTCTGTTAATAGAGACTTGATTACGGGTGCTGTAGGCCTACTCGCAGTAATCTCAGTGTATCTTTGCATAATCGCACATTATTTTGCCAATATAGATTTGTGGAATAGACGACTTGCAGTTGCCCAACCACTGATTTGAACATAACTACACGAATTAACATAAGCCTTCCTCTCGATCTCACAACAGTAGCAACCTTTTTGAAGTAGCCTAGTTGTGTTTTGAGTGATTTGACAGATGGTGCAGTTATAGTTTGCTGTGGAAGTCAACTGGTAGTTCATTAGTAGTAAAATAACACTTGAAGACACCTCAGCTCCTGTCTCATACAGGCCTAATGATGTTCCAAATGCAGTATTCATACAGTTTACAATATTATCACGTGAGGAATCACACAAAAACAAACTGTCATGTGTCATTTATCAAATAAGGGACCGTTTAGATGTTGTTTACACTACCGGTCAAAAGTTTGGAATCATGAAGATTTTTTTAAAAATGTTTTTGAAAGAAGTGTCTCTTATGTTCACCAAGGCTGCATTTATTTCGTCAGAAAAACAGTATTGTTGTGAAATATTATCAAAATGTAAAATAACTGTTTTCTATTTTAATAGGCCTATATTTCTATGTATTACACTCTAAAAAACGCTGGGTTGTTTTAACCCAATTTTGGGTCAAAGATGGACGAACCGAAATGTTTGGTTAAAAATGTCATTTAAACATTTACCCCAACGATTGAGTTTGTCCATATTTGACCCAAAGATGGGTTGAAACAACCCAGCATTTTTTAGAGTGTAGCTGAATTTTCAGCATCATTACTCCAGTCTTCAGTGTCACATGGTCCAAATCATACTATAATGCTGATTTGCTGCTCAAGAAACATTTCTTATTATTATCAATGTTGAAAACGGTTGTGCTGCTTCACATTTTTGATCCTTTGATGAATAGAAAGTACAAAATAACAGCATTTATTTGAAATTGAATTTTTTGTTGTTACATTTTACATGTCTTTACTGTAACCTATGATCAATTAATGCATCCTTACTTACCGCAATTTTTAAAAAAGTTATGTATCACAGTTTCCTCAAATTTTAAGCTGCAAAATCATTGAATGATTTCCGAATTTTGACCGGTAGTGTATATGTTGTATTTTGTTTCTTCTAATAATAAACAATGAAATTCTCTCTCAAATCATCTCCTCCTTGTTGCTTTTTTGTGGTAGCATTTTACAATAATTTTCCTTAATTATATTAACATAATTAGTAGTAATTAATGTCCTCAAATTGGAGCATATACCAGATTTATATGAACATGTGAAAAAGGTTCCTATGTTCCCCAGGCTAGTTCAATGGTCTGTTAATATACATTAAGTAATTTTTTTAAAAGGTAAGGACTTATTTCCCCAGGGCCCTATCAACTTAATAAACTTCTAACATAAAGGAGCTATCTCTTTTGTCTTTTGTAATTCAATTACTGTGCAACCATTTGTCTAGTTCCCTCAATCTAGGCCTATTATTGAGAGCCATACGGCAGTGCTGGGGAACAGAAAACCCCTTTGACAAGTTCCCACAATAACTCATGTCATATTAAGTAAATACAGACCGTGGGAATATATTTTTACAGGTTTTCACACTGTAAAAAACAAACCTGTAAAATGTACAGTAAAAAACAAACACCAGCTGTGGTTGTCAGCACATTACCGTAAACAGTCGGTAGCAACATTTTAAATTTAACGGCACTGATTATATATTTAATTAACTGATATAATGTTAATATTCCATCTAAAGTAATGAAACCTGTTTTGTGCCAGTAAGGTGCACACAGTGTCATACATTCACAAAGCACCATCATGCTTACAAACGACACTAAAATAATGAATAAACGTTATTTAAACAAAATAACATAAACCCCATATACACAATTAAAAACAAAATCTAACAAGAAACTTAAACAAAATACCATCAAATGTAAATTGTCATGCAGGCAATTGTTTAAATGTCAGTTTTTTCCCCCCACTGTAGATTAAGATTACTTTCAAAATCTGTACATTTAAAAGTATTGTAATATGTCTATTGTAATATGCCCTTAACCAATTTTAACCAATTCATATTACAAACATTTGAAGTGATTTAAACATAGGAAACATGGGACAATTTCCATGTGCTCTGTCACAATTATGTTCTGTCTTGTCTTAGATTAACCTGTTCTTGTTAATCCCTGATTAGTTAATCTTCCTCCACTGTGTCTAGCTAGTTTCCTGATTTCACCCTGTGTATTTATACTCCCTGTCCTGTTCAGTCCCTTGTCGGCTCTCCTTAATGTTAGTTGTGGTTGTGTTGATCCTGTCTGAGTTTTACCAGTAAACATTGTGTTAGCCTATACCCTCATCTTCGTCTTGTGCCTTCAACTACCACCACGCCGTTACAGTTCTCATTATGTGCCATATAAATGTGCAACATAGGGATGACAGACATTATTATTTACTGTTATTTGCACAAACTCGTGGAGCTCACAGTGTTGCTATGCTATTACAGCAGAAAGGGAGCAAAAACTTTTGTTATGCTGGTTATATAATGTGTTATGTATAATAATGCCAATAGGAGCATTTTCTCTATAGTTAAAGAGAGCCAACAACAAACTCAGAGTCTGAAATCATAGATCCATAGCCGACATGTTTGTGTGACCCATAATAACGTGATTATGTGTAGGCCTACACTGTTTTCATTTTCCTCTCAGGTGATGCATGTAGCAAAATAAAAAAAATAGGTTAGGCCTATTATCACATGGCACATTTATAAACAATCAGCTGCTGTAGATAATAACATAAACTCGTTGAAAAGCAAGAAATACGATTACAGTTGATGGTCCATGCATGTTCATGACATTATTTGTTCATTTGCGTCTAACATATATGCGCATGTCTTTATATGCTTCCTCTGTAGAGGCCAGGTCTTAGGTGTATCTAAGATTTCGTATTTATTATTGTTTATTAACATTTAATTATTTGTGGAATAGGCTAATAATGTCGTAATATTATCCTGTTAATGTTAACCGCTTTCTTGCATGAAAGCCACACATCTTTCGAGTGAAGCTGAACTTGTTATTGTGTTTTGAAATGTCACCATCTAGTGGGGAAAACAGATTTTACAGTGTCACAGTTACACAAACTTGTGAATTAAACTAGATGTTGGAGCCCCGTTATCATGAATTTTATAATTGTGATTGGAAGAAATTGGAATAAACCGCTCAATTCATATGGATTAGCTTTGCGATCTCTTTATGAACTTTTTGAAGCTTCAGAGTAGGAGGCCTAGTTGTTGCATAGCTGTCAATGGAGGCACAGAACCTCAGATTTCATCAAAAAGATCTTCATTTGTGTCCCTGAATATGAACGAAAGTCTATTGGGTTTGGAACGACATGGGGGTGATTAATTAATGACAGAAGTTTTGGGTGACTATCCCTTTAATTCATCATTCAGGAAAAATGTCAAGAAGAAATGCCAAAAATAGTTTATTTACCACTTTATTCAGGTTTCCAGAGCTTTGCCTGCCATAGCTAAGATGCTCCTGTCAGGTCTCAGGAGTTTAGACGTCATCCATGTATGTCCCAAACCTATCCCCAAATTCATAGTGGTCCTAGTTCCACGAGACTGAAATCTTCTTATTAACTCATAAAGTGTGTCCAGAATGGACTCTTGCGGCCCCTATGGCAAAATAAACACTGAGTTCCCACAGCTTTTCAAAGATCAAATCCTGGTGGGATGCTTGATCAGCAGCTAACACCAAGGATCATTTCTGTGGGATGTCTAGGCTCCTAAATTTAGTTTAATATAGAAGTGAGAGTCCTGGATGTGAGTTTCCCCTCACTAGCTACTGCCTTTCCGTCAGAAAGCTAGTGATCCACTGACAGATTAAGGTGGGCACATACAGCATGGGTCAGTTAGTATGATAGAAGATCTGGTCTCATGGTGTTGAAAGCCGAACTAAACTAAAGCCCACAAATAAGATACTCGCGGGTCTGTCGAGATGTTGCAGGATATAATGCAGTCCAATGTTCACAGACCTGTTTAGAGGATCCAGCAACTGCCTGTAAAAGGTCATGTAAAAATAATATGGCTTTTTCATTTAAATGACTGAATGTAGAATGTTCCCACATATTAATGTGTCAGAAACAGAAGGGTGCTCTGTTGTTGGTGATCTGAGACTCTCTTCACATCAGTAGCATGCCCTCACCATCTGTTGTCTCTTGGGATGGTGAATCCTGGAAGTCATGAACAGGTGGGATGAGAAGATTGACAAGGGAGAATAAGAATAAGATAGGCAGCAGCTGAGACTGGAGAAACTCACATCTCTCACAATCAGCACTGGCTTAATAATAAAATTAATGATGTCATTTTGTTTTTCAGAAAAGTGTGGGTTTTGTATGGTCTGCCATGTCCTGGGGGAACAGACCGGTACATCGATAGTGTTACTGTAGAAGCTGCACCGATCCGTCTGTCAATCTCCCATTCCATCCTTCCCTCACTCATGAACAAGACCCCAAGATACTTGAACTCCTCTACTTGAGGCAGGAACTTTCCACCAACCTGAAGCGGGCAAACCACCCTTTTCCGACTGAGAAGCATGGGCTCAGAGTTGGAGTTGCTGATTCTCATCCCAGCCGCTTCTCACTCATCTACAAACCGTCCCAGTGCATGCTGAAGGTCCTGGTCTGATAAGGCCAACACGACGACAACATCCGCAAAAAGCAGAGATGAAATCGTGTGGTCCCCAAACCGGACACCCTCAGTGCCCTGGCTGCGCCTAGAAATTCTGTCCATAAAAATTATGAACAGAACCGGTGACAAAGGGCAGCCCTGCCGGAGTCCAACATGCACCGGAAACAAGTCTGACTTACTGCTGGCAATGCGAACCAAGCTCCTGCTCGTACAGGGACCGGATAACCCTTAGCAAAGGGCACCGGACACCATACTCCCAGAGCACCCTCCACAGGACGCCGCGAGGGACACAGTCGAAGGCCTTCTCCAAATCCACAAAGCACATGTGGATTGGTTGGGCAAACTCCCATGCACCCTCCAGCACCCTGAAGTGGGTATAGAGCTGGTCCAGTGTTCCACGGCCAGGACGAAAAACCTTACTCTTCCCCCTGTAGTTGGAACACACCCTCCGGTCCCCCTTCTTGAAAAGAGGGACCACCACCCCGGTCTGCCAGTCCAGAGGTACTGTCCCCAAACGCCACGCAATATTGCAGAGGCGTGTCAGCCAAGACAGCCCCACAACATCCAGAGACTTCAGGTACTCAGGGCGGATCTCATCCACCCCCGGTGCCTTACCACCGAGGAGCTTTTTCTTAACTACCTCGTGACTTCAGCTTGGGTGATGGATGGATGAGTCCACCTCTGAGCCCTCGGCCTCTGCTTCCTCAATGGAAGACGTGTCGGTGGGATTGAGGAGATCCTCGAAGTATTCCTTCCACCGTCCGACGATATCCCCAGTTGAGGTCAACAGCTGCCCACCTCCAACTGTAAACAGTGTTGGTAGGGCACTGCTTCCCCCTCCTGAGGCGCCGGACGGTTTACCGGCCACTTACTTTCATGTCTTTTGGGAGAAGTGGATGAATTTGTGTGTTGTAAATCTACAACTCTGATTCTCTGCACTGAAGAGCAAACTATTACATGGCGGCGTCGATCACCTGTTATCATCTAACATGATCATTGTAAAAGTGTTAAAAAAGGCAAAACACAATCACTGACACATATTTGAAAATCAGAATATCAGATAGCCTATTTCACAATAAGAAGATAATTGTTTAAGCTAAAACCAAGAGGTTTATTTTCTCATAGCTGAATGGAAAAATGTAATTTTGAATATTGAAGACAATGGACAAAATTAAGACTCTAAACCAAGAAGGTTTATATCTTTAAGCTGAAGGGAGCAAGTACCAAAGTGTAGACACTTTTGTTATGCAGTTTAAAGGTGCAATGTGTAAAAAATTTGAGTATCTATTAACAGAAATGCAATATGACATCCATAACTATGTTTTCAGTGGTGTATAAAGAACTTACTTAATAAACCGTATTGTTTTTATTACTTTAGAATGAGACATTTATATCTACATAACCGCGGGCACCCCCTTCTATGAAGGTCGACATATTGTGACGTCATGTTTCTACCGTAGCCGACAGCGAACAAACAGCGCTATAGAGCGCGTTTCATCACTACCTTGAAAGAGAAGCCGCAGAAAGCTAGAAGCTAGCCATAAACACTGTGAGTAGTGACTTTTCCCTTGTCATTCGTGTAAAGCATGTAGTTGGATTTTTTCAGGTAACTTAGTTCTTCTCCCTCGCTGTGTTATGGCTTTGCTATGTGGGGATAAATGTGCTGGTTACGTTCGTGAGACAGCTGATTAGTACTCTTGTCATTGACCGTAAAACAGTAACGTTACAGGAATCACCAACCCGTCGATCGCGGTCGACAAGTCGATCTTGGAAGCATTTTAAGTCGATCGCGAAGAGTTTTCAAAATCAGAGAAAAAAAGCCTATTGTGTGGAGTAAATGGTGTCTAGGGGATGCGGAGGCGCGTGCGCTGT